>JAUMTR010000022.1:16095791-16152633 GCA_032270685.1 Microctenopoma stevenorrisi
TATATTTTATGTTAAGTACTTTGGTCAACAAGATGTTGTTTTAAAGTGCTATATAAATAAATTTGATTTGATTTGATCAGAAATAGTTTTACCATGGTGCAATAATTGCTTTACAGCTTAATTCTGTTCTTTGGGGGCTGACTACAACAGGGCCTCTTCTATCAGTTTCTTCTAAAAGTTCTGGAATTACTAGTTTTGTTTACCCCTGGAATAACCCCTAGATTAGTGATCTAGTATCCTGTTAAAAAAGGCATCTTTAATAGGACTCGAAAAATAGGACTTGTTATTCAAATAAAAAGTAATCTGTGTAATGACAGAGCACAGTATGTAAGTAGTTCTACAAACTCTAAGATTTAAGATGAACTAGGGATGTGTCGTTATCAAACAAGATGTTTCTAACAGCCAATGCTTTGTACTGAACGAGAAGAGCCCACGCCTGTCACGGACACCTGAATTGTCAACTTATCCTGAGAATCCATGCAGGCAGGGGCGGAACATTATGTGACAACAGACTAGCACCAAACCATTGTGTGAAATAAGGACGACACTCCAACAAGAACAAGTGCAGTGGTAAAGGTCAGTGAAAAGACATAAATGCAAATGCATGGGGAAAAAAAATCAATAAACATTTTTGAAAGAAGATCAGCAAACTCACAACCAGTCAGGGAGTATACAGTACATCGTAAATTACTTCAAAGCCCACTTTTCACTCCATGCATACACCTACATAATTGCAGTTTCATGCTGGTAACTTTGTGTTTTGTATGTATTGAATCCTTTAATGGGCTGCACTAGTGGGATAACTACTGGGATAGCCTGACTGAGCGTAAATGATCAGAAAACAGACCCACCAGTGAGCTACTGTTCAAGTGCACAACCTGGTGCCTGAAAACCAGAAGGCAGCACTGCGTTGTTTTCTAGTTTAGGATTCTTTCTGGCATAATTCAGGCTCAAGCGTGAGGTGTCTCAATCAGCTGAAAGCCAACACACAGTGAAATGCAGACATTTCTCATAGAGGACCATAAGAATATAATTGACTGTTGTGACTGATCTAACTAATCATGAATAATTAATAAACTTATCGATATTGCTACAGCTGCAGAAATGCAGATAATATGCACAGAAGTTCTCAATGTGGAGATGTTTCATATGGAAAAAACGAGTGACTTATTAATGTTTGAAAACAACGCGGATTAGGCTGGAATGAGATGAGTCTCATTTATTAATACTCAGACTCAGATTATAACTGAACAAAACTCAGTATACCCTAAAGAATAGTGACCTGCTGTACACACATTCAGCATGCCATTATGCAGCCAAAAAAATAAACCAAATGGTCCACAGGTCCCTCATCGAGCAGACGAACTACTGACAAACACAACAACGGACAGAGGTTAAGATAAAACGCCTACACTGCACACGCAGAGGGGTCACCTTCTCATTTTCCACTTTGAACTGAGTTTCAGAGTGGGCCTGACAGTGTGTTTTAATTTTCCTCTGTAGACCAGCATTTCCCCCCCCCCTTCCATCTCAGATGCCTGGGGTAGAAACAGACTGGCAGTGCAGTGGCGAGCGTTTGTCAGCACAGATTGACTTTTTTGCCCCATGAGGTGTCGATATGCTGCACCTGACAGGGCGACGGCTCTGCACAGTTTGCCTGCCTTGTTAAGTCTGACACTGACAAGAAGCGACTGGGTGAGAACTGACACACAGAAGAAAATCCACAGCTAGAGCAAATATTTGATGATGTGATTTTTGCTGGATTGGAGATGGAAGCCAATGTTGACATTTGTGTAACATCTGCACAGTCTGGTCGTCAGAGTCTCTCTCGCTCTCCCTAGTTTTATATTTCCCCTCTCTCTGCTGCTCTCCTTCTCTTCATGTATTCACAATAGGATGCATATGTGTTGTGTTATTTTGTAGTTAGGACATTATTTTGCGAAAAATAAACTTTTTACACCAACACAGGGGTGAAATGAAACTAAAACTATGACTATAACTAAGTTGTCAGTTAGAAAAAAAATAAATATTTATATGTATGTTAGAATAGAAGAAAACACCAAAAAACTACTGAGAACCATTGATCTCATAGAGCATTGGTGTACAAGCAACTATGTGTTTACGAGTCATGCGCAAAATATAAACATTCAAATGCCAACAGGGGACAAATGACAGAATGCATTATTCATTTTTTTTCATTTGGAAAACATCTAGAACCTCGAACAGACTTTGAGATGAACTGGATCTATCTCTGTGCAAGAGATATAAGGTGTTACTAAGGGGACAAAGTGTGAAAGCATCCAGATGTTTGAAAAGGGAATTGAATAGTTGAAAAAAGATAAACTGAATACTAAATCGCTCCCTGTCGTAATCTACACAAGCGCAATACGATCTGCCTTTGGCAGATGGAAGGGTTGCATGGAAAGAAAGGGAAAAGATGAACACAGGATGCTGTAGGTTTTTCCCCACAAATAGGGTGATTTCATTGGAAACATGAGAATACACGAATGACTTTAATGAAGAGGACTTGTTCTTAACTGCGATTAAATTTCTGTTTTATCTAGCTGCCACATCAAGGATCCTTTAGTTCCAGTCTGAATAGTGTGTCATTGTGGCCCATTACGTGGTTGATCGACCATGTTAATTTAAACTGCATGCAATCAGTTAGCTGGTATAATGCTCACAGACTACTATGCAAAGGCCCTCTAGTATCACAGGGGGAG
Organism: Microctenopoma stevenorrisi; assembly: GCA_032270685.1. Taxonomy (NCBI): domain Eukaryota; kingdom Metazoa; phylum Chordata; class Actinopteri; order Anabantiformes; family Anabantidae; genus Microctenopoma; species Microctenopoma stevenorrisi. The sequence continues at coordinate 16,098,515 of JAUMTR010000022.1, forward strand.
AATCTTTTTTTCCTTTGAGATTAAGGAGACAATCATAGCCTGTGTGTGTGTGTGTGTGTGTACACTTGTTTTGTACGCATGAAGACTGGTTTGAGTTTTGGAAGTCTCTCTCTGTATCACAGGGTAAAGAGAATGGAGTTAGGTAGAGAGCAGAGGTCACCAATAGGCAGACCACGATCCGGTTCTGCAACCAGATTCTGTTTCTGGACCCAAATCTGGCGGCACATCCTACCTGTCTCTGATTGGCCAGTACTCGTTGCCTTTGTGGTTAATCACAGGTGGGACAACACAAGAGAGAGATGATGTTTGCTGTCCTTCCTGTAGAACGTTTGAAACCACTACATCTCATCCGCTCTGAGATCTGCTCTCAGTGATTAAAAGTGGGAATGTAAAATGCCACGATGTAACTAAGCACAGAATTACATCTGAGCGAAGTTACCCTCTAAATTAGGCGGTTAGGCGACAGAAAATAAAAATGTGATATTAAAGTCAACTACAATCAGAAAATGATTTTAAGACATTCATTTTCTAGCCAACAATGAGTGTCTAAAACAAATCCCTGTATCTGCATATTAATGGATAATAATAGAATGTGTTTTTTAATAAAGAATCATTTCCACATGAGCACTGGGCCATAATACAGTGTTGTCTAAAGTATAGGAAGATTGCATTAACATTTACATTGCTCCCTTATATGGAGCTGTTTTCTCTGCCCGATTAGGCAGATATGCAACGATTCGGTGCTATAGGACATTTAACATACCGTATACAGTGCCAGTTATGAGAGTACATGACACACACAGGAAAAAGGGTTGACATTCCTTTAATAATATCATATGAGCATTCTTCATACACAATACTACAAAAAAATGCTATTACATATTTACTTAACAACAATTAAAAAGCAGAGTTAGGAAACCATGTAAAACAATGAGCTGTAAATTAGTCCACTGACAGTGCTCAGCTTTATTCCTATTTATTATAATATTTATTATTGAATGTACCCTCAGGAGTCCAGTGTTAATTATGTTGAAATAGCATTGAATTATAGCTTAATGACAATTCACTTCAATTTATATATAAATTAATATTAATGTATAACTACATTATATTGATATTTAAACATGAGGATGTTGTGGACCCAGACATGAGCAAAGGTTTTCTATTCGGACCTCCTTAAATCATACTTGATTACCCCTGATATAGAGGGTTATGTAATTCTGTTAATGAATATCTTCACAAAGATAGCTGTAAAGAGGCGCACATGTGTGTTTGTGAGATGCAGATGAATTGTCAGAGCACAGAAAACATTGTTACTATAGGCTTAGAAATCAACATGCTATTAGCAAGCTACACTCCTGCAAGCCCTCATAGATCTGCAAATAAGAGGAGACTAAAAAATCCCCGATTCCAATAGAATCTATTTTCCTTTGTTGTCCTTGGCTGGTGGAATGACTTGCCCTGGTTCATTCGACTAGCTGAGACTAGAACCACCTTTAAAAAACATTTGAAAACTCACTTGTTTATAATGTATTAAAATGAGTCTTACACACACACACACACATTCACAAAAACAAAACAATTTCTAGCATGTTCTTTATTTTGACAAGTTGGGTCTTAGGGCGCTTAATGTGTTGTAACATAGAATTTAACGAACCCGAACGGCCGCTTTGAATAAGAGAGTCTGCCAAGTAAAGTAAAGTAAAGTAAAAGCTTGTGTTTCACATGGCCAGACACGTCACATGTTTGAGCATGTGATCATGTTAGATAGGCTGTATGTTTGACAGCTTGAGTGTACTCCGCCCCCCTCCTGTATGGCAGGGTAGCAGAAAATGCCTTTTAGTGCAATTACATGGGTTTCTACACATCAATTAGCAATCCAATTAAGTCCTGATGTGATGAATAGTGGTGAATAGGAGTGGTGGGGCTACTGATCTCACTAATAATGATCTCGCTGATTACGCTGATCAGTCAGTGGCTAAGAAGACAGACATACCAAGGTCATCAATTAGCTCACAGAAGGAGTGTTAGCGAAAGAACGGTTGGTGCCGTATCCAAAATTATAGCAGTATACTGTAACACTTTGTATTTTAGTTTGTATTTTCACGTGATATTGGTTCTAACACACATTTCCTCAAAGTGAAGCGAATAGTTTAGTGTTTTAGCTGGACATTCTTGATGAGGGCATGATGTGTCCAAGACTGGTAAAGTAAATGTATTATTATTAAATACAAATGTATTAACTTTAGCAATATTAGAGAACTTTTGTCCTAATGTGTTCTACAGGTACTTTTTGTATTTTTCTTATTTAGTTTCTGCTTTATTTGATTCATGAATTTGCACCTTTCATGCAGATGTATGCTACCACAGCCCATTAGCTCAACACGAATCACACACCACTAACATGTAACTGCATGTTCATATACATATTTACTGGTTGATCAAGCACTATAATTATATTTTTTTGACACTTCATTGTTGATAATATGATCACACCATTGCAGTACTACTAGTTCTGTCGTTGCTGAAGTTGCAAAGTCAAGTTAAAAGGACAAAATCATTATTATTCTGATTCATGAGCTTGAATACCGTTGAGCTATTTCAACCTTTTCCCTTCATGCCACCTTTAGAGCACTGAGCACCTTGCTAATATTTGAAGATTCACGCATACTTGGTTACTCTGGGCCACTGGTTAATTCTATTTGGGTCAGTGACATTAATGAGTTAGATTTCATTTGCACTCTTCTCACTCCCATTTTGTCAAACTCTGATTAGTTATTTTAGATCAGGATCAATGCTGGTGGAACTAAGGATGTCTTCATAGTACCCCCCCCCCCCCCCTCTGACCCATAACATCCGACTCGTCCACACTATACACGGAGACAGAGACCAGAATCTCTTCAGTCGTTCTCACCAAACTCCTCCGAGGCCCAAGTTGCCTCGGCAAATACCAAAGCCACATCCCGCTTGGCCTGCCAGTCTCCGGAATCTCATTGGCCAAAAAGGCCCAGCAGGATTCCTTCTTCATCTTAATGGCATCCCTCACCACCGGTGTCCACCAAAAGGTATAGGAGCTGCCGCCACGACAGGCACCTAGACAATGCAGGCATGGAATATAGTCCATTCAGACATCTTTCTACGTAAATATGTCAACATGATACAACCTGCAGATTTTAGACGTAAGTGCGGCCTATATATACGTAATGTCTTTAAAATGAAACTTTAATGTACTGTATATGTATGGGCATGCATTAGGAGTATTAAAATCTCTATTAACTACTAACGACTTTTTAAATCTTTGGCAAGACAGTCATTGACATGCACTTTGTAGCAATCAGTCTTTAGTTCAAAACAGGTGACATCCTGTTCAGCTTTCTGTCTACAGTTAGCCAAAATAAGTTGAATATATTGCTAATAATATATTTATTTTGTCCGTTTAAAAAATCCAAATATAGAATCAGTAGAAGAGAGAGTCTTACGCAGATGTCTTTGTGAACCTGTGTTGTCAAACATATAATAGAAGAACAAAGAGAAGGGGATTTGCAGCAACAGCACGATCAAGACCGAACATCTTTTCTACATCAGATATTTTTGAGTAATGATGTACTATAGTCAAAACCTTTTGTAATGATTTGTTCTATTTTCACTGAGTTACTAAGGCATATATTTAACAGTTGGGTTGCATCCATGCAATATCTCAGAAATTCTTGGGGGAGTTTAATAAAGATTGGCACAAAAGTAAACATGGACCCAAATAGGAGCTGATCAGATTTTAGTGGTCAAGGTCACTGTGACCTCATGTCTTTTCCATTCTCAGGCTGTGACTCACGGGGTAGAGCTGTCTGCCAATTGTGAGATTCGATTCCCGGCTCCTCCAGTCATATGTCGAAGTGTCCTTGGGCAAGACACTGAACCCCAAGTTGCCCCCAGAGTGTCAGCTGCATAGCAGCTCCATCAGAGTGTGTGTGCGCTTGTTTGTGTAAAGGGGTGAAAAAGAAGCAGTGTAAAGTGCTTTGATTACCAGTATATATATCTATCTATATATATATATATAGATATATATATATATGTGATAAGTGCAGACCATTTACCATTTAATGATTACGCTAAATTTATCCTGTCAATGTGACAGGATGGCTCAGGATATTAGGGGTGTGCAAAGCAGCCAGTATTTGTATCTGTGTTTGTATTTGTTGAGGAGGGGATAGTATTTGTATTTGTATTTGTATTTGTATTCAAGTAGAATTCAAAATAGGTGAAATAATCTTTGTTTTTGTGTTGCACTTTAATGTATGTTGTAAGTATTCTTTACTATATCCATCATAACAATTATGGATATGCAGTATTGGTTTGTGCTTTGAAGCAGTAAACATGTAACAAATGACGTAATTGAATAGAAAATAACATAACAGCCATTACCTAATCCATGCTTAAACCAACAACTAATAATTGAATTTTTAATTTAAGTGTATATGATTATGCATAGCAGATGTTGACAGATGTTTGATATGTTAATGCCTCCTCTGATTTGACTGTTGCACATATTATATATCAATTTTGCAGCACCTACTGTAAAATGCTTCCAAACAGACCTTGTGCAAGTTTTTCTGGCTGGTATGGACCTAGCGATGGCTCAGCAGCAGCCACACACTTTTCTATTCAGCTAAGTTAAGTGACAGGAAGCATCTTACTGTCGGCAAAAGACGTAAATGTACCAACAGGTACATACTCCCACACATTGTTTTAAACTTTTCAGCCAAATGTTAACATTTGTCAACATGTCATGAGGACATGACTTTTTTATTGTTCCCGATTACTAATATTTTTGAAACTATTTGTTTGAAATAAATATTCGTAGAAAACACGTTATTTGTGCCTTTCCGAAAAATATATTCTAGTTTGGCTCCACCCCTACAGGATATAATTGTGATACTTTGCTCCATGTCTCTCATGTTGCTTATGTTACGCAGGCATCATTTAACTGGTTTATGATGGATATATATCTTGTATTGCACAAAAGTTTAGGGAACAAATTTATATATCACCGTATTATTTTTTCAAATCAAAGAGCATATAGACCTTGGGGATGTCTGTGCATGGGGCTATTTCAGACAGTGCAAACTGTCCATGCCATTATGCATAGAAACACAGTGACAGCCTGGAAGAACTTAAGGGAGAAGTGTGCACAACTGCACAAAGCTTTCTGTCTGTATTCTGCGCATCCGAGAGCACTGAACTTCAAACTACCATTCTTATTGCCATTTGATTTGAGATTAAATGCACACGGCTTTCTGAATAAAACATCAAACAAGCAGGAAATGGATAAAATTTATTATGTACAATCAGATATCGCATTTTGGCTGCAACAAAATGTGCTGTCTAGTAATTCAAGCTTACATTTGTAATTTAGGAAACAGTGAGAACACAGATTTACAAAATCTTATTTCATTTAAATGTATTTTCAACATTTCATTACATTTGCCATACTTTTTATTGTAATTATTGCAATGTTAAGACATTTAATGGCAGTCTTTCAGTAATTGAGTAATTTCACTACAGTGTGATGGCTAAAGGTGTTGTATATTAGTAAAAGATGATTTATTCTGTTGCATGTGAAGATGAAATCAGAATCAGTGAGGTTAAATGTACATACTGAGAGGTATCCTGTTGAGGATGGTGTGAAGTGTCACAATGCTAGTAATTGGAAAGCGGATCTAAACAGCAAATCAAACAAACAATTTATACTGTTAAATTGATTATATTTTTTATTATTATATCAGCCATTAGGTTTTTATGCCAGGCATTGAAAGAAACTTCTATAAACCATGGGGTAGTGGGCAGTTTACCGAAGTACATTTTCTGTTGTTTTTATGTGATCATTATTGGTGTGAATTTATTGACATTTAAAATTGATAATATATGACAAAACATTTTATTTTAAAGCCAGAACAAGAATCTGCCCCCCCCCCTCCTTTTTAAAAAGTTTGGACACCTTACCTCTTATGCACACTGTCTACAGGCAAAAACATCCACATTAATAGGAAGAGAAAAAAAAACACAACAACATGGTCTGAGTGGGTTATTATCTTGTCCTCAGAAAAATAATTTATTAAATGAAAATGAATGCATTATTTGTTCTTGACTCTTAATCTCCATGTCCAAACTGTGTCAAGTGTACTTGAGTGCTGTTTTGAAACCATCTGGCTTCAGTGCTATGTAGAGCAAATTAAGCGTCACACGAAGTTTCAACCAAAGTGAACCGATTCAATGAAAAGCTTAATTGCTTCATGAAAGCCTTATCTGCCCATCACTAACTAATAGTGGCCAGACCAAACCACTTACCGAAGGGACGGTGAGGGGTGAAGTACATGAGATCTTGTGGTGTGAAATGAGTGAAGACGAGGTAAGGTAAACGACGAGGAGACGATCTCTGGGCGACTACCATGGAGTCAACAAGAGAACAGTAAATGGACAAGGGAGGTGAATGGTGAAGGGTGATAAATAGGAAGTGAACTATCGAGTGATGGGAGAGAGCTGGGAACAGTCAGTAAGGGAAAGGTGAGCTGAAGGTGTGACCAAGTGAGTGAGAAAGCAACCAGGGAACCAGGAAGATGGGGCAGGGAGTGCGACGTGATAACAGTAATCTAGAGCAAAGTTAAGTCATTTGTGCTCTCAATTTAATAATCTCTATATGATTTAGTTTGCGCTCAGTCCTGCGCTCTGTACAAATGTCCACTAGGACTCATAGATAAACAGATTGGAGTCTGGATAAACTGTTGCAGCCTGTAAACTGCAACCTGATTGGTTCAGTAATTCCAGTTTAGATAATATTTCTTTATACAATGGAAATCACTGTTTCAAAGTCAAATAGTGCACAATAGCAAACATGGAATAAAAAGAGTAGAATTGCAATTCATAAAGTGGGACTGAGAATGATAGGAAGATTGAGGGCTTTATTCATCAACTTAATAAACACTTCCCACCAGAGTGTAGATTAGCATAATGCTGTGCTGCGGCGTGGTATACCTCTATCACTGCTGTTGCCCTTGACCACAGACAGCTCATCAATAGTAAAGCACTGCCATGTCTATTCAAACAACATCCTCACCACAAGTACTATTGTTCAACCTTAATCAAACCTAATGGCAGTATACATTCCATGGCCTTTTTATTAGGTACACTTCTACAATGGGACGCTTTCTGGACCATTGCTGTGTGGCCTCCTTCTCTCCACCATAGTAATAATAGAATATGAATTCCTCAGAGAGGCAGTTTTCAGTCATGTAGATTTAAAAGTTAACCCACAATCCATTAAAGAAAAAAGTTTATTCTCCCCATACTCACATAAAGCGATTTTTCTGACTTTGGAAGGCATGTTTTTGCTATAGCTAATTGCTAAAGTTAGTTAACATTTTCCAGTTTTCACATTTTTGAGTTTTAGATTACATTCACTAATTGACAGTGTTGCCCAGTGCTATAGCTGTGCTACAAAAATCATTTTTATTTGCTGTAATTTAGTAGTTTGCTAATTGTGTAGTAATGACTGAATATGACTACAGCTGATTTTCAAAGTATTAAAACTTTAAGAAGTGGGTGGATGTACTGCACATACTCTATGTAGCACTGTGGGTGTGAGAAAGTAGAATAAGAGACACCTGGTAGCTGACCAGAATGTAGGGATGCACATCACGTGAATGAAGAGTTTGCTGCTCACGTTCACACTGCATGTGAAGAGTGCTCACTTTATTTAGTTACAAAATGATGCATTGAGTTCATCATTCACTAAAGAATGATCGTCTTCATGCCCAAACCTGGCTTACAATGTGCTTTTCAGCAAAAATTGCATTGCTTTTACCACGTATGCAGTAGCTATAGACAGTATCTATAACCACACTCAAAGTTTAGAGTTGTGTGTGCTTCATGCCAAAAAAGCCCAGTGGAACATAGCTTAGAAGCAGCTGGGTTGGTGGTGTTACATGGGGGTGCACATTGTCTGGTGAGTAGGCCATCCATCAGGGAGACTGCATTTCCCAAAGGCAGTCTCTTCAAGTGCAGTGCCTGGCCCCACTGCTGCACACACACGCTCACCTTGTTCCAGTTATACACGGACATGCACAGACACACATGCACTAGCAGAAGCCAATGCCACATAGAAAGAACTTCAAGCTCAAAGAGGCTAACTAAGATTGGCTTGGTGTCCGAGCGACATTCTGGTGTGATGATCCAGCTACCATTTTGCATGAGCTAACTACAAAATCAAAAGGAGGCCACCAGTAGATCAGAAACATCAGATCATGAAGTCTGCTAAACCACCACTGTGAGGAAGATTGCTACCTCTTACACTGCTTTTCACTCAGAGGCCCTTCAGCATACTGATTGCTCCAATATCTCATTACACGTAGTTCAGAATTTGTATGAGAGCCTTTCACATTCAATTTAAAGCTGTGATACCTGTTGCTGAAGGCAAATAGCAATACAGTGTTTATACAAATGTTCCCCCGCAGAGAAACATGTACTGTAGATATGGGTGGTGTATGTGTCTTGTAACACACACACAAGACACATACACCACCCATATCTGCAGCTCCCTTACAGTACCTTACAGTATATGTTTCCCTTTGGGACCACTTACCACTTGGAGTACATGTTTGTCTGTGTGTTGATTTGTGAATATTGCTGACTTGCACCTATCTACAGCACTGATATTTGTTCATTCTTTTCCACATACTGTATTTCTTGATAAGAAAAAAACTATGATAACTATTGAACTATTATTAATATATATGTGACAAATATAACACTGTTGTCAACCTTTGATAGTTTCGATATTTTTGGTTGTCAGCGTAATGACAACGATTACATTTCTGAAACTTACAGACATATTTTGCGTGATCTGCATTTATTTTAAACCTTTTCTTTGATCTATGAGAAGAACGATCTTTCTTAAAGCCACACTTAAATATGGCTGACTTTCTACCTCTTACAGGTGCAATGAACCAAACCAGATGGCTGTGAAATATTACAATAATCTCACAAAGTGAATCCTCCTACAGGTAGTACATTTGCATATTGTGAGAGGGTCTATATTGTCAAATCGGATTTAAGAAAGCGTGAGAGCCTTACAGTGGGTACACGGTGTTAGTTTGGATACAATACAGAGGAAAGGCAGGTATTATGTAGTCATCAAACACTCACTAGGAGCTTCATTTTTTATGATCTATCTTTGATATCTGTACATATAAGAAAACATATCTCACTGTCGTGTTGCATGCCGAAATGTCTGGGGCAAAAAAGTTCAGGAATTTCCACTTAATTTAGTAATTATGCATGTTCCATTATTCATCAGATGAATTATTAAAATCAAGCGATTTATGTTCCTCACTCTGTAGCTCCAGCACCTTCACCCTATGTCACTTTTAATTGCTAGAGGATATTTCTGTAAATGGTAGAATGGATATTTACAATGACAACAAAAATCATGTATGACAGAATTCAACTTGTAGACACTCATAATACAGCTTCTCTGAAAGAAAGTCATATCAGTCTATAATTAAATGTGGGTGTGTTGTGTGTGTGTGTGTGCACAGTATATATACATATACGTAGTAGTGTTACATCGTTAAAAAAGAAACGCAGCAGGTTAATCTGAAAGAGACAGGGCACTCTGATGATATTCAATAAAACCCTGAGCAAATTTATTCAGTCACTTAAAAGGAATAAAAATAAGTGATCTCTGTCCCTTACAAGAAAAGGAGCAAGAGTGACACATGACTGGGTTTAGTAAAGTAAAGTTTACACTTTATACCTAAAACTAACTACAGTGAGGTGTAACATGTGGCTTCAAGTTGAGAGGCACTCTTTAGATGTAAGCAGTAATTATGTAAATAAACCAAAGATAGGAATTTGGCTATCTAGTGGTATCGTTTACCTGAAATTTACTTTTCAAAGAGATTTCATCACAGCCGACATGGTGCTTAAGGAGAATTGTGCGCTTTGACTTGGCCCTCTGACTGGTGGTTCCCACACTCAGGTGTTATATTTGTTCTGAAGGAGCTTCCTTCGTCACCAGGCAATGCAAGATGAAGGCTTTGATGCTGCAGGTGATTTGTTGCTCTGCACTCAGTACTCATCTGGGTTTGTACTTAGGCCATTTTCACGCCAGCGTGCGTCCTTGTCACCAGGCAACATGAGACGGATGTGGAGCACTGATCTCTTTGAAGCAGAGACTTCCAGTCAGCTGTAGGTCGGCGGTCACTTCTTCTACGGTGACTGGAGGTCCAGGAGAATGTGTAAGCACAGTGTGAAGAAAAAAGAAAAAAAGTTAAATCACATATCTCTCTGTGACACAGAAGAGAGCGAAAATGATTACAAGAAAAACAAGCAAAAAAAATGTGAAAGAAAGATAAGTCACAAAGTCTTCTGTCCTGCCTTTTTTTCTGAGGAGAAATAGGTGGAGAGAGAGCTTTGGCCCCATTGTAATGCCTATTTTTTGTTTGAGAAGTTTTTTGGTATTTTAAATACCATAAAATGACATAATTATAATCATACAATCATAATTTAAGCCTCACTGATTGTGTGATCCTGAGCACATGCATATATACTCTTGGCTATTGTGTTGATTATTAATAAGGGTCACCATCATTCAGTGATATTTGACCCAACAGTCTTACAGACTCCATGTTCAGCCCGTCGTTTACATGAAGGTTAATACTGTGAGTTCTTTGTTCCTTTTCTGAGATGTTGGGCCCCTATCTGGTTCACTGGTCTTTAATTATGTTAGGGGATTGTTCTGAAAGGTAATTTCTGACAACCAGGGGCCCAGGTAAAATCATTTAGCCCCCAGGAAGGAGGCAGGAGACTCGAGCTTGAAGGAAAAAAAACACGTGGGCAATTTATATATGAATATATAGTATATCTTGTGGCATGATCAGGCTCTAGACAAGATAACTAAAGGGACATGTGATGTCCTCCCTGACGCCTCAGCTTAATCTAAACAGAGGAGCCTTTCAGAACATTCCCGTATTGATTTTCTTTTATTTTCAGGCACAGCTTCGTCTTTTACTGTACCACCAAGACAGAGTCTTGATTATGTTATCTGGATACTGAAGCAAACTTTTTAACTACTTTTTATGACTGAGGTGTGAGTTCATGTCATATTTCTTTGGGTTATATAAAGGTACAGTAGTATGCAGCTTAAACCACATAGAGCAGATCATTACATTACTCACCAGCAAAGTCACAGCTGTTCCACAAAATAACCATAATTGGCTGTTTGCTTACTGTTCCCTTAGTTACTGTTACCACACCTGTCAAGCTTTCTGTTCACCACAGCGAATGTATACAGTACCTATGAAGTGTACGGAGGATCTCTATATTTCATTTCTACTGCTATTAGCACTTTTGTCTTTAGAAGATGACAGGTTGGGTCAATATGCCTTTCTCACTCTTATTGACATTATCCAGCAGAATCCGAGTGAGTGGTTCTGTGTCTCAGATAGAGCTCTTGCATTTACACCAGTAGACTACAACTGAGATAACTGGTATTAAATTTAAACACAACAAGCAAAGGCTGTCATCAATTCTCTACTTACAGTAGAGAGTGTTCATTGTTGACTGTTTACTGTGTGACACACAAAGCAGATAGAAAAACTGACTTTAGGAGAAAGTTGAACATAATCTTTTTTATATGTACAGAAATAGTTTTTAGTTGAAGAGTTTTAATCATAATGATGCTTATATTACCCACATTCATGAAGGCATCCCGTAGGCACAGCTGTGTGTCACATGGCCATTGAAATAAGATTTGTTCTAATACTTGTTGTGCATTGTCTGTCAGTGTTATTTGAAAAGCATATAACCTTGAGGCTGATGGAGCCTATTGTTTTTCGTGTAAACCTTAATTACACACAGCACATAAACATACCTTAATTATTTCTTATTAGCTAATGATATTTAGTTTTACGGTTACTTAGCAACAACATTGATGTTTCTTCGGTTCGGATGTGACATGCAATGCATGTATCTGTTAAGTTCAGTGATGGAAACTCAAAATGCCTTTGGGTTGAAAAGTTGTTCAGAGATTTTTTTTTTCATCCAGGAGGGTTAGTTTGCTGTCATTGTAGTTTCTCTTTTTCCAGTCTCTATCTTTACCCTTTAAAACGTATTTCTGTCCCTTGGTGTATGATCACTACACTGTATACTCACAAAACTTTAATCATTTGCAACCTGCATTGAAGTATGATATATTTATAACAATTTTTCTTTATTTCTCCTTTTTCCTGCTTCTTTTCTAACAGTCAGAGTTTGACAATGTACTTACATCGTCCATTTAAACGATAACCACAGACATTCAGTGGTAATGACTTATAGAACTTAATCAATAAGACATTGTCTGGATGAGGTTTCATAATTGCATGTTTCCACAGGCTCATTACTAAACAGTCATTAATGATCGTTATTAGTAGCATGTTGCCTTTGTCTGTTTATAAATGTCAATAACCTCAATTCCCTACAATAAATTATACTGTGGAAATACTTGGTTTACTCAAGTGAAATCATCACACAGTTCTGTCTGTTTGACCTTCTATCCCTATCCTCATTCTCTCACAAGCTTTTCAATGGTGCCTTAAAAAAGCTGCTGATTGTATCATATCATCATTATCTTCATTTTCTAAATCAGTCAGTTCTAAGCTTTTCATTCACCAGATTTTTCCTCTTCTCTTCTTACCCCAACCCACCACACATACCATACAGCAGTAAAGACATTACTGCTGTGCTTTTTGCAGGATCCCATATATGTACCTTAGGACAATCACTAGTGAGAACTGTTGGGACGGTAAGGGTTGAAATTGGCCATCAAACCAAAAATGTTAAATGGTGTCTCTCATTAATTTTTTTGTTATTTTCAATACTGCTGACTAAGAATATTTCTTGTTGCTTAGTGTGTGATTTGACATCCAGGCTTGTCTTTGCTCATTCCCATAAATATCTTCACATTTAAAATCAGGATGGTATTTTTTTTCTGTTTCTGTTCCGTAAGTATTTCTCCTCTAAATATCTCTTAGTCTCCTTAATATTTTACCAAATTGCCCAAAGGGTCTTTTCTCTGCATCTAAGGCTTATTATGTATCTCTTTAATCTCATCTCTTAGTCATTTGTCCATCTCTGGGATGGTGCTATATGCCTTTCATGTAGCACTTTTAGGCTTTAATTTCTTGTGTAAAAACATAAAGAGAGGTTGAATCACTGAAAATCTGTCCTGGCTGTATTTTTTAGGATCTTTTCAGATTTAAGGTATAGACACTATGTACATTTGTTCTATGCTAAACTTTTCATTTCGAGTGTGACTTGGCCTGGTGCCAATTTCCTTTGTACACACAGTTTATTAAGAATTCCAACTGCATGTATACTGACGCGTCCTCACTGAGGGGCTTCAGTTCTCTTTCACCTCAGAATCACTTTTGTTTTCAGACAAACCTGTTCAAATTGTGCTACCTAACAAGGAATCTCTGTAGTCCCCTGTCTAAGTAGCAGCATCAGTTTTCATCTCTGGTGGAAACTGAGCGAGTGCACTAAAACAACACACCATGAAAGACATTGCAGACACTGTTACTCAAGAAACTGTCACAATGGGCTGTCTCTCTAACACGCATTTCCCGTTCAAATCACCCTGTAAGAAGGCCCAAAGTGGTAGCTCATCACTTCACAAAGGGTGTGGAACCAGATAGCAGAATTCCCAATCCTCAGTTTAGCAGAGATTTGAAATAACAATTCCCATCAGGGCCTGGCAATGTCAGTTAACTCCTCCATTCACTGAACAATGGCGCAGAGCCGGCCCTCCCAAAGTATTGAACAGCGTCAAGGGACACAGCTCAATGGAATCAGCCAGGGGGATCTTTCACTTCTTAAGCTTTTCAGTAATACGATCCCCTGCTATCTACATTACCATACGGCATCCGACAGCCAGGTAGGGGCAGAAGCAATGGGATTTCAAACAGATAATTGATTGCCATCCCAGCAAGAGGATAGGAGATGCTGTAGAGCAGCGAAAGGGCCCTATTCAAAGCTGTGGCTTTTAGGCTGTAAGGCTACATTATACCTGACTCAAGGAGAATCCGATCTGTTATTCTTGTACAGCTCTCCGAGGTGTTAGAGTGCATGAATAAGCTATGGGCTACAAGAGTTCTCTAGTTGCCATCAGACAGCTAGACAGACATTCGGTAGAAGGAGGGGCAGAAAATAGATGTATGCAATTTTATCTTTTGCACTTAGAGGATTTGTTTCCAGGAGCCTAGAGGATCACTCTCAGTGGACACATCAATTAGAAGAGTGTCTGTAAAAAATAGGAAGGAAAATAAACAATTTAGGAGCATTTTATCAGACATAAATGTCAGAAACAAAACCAGAGCTCTCCCAAACAAACAAAGAAGAGAATTGCACCTTATCACAGAGACAAAATATATTCTCCAGGCACCGGGCTCTTGGACGGTGAGCTATCAGGAGACTGCACTCCAGCCAAATGGAGTTCATTCCCCCCACAGTGAAAGAAAGAGAAATGCCACCAAGGATAGATGAATGACAGATGAGTCATTTCCATTTATGAGCTTGAGAATGCTCACACTGATCTGCTGTCATGTCTCTCCTCGACTGAAATGTGTTTATGTCTTTGAGCTTGTGCGAAAGATGGAAGAGTGAAAGAATAAAAAGCATGATTAGTTTTTCCCTCCTCTGTTATTCCTAAAGCTTTTTTTTAACTCAACTGTCCCCTATTTATCAAGCCAGCGTAGCTGTTCTTTCACTCTGCTCCCATGATGGCAGGTGTTTCTCCAGAAACAAGCATGGGCGCCCAACCTCTTCTCTCCCATCGATGTTCAACCGCTTCCCGTTTTCACTGTGAGGAAAAACGAGGAAGTGTGCCTGTGTAACATGAAGTTGGATTAAAACCGATCCAGCAGAAATGTGCAGCATTTCCAAGGGGCTCCTACATAACTTAACATTTACATCTCTTCCCACACAGATAATATATGCACTTCATATACCACTGAACACTGACACAGTGGAATCACCATTAAAATAACAGCAGACAGGCTTAATATTTAGTGTATGCAATCAGCAAAGAGGCACTTGCTGCTCATTCATTCAGTGTTTCACCCTAGCTGCACTTACACACACAGCTACAGATTGCATTACATTTGTTTCAACACAGTACCCTCAGTAACCAGCAACTATCCCATCTGCTCTATTAAAGTGTGCATTAGATATTAAGTTAGAATCAAAAGTGACCACTGGTGCTGTGTCCTCTTTTTCGCTGCAACTCAGGCCCAATGTGCACAGAGGGCAGTTTGCACTCATGCATGCTATACAGTACATGCGCAGTGTCGTGAGTGTATATTCGTTCTGACAGCGGTTCCACTACTACACTGATACTGGGAAAGTTCTTTTGACAGATGGTGGTGGTGAAACATAACGCTGCACAATATTTGATTAAAGACTGTCTCGCAAATATTTTATGCATCCAACATGTTTAGGCCTCAGGACGAACTCAGCAGAAATGCTGAGTATGAGCAACTGGTAGCAACACTTTTACGTTATAAAGATAAAGACCACATTAGCACCATCAGCTGCTGTTAAAGTTGTAGAACATACGCATCCTTGTGCTTGTGCATAATATACAAAACTAACAAACATGGCAATCTACACTCCCGACAGCGATGTAAAAATGCTACTGACCCATATCCTGTTTGATTATCTGAGTCAGATTTGTTTTATATCATATCCAGACTACCTGCATATGTGACTCTAGATTAAATTTGTATCTGATGTCTGGCTATGCGACTGCGGTTAGGTCAAACTGAAACGTGTAGTTTTTAATACTTGGAGTTGCTCCAACAGACAGAATATACAAATATTCTGGTAGCTCCTCATTAGATGTCAGAGCAAAGCCTAATGAGCCAGCTAACTAGGTAGTAACTTTTTCTTTCCTCCCAATCCTCAAAAAACCATTAATGGCTCATATAAGCCAGCTAATTATCTACATTTCTTTACACTGTGTCTGAGTCAAGTCGCTGCTACCACTCCGGTGAGCTACCTGCTGTGGTACTCGGTGGACTCTTCTCTCTCTCCTAATGTCACAGTACTCACCGTACGCTGCAGTACTTACAGTAGGTTAATTGCACACTAGCCTCACAGTCTGTTAAAGCTGAAAATGTTGCTAGTTACATGAGACGGCACTGTTAAACTCCCACATTATAAATTCTGCATCTGTAATGCATTCCTAAGGGAATGTACAGACTTAACTGGCACACTGTTGCGCAGTCACCTGTTATCATTATACTGACTTTTTCAAAGGAAGCAGTGTTTAAATCCTTCAAACCACGATCATAACGGCAGCTACAGAAAGTTTTGCAGCTACTTCAGTTTCTCCGTCAACCAGCACAGTCACTGGTTGCCTGCCACCAGTCTTTCAGCTCTACCTGCTAAATGCCTTTCAATCTGTCATTTCTCAGCAGAGCCGGGGAGACGCGCAACAAGTTGCGTCTGTCCGAAACAAAGTGAAAACTACAACGGCAAGAAGAGAGAGAGAGAGGATCGCTAAGACGGAAATGTCTGAACTGTCTGTTAATTGTAGGGAATACTTAGCACACTCCTCCACAAACACATGACAGCTCCACCTGTTCATTTGCTAGTCTCCTCGACTTCAGTTGCAGTTTGAGGTGACAGCAATCCTGAAAAGTTTGCCTGCTATCTTGTTAGAAGAGAAAAACTTGAAACACTTTACATGTCAGAACCCATATTATAATCCTCAGAATGTAAAATGTGTAAATCAAGGCTATTTTCTTTGAAAGTCTGAGAGTTTTGTTCCCCTTTCTTTCAGTCTTTCTGGACATAGCTGTTGTTGATGTCACCCGTCCAGGGCAAATGTTAAAATGGTCCACAGAAATACAAGCGATATAGTTTTACAGAGCGTGGTTCTCTTGAGATTGCTTTGTGATATATAGATTTACTTTCATTCTTTGTTGTTATTTCAGTTTTGCTTTCCTAACAGGTAAAAAATACTCAAGAGACACATATAGTATCCGGGACACACACACACACACACTGTCATGGAACTAGCTGGCACACAACCTGGTCTCCACAAATACACACATACATAGTGCTGCATCATTACTCTTAGTGCAGTTTACCTGCTGGAAAGTGTGATGGTTCATAGTCCACCAGTTCTATAAACTGCACCACCTCCGTGTTTTGAAGGCATACACAATTTAGTCTGACACAAAATGGATCAAACATGTAAAATTAAAGAATGAAATACTACTTTCTTCCCCAAAATCTACACTAAACTCCATGAATGAGTCAGAGCCAGCATCAGTGTTACACAGAGCCGATCACACAATCATTAGCTTTAGCTGTGTAGCACAGATTGTGACACATGGTGCACACCATCTGAAAACCTTGTACTCTAAACTGCTCTGCAGACACTGCCAAATATAGCTTGTGGAATATAGGCTAGTGATATATCTTCTCAACCCCAAGTGGCTCTTGAATACCCACAACCTCTTCTCCTTTTCTCACTTGTGTACAGAAAGTGAAGTTTAATAAGCTTGTTTAGGCGTACACATGATATTTTTTTCTACTTAACATTTGGAGCTGAAAGGATTGGACTCCAGACAACAGTCTTCAGAGAACTTAACGATCATGCCATCTGGAGGCAGGGACGTGTTGTAGCCACTGATATCGATCATCTTTTTACACTTTACTTTCACAGATGGTAAAAAAAACACCATCTGGGCGCAGGTGTTGGTGCTTTGAAAAGGAAAAGTGGCCACCGCAAAATAGCCATACAAATATTTGTCCTCACACTTCTAAAAGTATGCGTTAATTAGGAGCTTTTAATGTACGTGTTTTAAGAGTTAACGTAGCTGTGCAGCTGTGTGTGGGTGTCCGTATGTAAGGGTGGGAATTTGTGAACACACGAGTATCTTACTCCCACAGCTTGAAACCGAGACAAAATTTCTATCTTTATTTTGTTGTGCTTGCTTGATAACATTTTGGCTTTAGATTGAGTTGCATTTTTAAACTACTGCACAGTAAGAACAGAGTGTCACATATATGGCTCTGAATGCTATTGTTGCGCTTGATGTCATGTTTTCATCTGATATTCATACTTTTGTAAGTTTTGTGCAGAGAAGCACAAACTCATGTTCCTCTTGAATTCCAACAGCAAAGCAAGGCTGCCATCCAGTGGTCGTCTGCTATTATTACATTCTCACTCATGGTATTTGTCATTATCATTATAATCATCCACCATTACCACTAATAGGAAATGCAGAATCTTTTTCTTTTATTATTCTCAGAACAAAACTTACCACAATGTAAAGTATTTTCCAAAATGTGAAAAATAATTATTACATTTTCGATACATTTTCCTTAGTGTCATATGTTTGCTGTACATTTGCAGATGCAGCTGGAGAAGCCGTCTATTTGTAAATTCATGGCATTTTAAATCAATACCATAAATTTGACTTCTAATGACTTTGCCAACAGCTGTGTAAGACCACTAGGTGTCACTGTTTACTGATAGGTTTACTAGGCCAGTGCAGATGTCCACCTGTGTCCTGAGGAACATTTCAGTGCAACAGACACAATAGACAGAGTATATGGAGACAGACTCGAAGTTACAGACTGAGGCCTTGTGTGTGTCTACTCGTTTCCAGCTGTGTAGACTGTGTGAGAGACCACGTACACGAGTTTCCTATTTGCATTTACTCAAGTTCCGCAGAGAATACAATAAACCTTTATCATCCTACGAGTTATAAATACTGTACAGGTTGGATGGAGTCTGAGTTAGTTATAGTTATAGTTACTTATATTGTTAGTTCCAGTGAATGATTATTTATTTCTGAATGCTGAAATAATTGTATTTTTCATACGTTTTAATATTGTAAAACAAGACCGGTGAATCATTTAGCATCTGTGAAAACTCTGATTATTCTTCATTTGTGTTTTGTTTATTAATAATTTGTGTGTATCTAAATGTTTGCTGTTGAGAGCATTATTTTAGCTTTCATGATGACAGTCCCAGACAAAATGTGCTAGTTTTCCACAGATGTATTTGAACCTGTGTTCGTCAGTAAACGTTTTTCTAATGTTTGTTGGTTTTGTAAATGGTCCTCCTTTTGTTCACCCATATGACCCATATGAAATGCGGTGTTTGTTTACATAAGGAAAACTCATGACCTTAATGATTTTGCTGGCATTTTCTTATTGGTGGATTCTGGGGTGAGTCATGACTATGTAACATTGCTATGTCACTAAAAAGACTTATACTCGCTGAAGGTCAGAAAAACAGCAGAATTCCATTTCAGTCAGGAGTTTTTCATTATATGTGCCTGTCAGAAAAATAGGGGAAAAAAATGTGCTGTAAATTGTATTAAATAGTTTCATGTCCAGACAACAGTACTCCCACTTGATTTGTTTTGTCTCCAACAGGTCAGTACCAAGTGACTGCAAGCATGCCTGGAGCCAGAGAGGTGGGCTGTTGCTCAGATCTATCTGGCCCTCACCTGGAGACTGCAATGTGCCCCGAGGTTGCAGTCTGTCAGATTAAAGATGGTAAGGAGATTGTTATAAACCTCCCGTCAAACAAAGTCACATTTACGCTCAAAGACATCACACACTGTTTCTGGAAGGAAAAACAAAAACACGTTAGATTCATCTTTTTCTGCTGTGATCTTCATTGATACATCAGAGGGTTGTGTTTCTGTTTCTCTCTGCATGAGTAAGGACACTGTGCGTTTGCTCTCAAATATTTACTATTATTTAATTAATTTTTTTTAGGTGTTCAGTAGAAAAGCATTGTTTTCCTATCAATCTCCCTGATCTGACTATCCTAACAAAAATATTAATATTTCTAACTTTAATAGTCCTTGCAGGGGTCGCAGGGGGTGTTGGAGTCTATCTCAGCTGTGATCTGGCACAAGGCAGGTTACAACCTGGACAGGTCGCCAATTACCCTAACATGCATGTGTTTGGATTTTGGGAGGAACCCGGAATGAATTCATGCATACACGAGGAGAACATGCAAACTCCACACAAAAAGGCACCAGGCCAACCTGGGTCCTTCTAGCTGCTAACCACTACACCACTGTGCCACTCTTAATATTCTATATTATATATAACTAATAATTGTGGTTTTCTTTTACATTATATTCTGGAACGTAATGTAGTTACTTTTTTTTAATATGTCAGTTAACAGCATGTACTGTATGAAATTTTAACAATGCTGTCCAAAGAGATTCAGAGAGTGTGTAATGTGTGTAAACATTATTTCAAAGGTATTAGTGTAGCGTTAAACTGTTCCGGCACAAAATAAATAGGATCATAATAATAATACAGTGTTTCCGTATCATGCAAGTGTAAAAACAGATCCCAATGATAATTATTAAAAGGCAAATGAAAATTAAACAGCGGAATGTTTCATGTTATAAATCTTTGAGAAACAACCTTTACATTTTATTTATGCATTGCACATCACTATAGTTACTATATATTTGACTCTCTCGTAATTATAACGACTATATTTATTAGTGTAAACAACAAAAAACATATAAAATATATTTATTACATTATACCATATATTACATTAGTCAATGTAGTTTTGGTAATGGACTGAATGTTGTGAACTCACATCTGTAATCCTGATCTGATGCCAGCCTGCATACATAGCATAATGAGGGACATGCTGTTAATTTAAAGAATTAAAATTCTTTCCATTCAACTGAGATTCACAGATGGTATGTTAGGTGGAAATGTGGCTGATCATCGTGGATAACATACCAGAAATCCTGCTTTTGTGTCAGTGCATATTGTCTTCTGAAAAAAAAAACATAAATTAAGACCATGTAAGGCAGCGAGAATGCAGAAAAATAACTTGCGATTACAACTTATGGTGTGCAAAGCTGCTGAGAACTATCTTTACTATAACTGGAAAAATTTGTCAAGCAATGAAACAACAAGTGGAATTTCAGGAAGATGTGCCAGCCACTTTGCTGTCCCGCTGCTCCTCTACTATAAACGCAATCCTCTATTGTATATGTTGGCAAATTTTGGTTTGTATGTTCATGCATGATTGCAAACGTACATATGTGTACAAATGTTCTTCTTGTGGTCACCAACAAGCACTTTGATGGGAAAGCCTAGAGGCAGGTTATGTTTTAACTGGAATGTCTAAAACCACATTCTCAGTGATTTGTTGGTCTTGTATGAGCATCTGTAAAGTGGAATGAAGTTTTTAAAAACATATACATACAGAAGAGGTTGTGGGTATTCAAGAGCCTACACATACATGTCACACAAAAAGGTGAAAACACCAAGATCTCATAGAGTTTTACTATTTACTGTTTGAATTTATGTTTGACTTTTCCTCCATGACGAGTGTGAATCCTCATTTTTAAGGTGAATTAGGACTAAAAAATGGCATCAGCAGTCCTTAGGAGAACTTTTGAGGGTCCTCCCTGACTAACAGACAGGCTCATGCCAGTTTACCTCATGTGCAGAGTTGCCAATTCAAATCAGTTTATATATATAAAAAACTGCACAAACTGTGGATGTTAGATCACTGGACCCTAGTCTTGTAGACTGATGAGTTTGAGATGCCTCTCTAACATGGGTGAAGCATGGGGGGATAGTAATGATCAGGGGATGCTTTGGCAATGGGAGATTATTATTGTATGTTCCAATTACTGCCACTTTAAAATAACGGTAGAAAAAGAAATCACAGTTTGAAAACTATTTTTAGCAGCATAAAAAACAAAAACAGTCATACATGCAAGGATAATCCTACAGCAGTTAGCAGCAAGTGAAGTAATCTGAGAGACAAAAAGAATACATAAGAATACATAAATGTGTGAGTGTTACTTGACAGTGCATGCGTAGAGTATGTACAGGAAAACTTGAATTGAATGAAAATACACGCTAACATCTGTAAACTTAGGGTGATCAATCAACATCAACTTGTGACACGAGATATACATACGATTGATATATAAAGACATACCATATTTCTAGTTTTATGTATAAGTATTCTTTATGAATGCAGAAGATAGAATAATGTAGTAGTATGTATAATAAATGTGAGACGTTAGAGTTGCACATTGTGCAGCATGGGTGGTCTCAGTTGGACTCAAACCGCTGTCCCTGAAACTTCAGAGCAGTACACGATGTGCATTTGCTCTGTCATCATGAAATAGTTAAATACATCTACAGAAAAATATATTGTGTCTTTTGTGCTCAGCCCTCATGGAATGAATTTAGTTTCCGATCAAAGTGTTCAAAGCTATCCAGCGCATGCCACCACCCATGCTCTTCACTGAACCACATTTTGAAAAAAGGACTTGTTATTGTTGAATCCAGGAGGTTTAAATGTTTATAGTGTCCAGGAAGGCGAAAACTTTCAGATATCAGTGTGTTAAGTTCGAATACAAAATTAACTTTCAACTTAAAAGAATAACAGATGAATAGACATTAAAAACTGATGTTTTTAAATTAGATTAACAACTCTTTTAAATTTTTAGCGATGTTATCACTAGGAATTATTGATTATCAAAGTTTATTATTTAACCAGCAAGTAAGAATTTGTTGAACTTAAAGCTTTAGGGGAATGGAAATTAAAAAAAAAAAAAAGAAAAGATTTGATGCTTCCTGTAAAAAGACAAGTAGAACAACTTCAAGAGAGGAAATGTAGGATGAAAGATCAGAGAAGAGCAAAATACTGTATGTTTGATGTAGATGCTTTGAGATGGCTCATTAGAAAAACATTTCAAAGGGATTTTGAAAAATGTGTGAACAGTCAAATTCAAAATGACATGATGAGGCATGACATTACAAAAGATCAACAAACCCTCCAAAAGCAACAAAAGTCTCAGTGTGTAGATTTGATAAGAGCCATGCTCTTGCCTGTCTGACACTCTTAGTTCTGTTGAGTCTCAGCCTCCCCACACGCTGCAATACTCCCAAATGGGGAAACAAATTTGGGACAAAAAAGCGTTGCTCTTCTCTAATGTGCAACGCGTCTGCTAACCTCCTGGGAGTCAAAAACAAAGAGCTACGACTCACAATTCACCACTCCAGCTTCCTTTCAACTGTCACCCCATTTAGTCTCCAAGTAGAGCTCAGATGGTTAAATGTTGGACAAGACTCCCAGCTTTTTGGCAGTTCTGTGGTTGCTGTGGTTTTACTCATTCTTTTCTATCTCTCTCTATGTCCCCAGTTGTCTCTTACTGTGGCCGTGCTGCTTCTAAAGTTCCTGCAGATTAAAGGATCAGCGGGAGAGGAACACACAGTGCATTAAGTGTGTAGGCATTTTTAGTGGTTTTCGCTGTACTCCGGTGCTATTTTTATAAGTTTAATTATGCCATCATGCAGTCAGAATCAATGACAGATACAGAGGCATGAGGGCAGATGACTGAAAGTGTTGGCAACACAGAAAACAGGCTTATTATTTAAATTGGCTTTCATGCCACTTCATAGAGGGCAAAAGTCATTCTCAGTGAATATAAAATGTATTATATAGTTTTAAGTTTGTAGATGTGCATGCTCAAGACTTATCGACGCAAATGTCGTTGATGTGAAATACATCGAGTGCCAGAAGCCAAACACTAATTTTAAAGCTCATTGTTAACAATGAGTCATAGGGGATTGAATTTGACGATATCATTATAATGAGTGTCAGTTGTTAATTCAAACATTAAAATACAAAAGACATTCCCACGCTACTTCCTGGTTGTTCCTCGCTGCACTCATTGCACTGTGTGGCTCAGCAAAACGTGCTCTCCCGTGCCATTTATGTACCGTATGTCATGATGTTACTTCAGACGACTTCCTTACGAGATTTAGAAAAATCTACGCATCTTGTGGGCAGCAGCAGTCACGGTGGCATGACATCTAAAAGCCATGTTGTCACATCACTGTGGTGGCACTGCAGATCTCCATAATTTTCTTCATTCCTTGATCTGTGCCCATCTGCAGAGTCCATCTCTGTCATTTGTTCCAGCATGTCCCTGTTAGGTCTCTGTTACTCTCTGAGAACGTAGACCACAAGAACCCCTGGGGGGATTTGAAATCCTTAACTTTGTTGTGAGTACATTTTAGGTAGTTGGGGGTCAGAGAGAGCAAGGAAGACGAGAAGGCATAAACAGACACGGAAGCAATGAGAAAACTGAGTGGTAGTCAGAGGGGGCATAGGGGATGTAGAGTCGATTTTTAGTGGAAACATGTTTTCAGTATGAGCCTGAAATCCTTCTGGACAAACATAATTGGAAAAACATGAAGAAGAAATGGTGGATTTAACAATAAGAGCCTTTTTGTTTTTCTGTCACAAATGCAGCTTTGATTACCTTTTTTGAATGCAAACCCTGTATGAAGTGGGACCTTGGTACTGTAATACTTTATATGCAGCTGTTCTAAGCGGTTTTGTCGCAAACAAAGTTTGTTTTGCTTACTCAGAAAAACGCAAAGTACTCACTACAAGGAGCACTACTAGTACTGATACTATAGTTGTTATATTTGACAAAAATTTTGGGGGATTAAACATTATACAAAATTCACAGCGTTACAGAACACTGGCTTTGTTCAACATTTTATAAACATAAACTCATCTCATAAAGTCATCCTCTTCATCTGGCAGCTGTGACGGCCTAAACACCAGGTTTGATTGAAACGTCCTGTAAGTGCTGGTTTCTGTGCCAGTCTGTAAACATGACATGTCCCGACCTTTCCTTTTCCTTCCCTCTCCGACCTTGTTTTTCACTACATGCGCTGGACAACAGTAGGAGATTCAGTCCAGTCTGCGCTGCCTCTGAAACCCAAACAATTTGGCAAGACTCCTGCTAAGCTTCTGACACATTATCTATTCAGTTCCTGCCGAACTGTCCACAGAAACCTTTCTCTAACGACCCTAAGACTGATTTACACGGCAGGGGTCATAAAATGTGCAACCAAAGACACACTTATGAGGTTGTATAATCATTTCATTGTAAGAGCTTACTCTAATGGCTTCCAAATGGCCAAATCTCATCTGAGTATGATTTTCACAAGTTTATTAGATGTAAACAAAGGTTCAGGCCAGCAGAGCGTGAAACCTCATGTCTTTGCAACATGTTGCTTTGTTTTTATGGGATGAAGGGGCCACAGAAACAGCAGAGGGGAGGTGTGACACAGTGGATGCATGAATTTGCCTGAACATAAAATGCCTTATTACAAATACAGATACATTAATAGAATAATTAAAAGGAATATGGGTGATAGGGATTTTTAAGTATATTTTTTTAGATATGCGCAACAATGACTACTTGTGATCGAATGTGATTTAAAGGAACTAGATATTATTGTAACCCGATAGAGTCTTTGGACTATTATGAAGCATGTTTACGTTTTGATGTCCAAAAACATCACTTTTTTCCGTCTCATGCTCCATTTAGATTCGCTCTACGTCAACAGTTCCAAGAAGAGATTAGAGGTGAAGTGTGCTGGCAAACATGGCTGATTTATAATTTAGTTAAGCTCTAAACAATTTGAGGAGGAGAAGAAAAGTCCATTTAACATGTTTGTTTGCTATCACTGGTACACAAAGGTATCCCTGCCCAGACAGTAATACAATACAATAAAAATACAAGTGTTCTCCTCCATGTTGATTTTTGACTTTTTTGCACATTTGTCACCTTTTAAAGGTTCAGATGACTTATTCATGTTTCTTAGACACCTGAGATAAACTTTACTAGCCACACCCAGGCCTGATTACTGCCAGAGCTGTTGAGAACCATTTTCTACAAATGGAGAAAACTTCAAATAGTAGTGAATTACATACCAACAGTCAAGCATGGTGGTGGCAGTATAACAATCTGGGGCTGCAGCTTCAGGAACTGGACAACTCACCGTGATTAATGGAGATATAAATTCTGCTCTCTACCAAAACATCCTGAAGGTGAATGTCCGGCCATAAGTTTGTGACTTCAAGCTCAGGTACACTTAGGGTCTGTCGGACTTAAAACCAAGACGCTGTGGCATGAAGATGGTCCATGCACAGAAACCTCCCCAATTTGACAATGAAAACAATTCTGCAAAGAAAAGTGGATCATAATTTCTCTACAGTGATGTGAAAGAGTCATGGCCATTCATTGCAAATCCTTGAGTGCTTGCTGTCAAAGGGTGGCCCAAACAGTGAGCTTTTTCACATTGGGCCATGTAGGTTTAGATTTTTTCTATTTAAGAACTGCATTTTGTGTTTACTTGTGGTTATCTGTGTTTAATATAGATAGATTTGTTTGATGATCTAAATCTTCTGCACTCAGATAGTGCTTTTCTGCTTGTACTGGTCCTCAAAGCACTTTGCACTGCTTCTCATTCAGCCATTCGCACACACTCACACACACCCTCATGGTATGAACTGACACACTGGAAGCAACTTAAGGTCCAGTGTCTTGCCCAAGGGCACTTCGACATGTGACTGGAGGAGACGGGGATCTCACGATTGTCAAATGACTGCTCTACCTCCTGCGTCACAGCCACCCGTCACTACCACATCGCAATTTCAGCTTGTGACCTCGATCAGTGATCGATGTTCCTCGATCATAACAGCAATCAACTGTCAAAATGTTTGTCCTGATGAACAAACAATGTCTTAATCTATCATCTCGTGATAACAGGACTTGTTTTCCAGAGAAAAGTTATTTATTGCATTATTTCGAGATATCTGTGGCCTCTTGAGATAACAAGATAAATGAATCGTTATCTCAGGAAAACGATGTTGATTATTACGTTTACCACTTTATCACTTTTTCATTTTTAGTTATTTATTTGTACACAAATGCAAATTTGATAAAGTATGTATATGCTATGTACATCAGTATTGTAAACACACAGCTTCTTCCCTTTTCGTGCACATGATTTGCCTGTGTCTTCAGTGTGCTGTGCAATAGGTAAAAGATCATACTGCAGGTGACAGGGTTAAACCTGCTGCTCCTGCCCTGGCTCCTCCCCTCTCCCCTCCACCCTGCATGCCTGAAGGCAAAGAGGGCGGCTCAGGGTTGTCTCATGCCGTGCCAGAGATTCACACCGGCAATTTAAGCTGTCACTGTGGTCATGAATCACCTGGCTAAGGCATCATTACTCTAGAAGATTTATTGGAAACACATAGGCCAAATTTCCATACTAAAGCAGCAAGTAGAAGAGCCCCTGAGGGGTTGAGGTGGTAGGTGGAGAATATGTGGGAAAAAGATGGGGGTTCAGAAATGGTCTGTCGAGGGGTATGAAACTATGCTCAGAAGTTATTTCTGAGGTATGATGAGATCATATTGAACATGGGAAAATGTCATTACAAATGGAATTATTGCTAAAAATGTGGCTATTATTTCACAAATCACATAAATGACACAATGAGCTTGTATGTGTGATGATGTTTGGCTAGGCCCCAATGCGGAAACAGAAACATTCTAAAAGGCTCCATTATATGCAAATAAACACACTTTGCCCTGTGTAGTGATCCTACATATGTCAAAACAGGGTGCCTGCCTGTTTCCTTGTGTGCCCACTGAAACGTGCCTAATTTTCGATTATTCTCCAAAAACATGTCACATTGAAGCTTGTAAACACAGCGCTGCGTCTTCCCCTAGGCCCCACCTGCAGCCAGAAGTTAGTACTCTGTTGAAGCACTACCGTGATAGTAAGCAGTACTGCAGGAGAGAAACAAACTCAAACTCTGACCTTTTTCTGACAGAGGAACAAATTCCATATCTTCATTTGAAAGCTGACCACCACATAGGTTTCTGTAAACTAACTGGATAATGATAATAAGATGCATAAAAAGGCGATAAAATGTTTGTACCAACTGTAGCAGTTTGATAATATGTATTTTTATTGATGATGCCTCGTGTAACAAAGGCACCTCCCTTATTTTTATGGTTCTCATTATTAGCGTGTACTGTACTGTGTTCTTTTGAATTCCTACCTGAGAAACATAGCACACTTACAGGGAAGGTTTTCTCTGCAGCCACACCTTGCACACAGTAACCAGCATATCCCCATCACTTCAGCCTACATACCCACATACAATACACAAAATAGATTTCAATGACAAAATGTTTAACCAACCACACAGAAACACTCGGCTTAAACTGATTTGGTTGAAGCTAATTTTGCCCTGGATCTTCCAATGAACCCTCTGCTGTTACTGTGGTAGCATGTAGGCCTTGACAGAGAGAGTGTGGTCACCGTGGTAATGAAAGCAGGGAATTTAATTCTAGATCTCATTCTTGAGACAGTGTGGGAAATGACCAGTGAGGGAAGATTATTGTCCATTTTGAACCAAATTATGTCAGAACTTATTTTAAAAAATAAATTATATAAAAATAAAACATCTAAGTTGATAGGCATTTGACTGTGTATGTGAATGTGCTTTTGAAGTTATTGTATGGGGAACAGTCTATTTTTGAATAAAACATGGAATAACAGCACTGTCTTATTTACGCCAACAAACTGGAGGAAGAGAGGGAAACTTTTTGTGCATCAAACATGTTTAATGCAAAGACTTTGCTCAGACTATTCTAGGATTTTCCTTATTTCCATCATCACATTAAATCATATTTCCCCACCCAATATGGGAATTTGAACCAGCAGTATTTATTCTAGTTGTACCTCCCTGAGCTCCAGGCTATATGAAGCACTGTGGCTCGAGAGTGTGTGTTTCATTTTTTTTTCCTATTGCCAACTGACTGCTGGATAAGTTATGAAAAAAGACAGAGACACATCATGGTCTGCTTTTCACAATTAAACAAACAGTTGGATGATTCATATAACTCTTGCAATACACTAAAAAAGATCTAAAGTATCAAACAAATATCAAAGAAGACAGGGCGCAAAAAAAAAAAACTAAAACAGAGGCGCACACACACAGTAGCACCTAAACGCACCACCTCCTCCACAGAAGCAAGAGTGACAGTATCTCAACCTCGGAACTAGTCTGAGCAGCTCACGATGTAAGAAACCCTATTAAGGTGGCGTGTTAATGAGTTGCATTCAATTCCGCTTCTCAAATATCCAAGTGCCTGAAAAATTTTGCTGCAATTACCTGTCAGCTATCTGACAGCACCACCTCTCAACGTCTTGTCTCTGTCTCACACCTCTAATTAACTCCCCCCCAATACTTTTTTTCAAAATCCTATTGATTGTCACCAACAACGGATTTCAGTCAAATGTGGCTCTGATTTATTCATTTTAGTGACATAATCTTGAATTTATTCCAGTTTCAGCAGAGTGTACTCTAATGATGTTGTGTATTTTAAGCCATTTAGACTACAACCATGTAGATATGTCTTTTAACATTATTCTTAGATGTCTGTTAACGCATTTTATTAGTTTCCTGTGCCAATACTGATCCTGTTTTTAGCTTAGTACCACACAGTTGAGCTTCTTGTCAGGATTATTCTAAAAAACATAACTGAGTGAAAGTTGTACTTGTAAAGTCATACTAAGTACACAGTGCATTTAGCTTTAATAAGTATTTACACAGTTGAGTGGAACACTAACACTAAAACCCCCAAAAAGCCGCTTATAAAACAATCGGTATCAGCAGTAAAACATACACGCTGACACGTCCAATATCCTTTGGTCAATGTACTTAGCAGTATACCATTTAATAAAAATACAGAGAGACAGGTCTGTCTGGTCTTTCTCTCTCTAGGCCTGGGAGCTCAATGGGTTAAGTGTCACAGTAGGATGCACACATACACAAAATCCAGCTTTTTGTTCATTTTTTAAAACCTTTTTTACTTTTAATTTTTTTCTTCTGTAAGCTTTATTAATGCTCGACACTTCTATTCACCTCATTAGCACCACTAGTGACTGGGCTTAGATTACATTCATTTAATTGCTCTTAGACAAAAATACTGTCTGCCCCACCCCTAGAACTGCCACTTGGTACAAAGCATAAAGATAAAATAAAGAAAAGAGGAGCTGATATGTTGCACCCTGTGGGCTGGTTTACTGAAGAACCGGTGAGGATGTCATGGCAGACTTAATCTCAGCGAGATGACAGAAGCGGCAAGTGGTCCATTGCACTGTTAACATGTCCTATTAGCCATGGGCTTCTCTTTCTCTTTGCATAATGTTTTTGTCTACACCTCAGTTTTTCAAATGCACCAATAGCGTAACACAGCATAGTTCAACAACTTTCCACCCATCAGCCACTACATTAATTTCACCTGGTAACCGTGGCCATCCCCAAAAGCTCCACACTTGCACTATTCAATTTAATTCAATTCATCTATATTTGTATAGCACCAAATCATAACGAAAATCATTTCAGGGCACTTGCAAGGACCTTGCAAAAATATAGGTGTATATGTAAACTAAAGAATGCAGAAAACCCAACAGTCCCATTTGAGCAAGCACTAGGCAACAGTGGAGAGGAAAAACTCCCTTTAAGAGGAAGAAACCACCAGTAGAACCAGGCTCAGGGTGGGTGGCCATCTGCCTCAACTGGTCAGCAGGTAACAGGGATCATAACAACAACAAGGAGCAGCAGACAAAGCACTGGGCAGCGGCCACAAGGCCACAAATCCAAGGTCAGGGACACCTGCAGAAAGATAAAGAGAGGAAGAGAGACAGAAGGACAAAGCACAACTAGGGGAAAGAGGGGAGACACACTGTTAACAACACGTAATGATGTCATGATGAGAGAGAGAGGGAGAGAGAAGGAGGAGAGGAGCTCAGAGTGTCAGGAAAGTCCCCCAGCAGACTAAACTGAAACTGATTCAAATCATCTAGCTAACATTGGTGAGAAAGTGTACTGAACCAAAACAGGACCAAATGCTATGAATCACATTATCTAAGGGCATTAATTCATGTGTAAACTTTGCACCTATAGATAGAATGAATCACAGACAAACGTAATATTGTGGGAATGCGTAGTGGTCCACAACAAAGGACCTTCTTCTTGTATTTTTAATTTTAGTATCTGCAGCGCAAGGAAGCAACCCTCTCGTCCAACTCGTCCCAACATACAGGCACCGAGCCTGGGCGGCAAGAGCAAGGCCAACCCTCTCACCTACCGCAACTCCAGAATGGAACAAAGTCCAGCCTCTCTCAAGAGGGATGGCTCCAGAGGAAAGACTCTGACCATTGTCTGCACTTACAGCAGTTCGACACACCCAGCCTTCTTGCGGTTACTGGAGGACGCGCTGCAAGGTGCTGCCCAACGGGAGGTGCTTTAACGCTCACGTCGGCAATGACAGTAAAACCCGGAGGGGCGTGATTAAGAGGAACGGCCTCCCCGATCTGAACCCAAGTGTGTTCAGTTAATGACGTCTGTGCTAGTCACGGAAGCAGAGCTGAGGGAAGATGAGGTGGGCCCGTCCATAACGGGTCTGAGGTTACTGAGGTAGTTGGGAAGCTCCAGGGTACCCTAACCTACAAGGGCCCCAGGGGTGGATGACGTCTATCCTTAGTTCCTTAAAGCTGTGGATGGTGTGGGAGTGTGGATGTGGGAGACACCTCCCTTGAACCAAAAGGAAAATGATACAAGTTTAGAAGCTCATCAACTGATTTTGACCAAAGCAAATGTACTATGGTGTGAAAAAAGCCTTAAAGTACAGGAATGTTCCTTTGGGACAATGTCCTCCCTTAGTGGTGGGTGTTTGTAAGTTTGTCTTGTCTACTGGCTTTGACCCTGATTATTCTGCATGTCCAAGACTGCTCTGCTCTGTTTTGGATTTCAGACCCTGATTCTTTGACTCTAGTTGTTCTGCAGGAGTTTAGCACATTTCATGGACGTTCACCCACATCTCCAAGTTCTTTAGCTCTCAATCTGCACTCATTGATTTAATGTTAATAAACATTTAACTGACTCTGTTCATCCTGCTTCTTGTTGGGTTCTGAATTCACAAGCCTCACACTAAGATCTCCACAAAGCCAAAACCAAGTTAAATTTAGGGGGTCTATTAAATACCGTAGCAGAATCTCTCTGAAGACTTTCCTAAACCACAGCTGGTACCTCAGCCATTAATAAATTGGTCGTCAATCATCACTCTCCATCCATTCATTTTAAGTAAAACTTCCAACTCTTTGATGGAATGGTTCATTCCCATGAGCTAAAGCCATTATATGTATGTATGCACTCAAGTCCGAGTTCAATATGTCAGTTTTCTCTTGTTTTCTCACTCTACAGTAAATAGTAAATATTTGTTCCACCCAGACGTGACTCAGACCTGACTAGCCTGCACTTGGACCTGTGTTTGACTTGAATACTGTCATGCACATCTTCATTCTTCACAATCACAATCTTATCTTGCTGTGTATTTCATCCTTCTCCTGCCTAATGTGAAGTGACATTACAATACTCCAAATCTGTTTGGAAATTATTTCTTGCTGCATTTGCATTAAATGGGAAATTCTTGTGTATTTCTTGAAAATTTCAAGTTTCTCATGCTTTCTTTGTGAGGACATGTTGAATCACGCTTCTTTCAAGCTTGTTGGACATACTTTGCGATGTTTGTAAACCAGTCGGTCCTCTGTGAGTCACCACAAAGCTATTGCCTATTCACTGTCTCTTTGGACTGGGTCATATCTTTATATTCATATTTCAAACCATGTCAGTGTTTAATAGTTTCTTCAAGACTAATGGCTAAACCCACGTGTGAAAATCCTAAAATGGCATGACTTGACTGTTTGACATTTCCACATTTTCAGTTTTAGACATCAGAGAGACAGACAGAGAGAGATGAGGCATGCCAGAGCCTCAACTCAAAGTGACATTTCAAAGCTGGCCTGCAGAGATCTGCTGGTAGATTTATCAATGTCAACACCATGGAGCTCTCATCAACATTCTGACATTTCATTTTTCATTTAATTCCAAATATATTTTTAATTTAAAACATCACCCTCTTCTTGTTGATGGGTGTGGCTGTGGCTCAGGAGATTGAGTAGTCATCCACCAGATGTTTGGTTGGCAGAGCAGTCCCTCGCTTGTTCCATCCATATGTTGAAATCTCCGTGGGTATATGAAACCAAGTGGCACTGGTGCAAAAGCAAAACATAGAAATACTGTATATCAGTAAACATTTTTCTATTGATGAAATCAGCTCATCATTTGGAAAAAGTGACTTGAGGTGACCCTGTTTCTGTAAAACATCATTTGATTTAACTGTGACAATTACATTCAATAATTTTACTCTTTGACCTGCACTGTGAGTACTGCAACAAAAAGAATTTTCTATGCACCTGCAGAGGTTTCTGATGACTGTCAAAGAAATGACGGACAGGCATGCGACAGATTGGTGATTGCAACACTAATTATCTGTCTTTCACAAAAGTGTGAGCAGGAATATTTTTGTTTCGCAACTGGTGGTGTTATGTCTCAGCTTTATCCCTGACTAGAAAGTAAAAAAACGTTTCACAGAAACAGAGTGATACATTGGTGTGCTTGGTTTTGCTGTGTAATATGAAAATGTGCATATTCTAATTGTGATGTGCGTTCTAAGAATAAATCATAATAGAGATCAATAATAAGACCTAGACGTTTTTTCCCTTCTAACCAACTACCACATCTTGTATCTTTGTGTTACAGTCGGCCTTTTGTTCCACATTCAAATGTGAATGTTTGGAACAGTCAGTTTATTTTAAGCCTAAATGTCCCATTGTTCATTTATGTGTTCTGGTCAAGAAGAACATAGAATTCAATAGCAAGAACATGCTACCATCGATTACTACTGGGTTTTAAATACTCAGAGAAAACTGACACAACTTATTCAAGCATCGCCCCCACCCTTAAGATGCACTGCAATGGAAGTACAATAAAATTATAAAACAATTAATTTCAATATGCTACTGACCAGAAAAGAAGCCCAACAGAGGAACAGTATCGGTTCAATCAGTAAGAATATTAATAATGATTATAGTGATAATTTAGTGATTGTAGAAACACATAAAGACCTGTTTAAGCACTATCAGTGAGAAACTAAATTTATTTAAAAGACTGGAATGTGTAACAAAACTCTCACTGTATCAATGTATATTTTTTTGTGGTATAAAAACATTGCCAGCTCACTTAAGGACGAGAGCTTTCGTTTCAACAATACAAACTGAAAAGGGCTACCAAATGCTAACGTGTTCCTTCAGGTTGCTCTGTGAGGATGAGGATAATGAAAATGATAACTACAGCATTGAAACGCTTTCATGTTTAATGCAAAGTTCATCATAATGTTATGTTGTTTATATGTGTGTAATAAATTATCCCCACCCTGGGAGTTGTGGAAAATGAACAGTGACTGTACTGTGATAAAAGAGAAGGCAGGCGTGCAAGTTACTGAGCGTCCCTTTTAACTTGCGTTCAATTTGAAGACGGTCTAGTTTTGACATGTTGCGATGTTTTGTGCGCTCTCTCTGTCTTTCTCTCTGTTCCTCTCTCTGTAGTGAAGAATGTGACTCCGGCTGTTGATTCCTGGGCTGGTTAATTGCTCTGAGTGAATAAGTCATAGCAGCAGGCCCTCGGGGCGTAGATCGTTTTCATCCTTCCTCAGCCTCAACACTCTACTCAAGTTTTGGCTTTTTACACAGCCCAGCTCATTTTCAGTGGGAATCAACTGGCTTAACTTACCACTGTACTCCCTCAACAGCTGCTACGCTAACCTGCCATCTTTGTTATTAAATCATATAGAGTCCAATTATAATGGTGTTAGTGCAACACACTAAATCACTCACAGTCATAGTGAAAATACTGTAATCATGACTAAAAGTCTGCACACACATGCCTGCAGTCTGACCATAAGAAAGCAATGATTATCTAATGATTATTCAGTTTTTACAAATGTATGTGGGCTTTATTTCAGGTCCGTTTGAAATGAGCAGTCCTTGTACATAAACTGTAATGACAAGTCTTTCATCTTCTGCACACCACTTAGATAACTTTCCTTTCCTTTCACTCACTGTTTTTTCTTTTTTACTCTTGCCTCAAACATTTTTAGTAACTTGCAAACATTACTAATAATTACTTTACCTTTGTTACACGAAGCTTTTTTTATTACCAAACTGTTAAAATAAAGTAATTGTGTTTACATACAACACATATCTTCTAAGATCTTCATATATTTTAATGGTCACCACAAACCGCTCCGTCAGTAAGTCAGTCTGTCAGTGAGCCGCACAGACCTGCAGTGCTCTTCCTGGTTTACCTCAGGGACATGATGCCAATCACTCAAGAAGATAAGGAGGCTCGGGTTGATGGGATTCTCACAGAGATCAAACCTATGGTAAATATCTGTAGCTTACACTGAGAATCTACATAGTCAAACCGTCAATCACTTTACCTGTAGCACCCGAGCAAGTCACGCAATGGTATGTAGCATGGTTGTACTTAGGATTCTTCGTGTTCTTTCGATTAGGTAATGGCGCATTTCAACAATTTCTTGTGGTATAGTACATGTACTGTAGTAGTAGGAATTGTGAAATCACGAATAAACATAATCCGTTCAGAGTTTGATTTAAAATTTGATTTATGGAGCATATGTTTCTCAGTAAACATGCACACCACGGATGTCAGTCATATATGTATTCAGCAGGTCATTTCAATGTAATTAAACAATGTTTGGAGTTGTTTTGTCCTTATTAACCCTGCACTCGCTTGCCCCAGGGCTTTTAAACTCAGTGATGCCGATTATGTTGTTTATGGTAAACAAAACCTGAAAGGAATTGTGTTTGACCGCTATGCATTTGTTCAACAGTGCTGATTAGATGTGACATAAAAAACGACAAAAGAAAAGTACAATGAGAGCATCTCCAAAGAAGAAGAAATGTGTCATTATTTTTCCTTTTAGTCTTCATTCTTGTTCTGGTCCCTTTCTCCCTCCCTGATTAAAACAAAATGGGTGAACCCTTTTCTTTCCTTCCCTCAATGCACTACCAGTTTTGGACAGACAAAAGAAAACCGAAAACAGTGACCATCCAAACTGTGTATAGGAGGCTATTGTTTTCATGCACAGTGTAGTCTTTCTTGTGCTTTGCTTTTTTTAATTTTCAAATTATGTATTTAAATTTCAAAGCAATCCTTCCCAGATGAGACTTTGCTCATGAAAGGCCATGCATGAAGACAAAGAAAGTGGCTGATTTCAATTGTGTTCTGTCATTTCTTGTTTAGTTTGGTTTGCTCGTGAATTTATGTGGAGGGGGGGGTGCACATTGCATAAAGTATGCGTAACATAAAATATATTATTTCTTTCTTCCCATAAGTCTACAATGTTACAAACACCAAGGGTTACACATGGTGTGCACAACATCCGCTCACAGTGCCACAGCTGCTGACCAGGCAGATAATAGAAGTGACTTGGAGGGTGTTGGTTTTATTGTGTGTCTACTGTGCGTAAATCCCTTTCCTATGGCCTAATGACAGAGCAGGTTCTGCAGGTGAAGCCCTCAGGGACAACAGTGAGAGAGAGAGAGAGGTACACCAATAAAATGACCATAAAATGGACTTAATTTAAAGGACCACACACACTACTGTACAACTGAGTTATGTTATTTTCCACTTGTCATAATCAAAAAATGGATACGTTGTTTTTTATCAGGTGCGTGACATATTTTAGTTTTTAAAGTAGTCATTTAAAGCAGCCCTTCAGTTTACAACCACTAATAAAGTGAAAGTGCAATTCCAGTTCTTAATATACCACTGCAATTAAAACATTTCTTTGTTACACCACCTGAAGCACTACACACATAATAATTAGCACAGATCATGACGATAATGCTGTCATCTTCCGAAGAAGTTTGTTTTTGCCTCTGAGCACTAAGAGAAAGTGTTAAGACATTACCACTTGTGGTCTAAGACCTGGTGAAAGCAGGTTTCCAAAGAGCACTCCTGCTCTCTTCTCTAGCCCAACTAAATGTCTTCTGAAAGGAAAAGAATTCTGCATGATTATAGGCGGGTGGGAGCGTGTTTACCCGTGACACGTTGTTATTGAAAGGGATGGACTGAATGTTGTCTTTACACCGCCTATTGTATTAAAGGTCTCTGTCCCATCCCCCACCATACACACACACAAACAGGTAAGCTGAAATATCGGTGGCTGACCAGGTCCAGGGTAATTAAAGGAGATAGTGATCTTTTTGACCTCACCACACCCAACACTTAGCCTGGCATGTTGTCTGCATATAGCAGCCCTGCCCAACCATGTATACATGACAATAGAGAGGGTCACAAAGCCGGCAGAATGGGCCTGTGTGTCTGCGTGTGTCTGTGCAGCAAAGAAAGAAAGAAAGAAAGAAAGAAAGAAAGAAAGAAGGAAAATACATGTACTTTCAAAATCTATTGACCTCATCTTCTGATCCTGTATTAACTTGCTGTGAATTCCACACCCGCTGCATCTCATTAATGTTTTTATCATTACAGTCCTTGTTAGATGATTATTATGTAATATAGGGGGGTCAAAATCTATACATCGTTGTATATGTTATTCTCAACATCATTAATAAACTTTCAGAAAGTTGACACAAAATGTTTCAGCTGCCTAGGGACTAATCTGATCTTTGCACACTGTCCCTACATTTTAGCAAAACGCATTGTGGCTTTTTTTTTGACACATTCTAACTTGTAATTGAGAGCTTTAATAAGGAAATGCTTTGTTTTGATCAGGAGGTTTGCAGGCATAATGGCACTTACTAACACCAGAGGGCTCTCTTTCTCTCCATTTTAGTGGCTTTTGGTCACTGCAGAAATTAGGCCAGAGGATGAGGAAGCATCTGTGTCATGGGGATAGAGGGGACGCGTGAAGTTATAGACTTCAAAGGACGTGAATGCAAATAATGAAGCGACATTTGCTGAACTGATTTTCAATTGATAAAAAAAAGAGGAAGTAAAAAGTGAGCAAGTGTGTAATAATTCTTTACTCTCCTCAGTAATGCGTGTGTGTAGATCACGTGTGCAATAATATAAATGTTGGATTCAAGTACATTGTATATTAAAAGTTGCAGTTTTCCAAGTAATGCATATCACGTCACAGTAAAATAACCTGAAGCAGAGAATGAATCAGTAGGAAGGGTAGGCCCTGAGTGTGGCCTTCGCTGCGGCTCAGAGAGTCGTCAGAGAATTTTCCAAACAATCTTGTGGGTGGTGTTAATTGATGAAACTTTTCTAATGAATGGGGCACATCTTTGCCCCAGGCTCTGTTTTAATAACAATTACCCACAGCCACAAACTGAAGCATTAAGTTGCACTGAATATCAAAGCAAGTTGCAAGCGAGCGAGTGACATGCAAACCAAGTCTTTGATAAATGCCATCGGTGTCTTTATGTTCACATGATGTTAAGGGAGACGTTGCGGCAGCAGAGTCGGGCTCTTTGTGCACTTCAAAGTTTCCTTTCTCTACCATTGATTTGCTGTTGCTATAGTAAACTGTGTGCCTTCAAACAAAGTATTTATTAGTACTGAATTAATCATGTGATACTGTGATTTCTTTTCAACTTTTCATTTAACGGTGTGTTCACTGTCACTGGTAGCGTTGCAAATGTTTCATGCTTTCATGGAGCCCTAATACAAGCTCTTTTATAGATGATAATTATTTGAATTTAAGTTGAATTTCAAATAAAGCACCTTAAACCTGAAGTATATTTAGCATATTTGAGCCTAAAAGAGATTCTGTCAATAACAAATAAATTGCATTTAAACTCTTTTTGGTTTGGTTCTTTTTGTTTTTAATACAGCACTGGGAGCACTTTCCAACTTCTTGAAATCAAACACACTCCTCTTGCATTACTCAGCTTTTGGGTGAGTGACCATGTTATGTAAATTTTTGCCTCTTTGCCCGTGAAGAAATGTCTATTTTTCTGCTACCTATAACATTATACAACAAATACAGTTTTACCTAGCCTGAACCTCAGATTATCAGCTGGACATTCATGCAGCAAACCTGTAAAAAGCCAACTACTCAGTGCACTGTTTTGTTCCGCGGAGCATCGGAGTGCATAGAAGAGAGCAGAGATTTCTGCATGCAGCCAGCCAGTCAACATGAGCTCTGTGCCCCCCTCCGGCTCACTTTGAGCACACACTACACACTTTGGCTGTTTGTAATTCCCAGTGACAGCATTGGTGCCCGGGGCCAGACCTGTAACCCCGAACACATCCTTCACAAAAAGACCCTGAGAACACAGAAAACCCACAAGCTCCCGTTCAGGTTCTGTCTCTCGCTTTTCCTGCCCACTCACCCATCTCTTTCATCCCCATGCTGTGCCAGTATAAAATGACCCATGGTCGAACGTTTTTCTGTCCACTGGCCAGTTTGCAGTTCACGTCCTACTGTTTTTGTTTAGCAATAACACAATGTCACACCCTAACCCCGCTCCTGTGACCTGACAAGTCTTTATATTTGGTGTTGCCTGGGAATTAAATGTTTCTGCGTAGCATTTGTAGTTTGGCTGAAATTCTTAGAAACATGAAATGTCAGAATAAAACAACAGAAACATGAGAGCTTATTTTTTTATTCTCTCAGCCTTAAAATCTGACTATCATTTTAAATAACACAGTGGTGTTATGGCTCTGTCATAATTAATTCATTTTGTGAAAGCAAGTGATGAATGTGTGTCCTCTAGGCATACTACGTGACGGCGGGCGAGCATTTCTCTCTCTCAGTTTCTCTGTCTCTTGCTCTCTATCTTTCTCTCTCTCTCTCTCTCTCTAGGTGCCACAGTTGACCCCCTGAAGACCTCAGGGTGAGTATTTGACTCTGCATTGCATGAGAACAACACAGTTTTTCCACCCTGATTAAAGCGTGAGTCAGAGCCAGACTTATTCTTTGTGCCTGCACCATGCGTCTCTTTACCGAACACTAGAGAAGCATCTAAAAAGTATCCAGTAATATATTATTGTTGTTGTTATCGTTAACTAGGGTACCCAGCCTGGTTCAGTTAGCAGGAACATGAGGAACTATTTTCACAGTGTTCATTGAAGAACTGTTAAACACCCCAGGCAGCACAGAGACATTTATAATGTCACAAATGAATATGCAAATATCACAGAATGTCATAACACATGCTTTAGTCATGTTGTGATCCAACAGCAGCCGGAATGCCAGGCAGCTATCGCTGCCTCAGTGATGCCTGAAGAGCTCAAGCTCAACCGTGAACAAGTGAGAGATAGGAGCTTTCAGCCAGAGGTGCGCAGATTTGGAATATACAAATGTCACTGCAGGCGTTGCTCGTCTGCTGTAGAGTGAAAACCTTCTAATGTTTTAAACAGTTAAGAAAGTAAGAAACATGGGAGAATTCAGCTGGCAAAGAGCGGGAGAGTATAGAGGCAAAGCGTAAAGGACAAGCACGACAAAGCCTTGTTTTCACGGATCATTTTTTAACACCATAAAACTTTTTTTTTCTCCAATTCCAGTTTCTCTGCAGAAACAGCCTAAAATGTAAAGCAGCATCATTTAGTGAGCGAGGACTCACACTGTGCCAGATTGCATAACACTGACAGGTCTGAGCACTGTGTTCTGGGGACACACCTGTGGTAACTCTTCCTGACAGTAATGAAGTACAGGATGACTAACACAACATGAGATGTGTTTGACTGCTTAATTGCTGGATTTAATATTGAACATCAGATTATGTTCAGTGGAAAAATCAGTTGTAATTAATCAACCGACATTTCACTCGGGGTGCTGCCGTTTTCGTTAAACTCCCAAGAAACAAATGGAGTTTTGCTCATTTTCTGATGTGCGACATGAACAGCTGCCACATGGGCTAAAGTCACAACTTAACTTCTGTCTTAAAGATTTGTGGCAATGACAGTGTCCGGTTACACGCTCCCTTTGTCACTCATTCTCCAAAACCTTGTGTTGAGTTGATCCTAAGTGTTTCCATACCCAGTGTGTAATGTTCATGAAATTCTTGCTTTTCAACAAAGGAAATGGTTGGGATTTGTTACAGTAGGGGAAGACTGCAGTCATTGCTAATAAATTGTGGTTAGGCAACTAAAACACATGGTTATGAGGTTGGGCAAAGTTAATGTTTACTGTTCCTAAAGCAGTGATCGTTGTTTGGAGGTCAGCAACAGGATGTGAACTCTTTGGACGAGCTACACCCCAGCTTCCACATTCTGACCTGTGCATTTTCCGCATCTATGCACTGAACGTACATTTTAATTTTAGTGCTTGTTTTGTCCACTGTCACATTTTACTTTTTAAAATATTTAATGTGTATGGAAAATTAAATGTTTGCAAATCACACTCAACGGACAAAGATTCCCACTAGAGTCTGAATGTTATGAGTCACTTGTTTTTTTTGTTGTTGCTTCATTTAGCGCATTAGATGTCAGAATATCATCGCCTACAGAAAGAAACATTGTGTTTTCTTCCTGGTCACTGTGGCAACAGATTTCCCGAAATCTGTTGTGTACAAATTCCAACAGAGCACCTTGCAGGAACGTACAAGGGTTAACGTGAAAAGAAAGGAAGTGAAGGGGGCATGTTTACAATCTATGTTGCAATATAAGCAGTTGCAGTGACAAGCACATCCACACACACACACACACACACACACGCACACACACACGTACACACACACTGTCTCACATGTGGATGGAAGTAATTAGGGTAGAACAAAGCTAAAAAATTAAAGTGGGGAGGGCATGTTGAAAACACAAGTTTGGTAAATGACCTCATAAACACCCAGCCCCCCCTCCTCTCTCTCTCTCTCTCTCTCTTTCAGTCTCTCTCTTCCTGTCACTGTTTTCCAATAATTCCAGTTTGTTTTTCTTTGGTTCTGTTGTGAGATGTAAATGAAGGACATCAAAAGACCCCCCCCCCTCCCTCTCTCTCTCTCACACACACACACACACTCTTTCTCGCCCTCTCTCTCTCCCACTGTCAGCTCTGCTTGGCTGCTTACTCTCTTCATCTGGTCCTCATATGGGCTTCATTCCCCCCTACTGCAATCCAGCCCAAAACTATTTCCTCTTTCAATTTCCAGGGGAAGTTGTTAAATGGTTTCTGAACCAAACAAGCCGTTTTTTCACTCTGTTTTCTTTCGTGGCTACTATTCGTACAGCTTCTCACAGGGGACCCACAATCAGTTCTGTGTTGTTTAATATGCAATAATGAACTACCAAGCAATAAAGTTGGAAGAGTAGAAATAAACAGTTTCACATCTGAAATGGTGAAACTCAATTATGAATTCTACTCATCTTGAACACATTTAAAAAGAGATGTGAGACGTGGAAATAAAGTCATTACCGAACTGTTAATTATTTGGACCGCTCTGTGTTAACACTCGTGCTCCCCACCAGACTTTTTGTCCTGAATGTGATGGTGCAGTCAGGCGGGAGGGCGAGCGATCGCCACGGGGCCGGAGAGGCACGCTCCTCTGAAGGACAAACTTTAACTCAACCCTCCATCCCGCTCCCTCCTTTCCACCCTGCTCCGCGCCGGTTTCGTGCCCTCTAACCTCGCTACCAGTGCGCAGACCAGGGGAAGAGGGCATCTATAAATCCACCCTCCACCCACCATTTGTCTGCAGCACAGGCGAGGCAGGGCGAGGCTGGAGGTGGTGTGTAGCGGGTCTTCAGAGTAAGCCGTGATGACAGGTGTCACTGAGTCTCATGGACGGACCTGTGACGAGTGTCCTGCTCACTTACAATCCTCACTTTGGCGCTTTTCACAAGTCACGAACTGATGAGTGCCAAAAGAGGTGGTACGAGGATTCATTCGCCCGATGTGTGTGCTCCTAATGCTTGTGTGAATGTGTGTGTGTGTGTGTGTGTGTGTGTGTGTGTTGGAGACGAGCGGAGACGCGGCCCCACGCCTGCACAGACAAACCCAGACGCAAACATACATGTGCGCAAATCCACACGCGTTTGCTCGCATACACATCCTCCCTCGAGCCTGGCACCACACACACGCCGGCTGCCAAGCCGGTTTAGTGTAGTCCAGGAGAGCTGCTCTGTCTCAGGGCAGGGACACTGCAAACAAAGCCCGTAGCTCCTGCGTGCATTGGGTAATTTAGATGCGCCGCAGGAGCAAAAAAGAAGAAACTCACAGGCACGTCTGTCTTGTTTAACATGATTTACAGAAAGGTTTTGTCGGGAGCGCAGGGGTTGTTCACACTCCTTAAAGTCTCAGTCAAACAACTTCAGTCGGGGTAATTTGTGTTTTTAAATGCGCACGGCTTGGTGTTGGCTTCTCAGAAAGTCGCACAGTCGGCTCCGTGAACCAAATGAATTGTGGGGAAAAAAGAAGCCCAGCATTGGCTGGGTTTGGTATGTCAGGCTTTATTGTTGCCATGTGAGATCACAGGGCGTCCGAGCTCCCCTTCACGCGTAAAGCATGTGATACAGGAGGGTTAATACGGCGCGTCCCCACATTGGCTGCTGGTCCCAGGCTACGGCAACATGTTCGCTCCCAAATGAAGCAACTAATATCTCAATCTGATGCCAGATCAGCTGTTTAAGGGCCCCCGTTCTCCCAGTGATGTGATCCCAGCAGGACAAGAGGCCAGTGCTGCCCGGGAGGAGGCGACCATTCATCAGATCATAGCAATTTTTCCATTTCCATGTCACTGGGCTCTCAGCGGGCATAAACACACTGGTGGAGAGCCTCTTTTATACCTGAGCAGGGGCTGCCCTGCCTCCTTTTATCCCGCAGCCTCACAGAGACTAATGAGTGCAGGCCTGGTACCTCTATTCACCGGGAGGGCAACTCCCATTCATCCACGGGCCCTTGTGTGAAATTCCGCGTATTTCCCGAAAGCCCGGCCGCTGTCGGCCAGTAGCGCAGCACTCCTCCCTCGCTCCCTCGCTCCTCTGTTCTCGCTCTCCCCGCTGCGACACACAAACCGCCAAAGCCCAGTTCCACTTTTTTCACACTGCGCCGGGCTCAAAGAGAGGCTGGCGGGGGAGGCTGTGTTTGTTTTAAACGCTTCTTTAAAAGAAAGCTTGTCCAACACGGAGCCAGCGTGGCCCCGCTGCACGCACCAGGACGCGCAGTGCCGAGGCTGCCGAAGGCCTTTTAGGTATCACTGCTGCTCAGGCGCGTCACAAAGCCACGTTAGACACCACCAAACTCTTTATTACTGCTCCGTGTGTGTGTGTGTGTGTGTGTGTGTGTGTGTGTGACGCCTTCTTCCTTTCAGCTTCT
Source organism: Microctenopoma stevenorrisi (assembly GCA_032270685.1). Taxonomy (NCBI): domain Eukaryota; kingdom Metazoa; phylum Chordata; class Actinopteri; order Anabantiformes; family Anabantidae; genus Microctenopoma; species Microctenopoma stevenorrisi. The sequence goes on from JAUMTR010000022.1 coordinate 16,142,668, forward strand.
GAATACTAATATTATCCTTTTTACTATCTGTATTTTTTCACCACTGCATAGACCTTTTCTAAGGTGAATCACCAGTATGACACAGAAGACTCATTTATGTAAGCAATAATTTATTTCTTTATTTATTAACCCCTGTTCCCAGTGCCACGCATGAAGGGAAGTGAACCCAGGATCGTGTGGCCTTTTGCATTTCAATCTGTGTCTGAGTTTCCTGCTGTTTCCCAGAATAACTGACTGTGAGTTAATATAGCCAGTGACATTTTCACCATTCACTGAATGCAATTAATATATGTCTCTGTTCGAAATGCCAGGCAAATATTTATCACCATGTTTTACATAACATCTGAGCAATACGTTTTCATTAAATCCACTTTGGTTCCAGATATTTTCCTCTTATGTTCATATTTAACTTTATGCTCCATGTATTTTATTTGTCTGATGACGTTTCCTTTCTCTAACATCTCTTGTATTTGTGCTGATCCATCCTATGGGAGTGAGCATGTGTTTAGTTATCATGCATGGAGGGAGGCGCGGCCCTGTTCCGTTTGTCACGCGTGGACTCTCTCATAGACCTGTCGCTGAAATAAATAGCGCAGGAAATAGGTTAATTTGCACTAATAACGAGCGTATTTTAACGTTTTAATGAGGCTGTTCGCGGACATATTCAGTCCTCATTGTCTCCAGGAAAATTAATTAGTGGCAGGCCTGGTTGATATGTGACTGTGTGAGGGGGAAACCTACAATACATCTATACATCTCAACAGCTGGTTTATAATTTTAGCTCGCATAATAAATTCATCTGCAACGAATGATCTGGATTTTTAAGAGAATTGTTCATTTTCGCTTTTTGATTTTCTTTTCTTATACATATTTATTTACAATAAATTCTTGCTATTGTCCCAAATCTGCTACATGTTTTTTGGTTCTGTTTTTACATTAGCCTTCAGTGTCAGTGAAACCTTTTGCATGTGCGCTGTCGTTTTAGTTAACCATCTCCATCCACGCCCAGGACGCTCAAGGAGGACATTTGCATTTATGCAGATTAAATTAATCTGTTGATCTCCGTGTCTGTCTAATGAAGAAGGCACCGTGGTGTGTGGATATGAATGTCTGTATGCATGAAGAGGACGGGTTAATTAGGGAAACTGCGCCTGGGCTTCCCTCAAAGGTCACACTTTGCCAAAGGCTTGAATACATTCTCCGCTTGTGATATGACAAAAAGTGACAAGTGCAATGACAGATTTTTTTTTCTACCTTTAGTCAAGCAAAATGAACCAAAATATGACATGATGAAAGCTGCCCGGCGCTTTAATGGATTAATTGTATATACTACTGTATTTGGACAAACTGTGGCTCTCATTAATATATAGCCTATGGAAAGTTTAACTTAATTCATTACTTAAATTCATTCACGTCTAATGAGCTGCATTACTGCAGAATCCATTCGTTTGGAAACTTAATCATAAAGTCCCCTAGATTCCATGTCACTTCAAAGAAGGATGCGTGTTCATCTTACTTTCTTACAGAATACCTGTTGTTGTCAAACATGACGAGTGCGGGAAAAAAAAGACTCTGAACTCATCACTGGGTGGGACTGGGTGTGAAAACATTTTCCTTACTCCATATTTTTTTGCTCGTCACCTCCCGCTCCAGCTGCCTTGTCTGATGGTTATTGCTTCCTTGTCTCATCCGATTATTCAAATACAGCATACCTGACAGCCACTGCACCTCACAGACAGTGTGTGTGGTTTCCCTTTAGTTAGAAGGAAGCGGCAAATGCATGGGTGAGAGAATGAGATAATAAATATAATACAGTATGAAACGTTTTATTTCTATGTCCTCCACTGAACCCCTGTATGCAGCATTAACTGGATAATAACCAACTTTCTCTTTTCCTAATCTTTCTGTCAACCTGTCTGTTAGATGACAATGTTGCTTTGGAGTCCTCTAACCACCACTCTGTCCTCACAAACATTCACAGAAAGATGTAAAACATCACTCATGGTTTAATGATTACAGTCACATGATGGCCTTCGACGACCTGGGACGGAGGAACTCTCCTCTTTGTCTTCTTCATTCATTTTGGTCAGGCCTTCTCAGCCCAGATAATGTTGCGTTGTGGACTTGTAATCTAATGCTCCTGTCAGTTAGTGTTAAATCCCTGTAATGTCTTTCTGCCACAATCACAACCACCTAATAGTTTTTTTTTTTGTATTTCCCCCCCAAAAATCATAGGATAAAGAAAACATCTACTTGTATGTCACTATAGAACCTTGAGTTTTGTTGTTAATGTTGTTTATTTAGAAAAATGTTGGGAGACTGAGGAGCCCCTTTTCTCACAGCTGATGACAAGAGCAGCCCATGAGAGAATGTGTGCGCACGTAGATGTCCACACTAACATTTTCATTCAGTCTTGTTTGTTGTATGAGTGGCTGCGAGTTTGGCTTAGCTGCGTGATTAACGAGATCACGAGAGAAGCACAGGCAACACATTCGGTTTTGGCTTTGTACACAGTCGCAAACATGCAGGAAATTATTTCAGTGTTTTGGTGATACTCACAAGCATCAGGCCACCACTCAGCAACAGCATAAAAGCTTGCTGAAGTTATAAAACTGCACATCTATTCTGCTCGTAAGTTGGTAAATAGCATGTAGTAATAATTAGAGCCATCAGAGCTAAACCACACGAGTGTTTCTTCTACCATCCGTCTATCTATTTCCTCATTTCCTCGCAACGAGCCGAAGAAGCATAAAACCTTCAAAGCTTGCTTCTGCTAAACGCCCTGCAGAGCAGCTGATTGTTGTCTTCTTCATAGTGCACATCAAACAATTTGATTTTCATCAGTTATTTTGGTGTTTTTTCAGGATGAAAACAAACGGGGCAGAGAGCTCAAAGGAGCTGGACCTTCTTGCTGGGACTTCAGAGTTGAAAAGTTAGGAGCAGGCCTTGATAGGACAGATGTAATTATGATATACATGAACAAATGCATTGAATCAATATGTAAGCGCAACAGGTTTTTATACTGAGTTAATAATGTTGGTTCAGCCAAGCATGTCTAGATCTGAGATAACTTCCATCAACATAAGTCAGCTCCTCTACAGAAAAATCCGGCTTCCTAACAAATGGCGGATATTTTTCTGGGCATTGCATTTTATCTGCTTCCACTGAGCTTCCTATCTTAAAGTACTCGAGGGGTAAGAGCGAGTGGGTATTACCAGCTATTGTGATGCACCAAGATTCAGGATGAACCAAATCCCTCTCTGGGCTACCTCACCAAACCACAGTGTCTCACTTTGTTTGAATAATATAAAAAGAGCAGTTTGTGCTGACACAGAAAACGACACAAAGCAAACAGGCACAGTGTAAGGGACACAAAGGATCCAAAAGATAAACACGTATGACTAAATAAATGGATTACATGTTCCCCATGACAAAGTAGCTTTCTGCACCTCTGGGATTTTAAAGTTTGCCAAGTGTTGATTGCCACGCCCAGCTGAGGGAATAGAGGGTGTGTTGACGGATCCTGAGAGTCGCTGATATTTTCCTACTCAACAATGGTCATTTATACAAAAAATCTTCAGGCTGCGTTTCAAAATGCTGGTAAAAGGTGTTGCATCTTTTTCCACCTCTTTTTTTTTACAGTGTAATCTCCTGTTGAATCTGCAGAAAGCTGAGTTTTAAAGTTGCAGTGATTCACTGCGAAATAAACGAGGATTCGAGAAAAAGACCATAATGTTAAAACTGCATGTGAGTAACCTCACAGTTTAGAGACTGTGAAATATGGTTCCTCGATTGCAGCTGTGGAATGTATGGAGCAGATTGGGCTTTGCTGTGGTAGTAAAGTGGACACATTATTTAAATGTGATGCTGTCGTTGGCAGGTACACTTGAAATGGTGAGAGCGGAACACGTTGTAGCACGCATCTGTTACACTCACAATATTTAAAGAACTGTGGGAATTTGACACAGGATCCAGTCGACGGCAGCGCACACACTTTGTAGTCGAGTTGAGAAAACCTTAAGTCTCAGTGTCATATTTTTTGAATAAGTCTTTGCCAACGTGTAGAGTTTGTTGTGCTTCTCTTTGACAATCAGGAAACTTGTTCTGCGTAATGTAAGGCAAGAAGCAAGGCGTTACTTGTCAAACACACCCCTGAGTGTGTGCATGTACCTGTACACATTCACAGTCTGCTGACTGATGCCCCCTCCCCACTGCCCCTTTGAAGTGGGAACCTGGCAGTAAATTCTTTTGCTCTTTTATGCTCATTCCCATTTCGATTAGTGGGGTCAACATGCCGCTGCAGCTCAGGCTAATGAGACTGTACCACGGAGACGGGGCATAAGAGGTGGGGTAGCGGGGGTTCAGGACGGATGACTCAGTTCCCTTCCCACTAAGGAGTTAAATGAGCCGGAGGGGAATCCTAAACATGTGCTGCAACTGCTGTTTCAATAAACAAAAAGCGACAAAAAAAAAATTACAATTACCCGCTGTCTGTAACGTCAGGTAAACCGTCGCCTTAGAAAAAGGATGCGGTTGCTTTTTCACTACCACAGTTATAACTTTCAAGTACATCTCCCATGAACAAACACACGCAAATGTACTCTTCTCTAACATAGGGGCCCTGTGCGGCCAGTCCCGCTGGGGACAGATGGGCAGACAGAGAGGGGGGGCCTCATTAAGGCAGGATGTACCAGGATGCAGTAAAACCTCTACTTCTCTTTCCTTTTTTCCTCTTTTTCCTCCTCTTTACCAATCACGGCGCACAAATCTTTGGAAGATTGCTAACAGATGTAAATGAGATAGAGTCAGATCACTTAGTGACGAAGAAGAGACCTCACATAAAACAGTTTCACTTCCACGTTCCATAAAGTACAACTACAACAATCTCGACATCATCAAAAATCGAATTGAGTAAACAGCGCATTAAAGTCAGGACAACAGATATTCTTAACATGTCTCTGCGTTCGCTCTCTATGTGTCCCTGCAGAGCCAATTATTTTTTATGTGGAATAACACAATTTGTGAACGTACTGTACTGTAAAAAACAAGTATGACTCAGCAACAGATGGTAGCTATTTGAAAAATGTAAACAATTAACACCCTGAAATCTTGTAATAAGTCATAACTGAACTGTGCAAATGTTTGCTCACACAGGCAAATAGCACAAACAAAGGACGAAGTGATGATGCAATGATTATTAGATATGTATGGCCTATATTGTTTATATATCCATTAAATATACATGTTATATTTAACACTGCACTTCTTGAAATCTTTAGTGAAGCTGTCTGTATATCATGTGAACCAGGGCCTTGACCTCAGTATTGAGTAATCCTGTGCTATTGAATCCAGATTCTTATGAATTCACAGCAGGCTTGCTGTGGTGTGGAAGACTTTTTTTTTAACTACGAAAGTTGAATTTGTCCTTTTCTGTTACAGTATCTACAGTATGACAGATCTAAATACTGTATCAGGTTAAAAGATGCAATAGAGTTACACAAACCTCTTCATCATCACCCTCTATTTGCATTAATCTTGTCATCGCACGTGTACAGGCTTGGACGTTATCTTTGAAAAAAAGAGCCAATGTGCTGGAATCTCACGAACTGGCCCCAGGGCTCCTGTTTTACACCTAAATGCTCTGTGGGGGTCAACATGTTAACAGACCAATCTTTGACTCTGGCAAAGCTCTCCCACAGAGGTTAAGTATCATGACCGGGGAGGTCAGGTCACCATTTAACGAATATATCTGCATCCCGTCCTATCCAGGTCACATGCTGGCACCAAGATCAGCTGTGATGGCTGGCCAAGTGAGCAGACAAATGAGGAAATGATGAGGAGAAGGGCGTGGGGGGGGCAGAGGCTGTCTTGTCTAGTCTCCAGTGGCATCAGTCCTCCCCTCCCCTGCTGTGTCTGTGGCTGTCTGTGGTGTTGTCCTAATCAGGCCAGTCAGCGCTGACACACAGCATACTGTAGTGCAGCCTTGCATGGCCCACAGTCCACCAGCATCCCAGTATCTGTCAGTCTAGTAAGGGAGGACAAGAAGGAAGTGTCCCCTGAAGAGCTGACACAGATAAGAAGACATCTCCTTTGCCTCACATTTTAGGTTCTTTGTACGTTTTTCTTTATCCTGTCATTTCACCATCACTGTCGCTCTCTCTTATGCCAACAAGGACATGTAAGATGTGTGTGAGACAGATGTCCCTTCAAGGTAACATTTTAGACACGAAGCGTTCAGGCCTGTTGCTTAGAGCAATGGCATGAACGCTGATCTCCGCAGAGACAATGTGATAGAGGAGAGGAGGAGAAAGGAGGTCGTTTGCTATAACGGTGCCTCCTTAATTTCATCAAGCAGCACCTTAGGGGCAGGAGGAACATGAGATGAGAGAGTAGAGGAGGCAGACACTCTGGAAATCAGAATAATAACAATAATTCAATTAAAAGGTTACTCACCTTCTCAGTCACTGAAGGGGTGGGGGAGGAGGCCAGAAGTGCATCTTCCAGTCAGCATGGCCTATCGCAGCACAGCCTAATTGAGGCCTATTTTGCTTACTGTGTAATGATAACAAGAGGACCCTCAAACGCCTCCCAGGGGCTCCTCTCGTAATTGGTTAATTAATCCTCCCAGAGCTCATCTGAAGGGCCAGGGGCACTCAGCGTAGAGAGGGAGTTAGCAAGAGGTAAGGGCGGGAGACTGGAGGGATGTGGGCGAGTGTGTACGCGAGGAGAAGAAGAGCAAGTTTGACAATGACATCAGCAGAGACAGAGCGGATATTATCCCTCAAAGCGCCACATGTTTCTCACTAAGTCTGGAACAATCTCTTACTTATGAGCTCTCTGTTTGAGTCCACATTGTGACAGAGTTGATGTAATTTTGTTTTTGATCATTGTGACAGAATGTTTTGGTTTTTCACTCCTGAAGTCGTCTCCCTTCTTTCTTCTTTTGCTTCTTCTGTGAGCACCCCGATTTGGATCCTCTCTTTCTGTTCTCTGCAGAGAGGGGTTAAAGTCGGCTGGAGGGAAGGACAGTCATGTATAGTGCTTGTCTGGATGATATTTACTGAAAGAGACAAGTATGTAATTTGCCCTTAGATGTAACACAACACATAATCCGCTCTTGCATAATATGCTGGTTACATGGGGTAAATGAGTATTGTAAAGTACATATCTCCCAGCTACACTTAGGACGATATCTCTATATCTGTATGAAAGTAGCATTTTTGTGCAAAAATGTTTTAAATAAAGTGCTTTAATAAAAGAAGAACTATTATAGTAACTCACAGATTTTGTGTTTATTGTGGTTAAATTATCTGCATCTTTTTGCATTACAAGTACTCCTGCGTATAAATAACTGTGTTCTCTTTCCTACCAGCTGCTGCATGGACTCATTTCTTCTTTTTGAGTGTTTTTTGTTCTTTATAATTTTGGTTGAGTTACAGTATAATGCTAAATCACCCAGTGCTGACTCCTCTCTAACAACATACACGTGATGTTTGTATTTGCTGCTCAAACCACACAGAAATCCTGTATATTCACAGAGGGAATGTGCTCAACAAACAGACACACAAACACACAAAGGGAAATCAGCTCCGATTTAGATGTCTTGACACATATACACACACATGTGTGCACTTTGAGGAATGTAGTCTGTACACAACCTTGTGTATGTGAACAGGTTCAGTGAAGACAGTTAAAAGGGTTTGATGACTGAGGGAGCCTGCACACTCTCTCTAATCCCATTCACATTGCTGCTAAAACAAACAACGCGTACCGAGGCATCTGCTGCGCACAAAAAGGGGATATACAGTAGATTACTGGGGACAGATGAATTTTTTGTGTTAATGTGGATGGACAATTTTTTTTAATCAAGAATTTTATGATTGGTAAAACTAAAATAAAAACATAAATAAAATAAGATATTAGTTAATTGGTCAGTTTTTGAGCAAATAACTGATAAAATGTTCTTAGGTTAATGTATGTGGCTATTGTTTTCGTCTACAGCAATAGAAAAACTCTTACAATTATATTTTACGCATAATCATCAAATAAATTATTATTATCTAAAACTCTACTATTTTCAAATTTGATTGCCAATAAGTCTTTGAATAGTTTGTGCATGTTTACGTGGAAAGAGAGAAAGTCACTTGGGCTGGGACTCAATAGAAAAACACTAAACTACCCGTAAAAACATCCCCATTTTAAGTCATCACACAGATCTTCGTCTCCCATCCAGGTTGTGAAGCCAGTATGACACAGTAAGCAGCCTGCAGGCCTTGGCAGGCTCATCACTGCTGTGGCACCATAAATCAACCATCACTTAACCACCTAGTATGATACTGCTTTATGCTTTACGCTCAGATATAAAGTCTTTGTCTGAGGCTACAGTTACATGGAAAAACTGACTTTTAGTTGTACACTTTGTTTATTTACTCGGGTCATGGCGGGGATAATGGTTTCTGGGCACATGCATGTGCATGCGTGCACTCAATTTTAAACTTCCCTGTTCGTTCAATTTCTTTACAATTGTTACACAAAGGGTCAGTTGTTGTAGACTTTACACCATTTTACAGTAGTACGACTACTTTCACGGGCAAACAGTAATATTTCAGTAGTATGTTATATATATTTCGCAAAGTTTCAAAAACATACACAAAATATATTTGTTTGTTAAAAAAATGTTTTAAAAAAAGAAAACAACCCTTGTCTGTTGTAGTGGAATCCAAAGAGTTCAGTAAGTATGAGCCATGGTGGTGTACCAAAAAACATGGCCCAAGTCAAATCAAGTGCTTGTCTTAGACGCGTCCACCCTGAGGCAAAGACGAATGCAGCGTTGAGCAGACTGCATGTGACATGACAGAGCTCCAAATGGACACACACTGAGAGCCCAGACAAAAAGGTTGTGTGCATGTGTGTGTACATGTGGTCCCAGTGACAGTCATCAAGCAGTAAATGATACATACATATGTGCACATATGTCACATGCGGACATGTGGATTATAAACACAGACAAAATGGAGCATTGAAGCAGTACAGCTGAAGCTGTGCTCCTCGTGTGTGCTCCGTCCCCTAACAGTCACACTCCCTCAGGCCCTTAGTAGTTCAGGTCAGTGATGTTAAGAAAAAACACATGTAGAGTAAATAGATACAAGTAAATGAAAACAAACAGAACAACCAACTGTCATGTTTCTTCTTTGAGAGACACTGGAGCATCAAATTTTCCACTGAATTTTCCATCAGAAAATACTGGAGCTGAAATTGAAACATCATGTCAGATGTTCCGGTTTGTGTGCCTTCGTATGTGTGTGTGTGTGTGTGTGTGGAGGATGTCAATGTGTCCATTTCGGTGCCGTTTAAATGTGTGTGTCATCTTTTCTACTCCGACATCAGCAAGCAAGGTGAGGACTGTCAGAAGTCATTTGGCCAAGATGGAGCCACACGGCATGCTGCCATTCAGTTTGAATCAGCAGCACACTGAGAGATCCAGCTCAGCCTGGGGGGCACAGCCTCACACACACACACACACCTACCTCATTCTGTCTCACAGACACACCAAGCACAAGGTCCCTAACACGCCTGATCACCCAGCCCCTGGCCACCCCTCCTGACCTGCCTGGACACACACACACACACACATACACACGGAAAAGAAATGCACAGAAACACAGACACCTCGAAACTCAAGGAAGTGAAGAAACACACACATATAATACACATGGGCCACATAAGTGCTGTCCCTCCCATTTATTGTCCTTTCTTCTTCCACCTTCTGAGAGACTTCTTTCTTTCCCCACTGACTTTGCTATCTCCCTCCTTCCTTCCTCTTTCTCCTCTGTCTCCCCCTCCCTTTCAGAGATTTCAGAGAAAATAGCTGAGGGCCAGTTTAGAGGTTGGCTGCCTCTTTGCGTTACCAGCAAAGATAAATATTCCCAGGATGACTCCCCTTGCCTGGAGGATGTTTATGTGTGT
>JAUMTR010000022.1:16153277-16175623 GCA_032270685.1 Microctenopoma stevenorrisi
AAAGCAACTTACAAGGAGCTAGCGCTGGGTGTCTGGCTCAGAGACACACCTGGTAGGGGATGGATTAGGAGTCAGACAGGATTCGAACCCACAACCTTTTGCATCCCAGTCTGACGCTTAACCCATTGAGCCACCAGGCCGCCATTCTGAGCAGAAGTCATCACAATACAAGTGTCTGTTTATTTATATTGCACCAAATCACAACAAAAGTAATCTCAAGGCACTTTACAGCAGAAAGAGATCCAACCTAAGCGAGCACTGAGTGACTGTGAAGAGGAAAAAGAACAGAAACCCACAGTGGAACCAGGCTCAGGGTGGGCGGCTGTAGAACTGTAGAAAAGCACAGACAGGGTGAGATAGAGAGGAAGAAGGGAAGAAACGTTCAACCTGTTTATTTATTTATTTTACGTGTAGTTATGTACATGTGCATGCATACATATTATTAGACAAATATATAATCTATATTGGTATAATAATTATTTAAATATATATTTTTGAAATGTATAATATTTATTTTATATGACTTAGGATGACCAGGGTTTCATTCACTGTAATGTTAAATGTAAAACATATTCACACAGATACACTATTGTATGTCAGTGTTTACAATTGTGTATTTGTTTACCTTTATAATCCCAGAGAGGACAGGGTTTGTAGTGTGGGCAAAAAAGCATCACGTTCAAACAAAACACAGAATGACTTTGTGTTTGTAATTTTATCCAAACCGCTGTGTTTTTTCTAAAGAATACACACTGGAGCCATGTGGACTACATGACTAGTCTCCTTGATATTATAACACATAACATGTAGCAAGGCTCCTTTTGCCCTTTATCTTTATCTCCACTTTATGTTTTCACTAGATACATGTCACATGCATATTTAGTATTTTCCATGAAAGCTATTAGTGCAGAAGTTTCTTTTTACCAGAGAAATCACTAAACACACACACACACGCACACACACACACAAGTGTACTGCACATGTTTAGACCTATATTCTTTCAAACAGTTGTGTAATCATGTCATAGGGGATCCCCTGTAAGGCAATCTGACCTCACAAACCAAGCTGTCCGGAGCCTCGCCCAGGGTGAACCAACATCTTCATTATGGTGTCTTCTAGGACCAATAATTACACAGAAGAAAAGGGGCTGCTAGGGCTCAATCCTGAGCCTATGGGAGAAACAGGGAAGTCGTTAACCGCATTTGAGTTTTGAAAATACTGGTGTGGGACAGATTAGAGGTCAGTAAGGACACATGTGGCTTCGGAGGCAACAGAATGCAATGCCTTATTGTTTTAAGAGGGTGCAGCGAGTGTGTGCCACAGTGAGCGGAGGTCAGTCTTGCCTTCTCGAGGATGCAGTCCTACAGGATGAAAGCTAAGATCCTATTTTCCAGAATGTCCTAAAAGACAGTAATACCTATTAACTGCACATACAAGTTATAAACATCATTGTTTCAGCTCAGATTTGACTTTTTCAAGGAAACAGAGATTAAGTTCTTTAAGGAAACTGCTTTCAAGGGAACACTCAGAGGAAATTGAAATCAGATGGTGATTAGTCAGTTAGGAATATGTTCCACCTCAGAGGTAAAGTAAGGATAAAGGAAGGGACGGAGGGGGAAGAAGTGGCCTGTGTTGTAGAGCCTATGCGCCACCAGTGACCTGTGAACAGAGGAAATGGACTTATATTGGAATCTCAGCTTCTCTGAAGAACTAATTACCCATTTCCCTTTAGACATTTACGTTAGTCAGCTATAAATCACTCAGAGGTAACTGTGGATTTGTCTCTGCACTTAGCAAACTGAGGGTACAAAGTATTCTAATGAACGGGAAGGGAAAAATAGAAGTAACACCCGGTAACAACGGATACCACAAACTGTCTGTGCTATTACTTTCAGACATGCATACACATCTGGTGTTACATTTCTGATTCAGATTCATCCACTCACTTTATTGTGGTAAAGCTTTAGCACTGTTTGCATACAATGAGGTAACAACAATTCAATACAATTCATCGACTTTGCAAAAATATAAACCCAACAGTCCCACTTGAGCAACAGTTTAATATTGTAAGAGTATATGAGTACACATACAGTATATTGGTGTAATGATACATGTACAGTGTAATATATCCCATATAAAAAATGTTTGAAGATAAAATTGAAGGAAATAGAAGGTTGTGTATATTTTTAAGCCTTAATGTGTTTTCGAACCAGCGTGTGGCGTTTATTTTCTGCTACTGTAAAGCCGTACAGCTGTGCTTTAAGGGAGCCGGTTGGTGTAGAGCACAGAAAATGATGAGACGTGTCAGAACAAGACTAATATTTCGAGCTGCACATTTTTCTCCCTGTTGGAGACTTCAGTCTGTCTGTTTGGACAAAGCACTAAACACACTCACACACAGAAGTGTACTGCATGTGTTTAGACCTATGCTCTTACAAACAGTTGTGTAATCACACACTCAGTCCCTTATTCACACTCACCCATGCATATGGAGATGAAGACAGAGACATATGCTCACACTAACAATAACAGCCTTCTATAATGTATAAAGTGTCTGTCCTTTAGTTTGTCTCTTATCCTGCATTTGATGTTTTTACAGAGGGGATAAAGAGCATGTGTTCAGCGTATTGCATAGAAATATCGAGACTTGTTTCAAACATGCAACTCAGTTGTTAGAATATTATGACATATCCTCTATGAAGGTCATGGTAACAGATATTTAGTGTCTCATACCGCACTCATACACATAAACAAGCCCACGCCCAAAACAGGTGCTCTCATATCAGGCCTACATGGCGCAGATGGCATTTTAATTCCTGGTATCTCAAAATGCATTTCCAACAACCTGACAGGTTCTTGTTTATATGTGAATGGCGAACTTGTCAACAACATTGTGTTTGTCTAGCGCCTGCCTTGGCAAGAGATAATTCCTGTTAATACAAACAAGAGATCAAGCTAGAAAAACTATGACTGAAGGTGACTCAGTGGACACCCAGCGCTGTATCACTGTTCCCATCAACATTGTTAAAATCATATTTAACACTTTGCTCGTCAGAAGGTTTTTAAGTGAGCCATGACAAGTGTGATGTCCCCCTTTTTCTCACCAAAGAACCAGAAAGTATACAGCAGCAGTTCTTTCTGTGTAAACATGCTGAGATATGAGCTTTATCGCCCTCATATCACTGACATCTGGGATCTCTCGCAGCTTCTCCCTCGTGCTCTTCGTGTTCCTGTTTTGTTGTGTGTGTGTGTGTGTGTGTGTGTGTGTGTGTGTGTGTGTATGCGTGCGTGTGTGTTTTTTTTTTCCATGCCAGTTTATCCAGCGGTGGTTGCATCAGCAGAACCGTTGTCTATAGCAGTCACGCTAATTTAGCTTTTTTATATCCTGGATGGGCAGGTGCATGTTGGTGTGCAAACAAAGGCACACTTTTAATGCGCCCTCCGTAGGCACATGTATGAACTCCTACACACAGGAATATAAAACCTTTGTTTTGAGCGGTTATGTGGATGAGTTCGCTCCTATTCTGTTGAAATATCTCAGCTAGTTCAAACATTTGATATTCTATTTAAATGTGTTTGTCTGGTTTCACGCACATAAACTGACACACTGTGCACTTCACACAGCCTGGAGACACAGTCACAAATCACTATTTTCCTCTCTTCTGTCTGCCGCTGTTCTTGCTGCCGTTTGACTTTTTGTGTTTTGGTATTCTGTTTGAGAAAAATCATCACTGCGCCTAATTTAATTCTCTTTTACGTTTTACTCGTGGACAATAATCAGAACATTCAATTATCTGTGCATCCATCAGTATGTCTGTCTCCGACCTAAAACCACAGCAGAAAATAGCTTAACTGTTCCTTTGTCGCTGTGTCTCTCTTTCAGTTGTTTAAGGAGGAGGTACCTGTCTGACAGTGGACACTGACACCTTTCATCGCCGCTGTCCCTCTTTATGCAAAAACAGCGTATGGCTAGATGCCACGGGTAGGTACTGTAAACATCACTCCCTTTCTTTGCCTCTCTCCAACACAATAGCATTCAACATAATTGAGGCATGCAAGTCTGTGGCTGCCATATGCCAAACATGGGCTGGATAAATTACTAGGAAGGAAGGAATAAGCAGAGGGAGGAAAGGAGAAAATGGCTCCATGTCTTTGATTAAATCACTCATGAATAATTCATTTAAACTTATAGCATTCATTTGTCCGTATTTTTTATTTATGTAAATTTAAGTGCAAATTCTAAAAGAGTAAAATAGTCAAATAGCTGCTTGTTGCCATCCATATATGTCTTATCCAGTAGCCATGAGGCTGTCAAACTACGATTCCTATAAGTGTTACTACAAGTTGCTTAAGTATGGCCTTTGCCAGTCTGAGATGAGCGCATCTCTCTCTCTCCATACACTATCCTGTGCACTGCAAACAAGTCTGGACAGCTTTGTATCTCATCCCTCTTTGGATAAACACAGGCAGGAAATGAATGTGGTTTTACAATGATTCACTCCATACTGGAAGCATTTGCTGTCAAAGAAATCCATTCAGAGCAGCTTTGGCTTCACATGTTTACTATTTTCTCTTTCTTTGGCAGATATGTATCTTTTCATTTAGTTATTTCCTACCTCTAAAACACACCTTGCCCAGGACATGTTTTGATTTTTGCTCTGTAACTTGAACAGTTGTGTTTGAGTTTCCTAATAGGCTGTTTTCAGTTGTGTCTGTTCAGTGAAAAGTATACAAAACCTGTCTCTTGACATATGTTTGCTTCTTCTGTTTGGTCATTTCTCTGTAGAGTCTTCTCTTCGGCTCTGCTATCTATATCAGTGGAAACTCAAAGTGCCTGAGGCCAGAGCTTAAACCTTTTAGTACAGCTGGTTAGAGACTGTTGGACGAAGTAATGAGCTCTACCTTTAGCTGAACCATAGAGGCTGGTTCCTGCCTATGGGCAGTCATGCTCTGAAGTGAGGACAATGCACAAACACATGACAAATGTATACTTGATGCTGCCTCGTCATGTGCTGCTGAAGACAATGGTGAAGAACCATGTGTTCTTGGGTCTTCACAAAGATCAGTGTGTGTGATTTCAATGTTTTACCACTCCAGAGACAACTGAGAAAGCTCAGTCCTCATTTAGGATTGGTGGTAACTAAAACAGAGTGGTGGACAACATGAGGCATGGTCACATACGGTACATACAGAAGATGCTGCACCCTGAGCATGAGCAGATCAGAGGTACGCTACTTCCACTAATCATATAAAACATTTATATGCTTTTACACTCCGCTGAATCTATCCCCAGGGGGAAGACAGCAGGGGTGCTATTTCACACCGCTAATGTCACATACTTGAATTGAGTCTGTCTGTTTTTTAGGTTCCCATCTTACGATGACCTGAACGAGGAGGCTTTCCTATCCTACCTAACTATATGTTGTGAGAACAGCACTATAATGGCAGCAGGTGGTTTTCTGAGAAACCCTTCTAACGCTTCATGAATGTGATGTGCTGATTACTGTGGCATTAAACTCTTCCTGAGCCATGCAGTCACAGGCTCCGTTCACGAGGCTTGGGAATCAGCCATGTGTGGCCCAACAATGAGAAGGAGAACTGATGAAGAGTGAGGCACAGAGGGATCAATAATCCATGCTAATCCCTGATCCTCTAAACAGTAACAACAATGAGAAACAAATGTTACTTTTCGAGTCTGATCCATTTTTTATTGATCTGCGGCATATTTAAATCCATTATTTGTGGCAAACCTTCGGAGAAACAAGCACGCGAGTAACCAGTGACAACGTGTACAGCAGTCTTCTGTTCCCAGGCCTCTATCCTCAAGATTTCCGATTCTAGTAAACCAGTAAATATCACTGAGTGTACAGCACAGGACATTTTGTGTTTACAGGACTGTTTGTTGACCTAACAGCTTGTTCCCATTACTGTACTCAGACCTAGGTGAATAAGACTTGCTTGTATGTTGGTTAGCATGGGGAGACACCAGATGCTTTCCATTAGGTAGATGAGCAGCGACAACCATCCTGTGTAATGTATCTGTTTTTGTGTCAGGGTACATAAGACGAATGAGGGGTTCTTACTGGTGTTGGAGTGTGTTTGTTTCTAGGCCTCAAAAGCCTATCCTCTTCCAGTTAACTAAGGGTTCTGGGATGTGGCAGTGGCATGGATATGGTATGGATGGGTATGGATCTTTTTCAGCGGAGGCCTGCAAAGGGACGCATGTTCCCTGAGAACCCAAGACATCTGTTGTCTGTGAGAAGAGGGGACAGGGAGGAGAGCAAGGATCGAGGGGTCTCTCCAGTCCTGTCCACTCAGGCAGCGGCTACACTGCTGACTAATTGGTTAGAAACCTGTGTGCAAGCGAGTGAGGGAGGGGTGTCAGGAGCTAGCCAAAGAGGAAGAAGACAGGCCACCTCATTCCCACAGGCTGAGGAAAAAAAAAATACAACTGCGACCAAAATACAGAAAAACACAGCAGTAATAGATGCCCCCCCCCCCCCACTTTCCTTTCCCTCTGTAGCCCTTCCAGACCCAGACTCCAGACTAGCCTCATCCTTGTAATTTAGATTAATTTCTTCCACATTTTCCTCAGGGATTAGGCTGCAACCCGCCCAGCCCCCCCATGCTCCACAAACACATGCACTCACGTACACTCATCTCACCCCCTACCATAGTTTCTTACTGCTCTCATTATTGAACTGCATTCCCTTCACAGCTAACCCAGGCACACCCCACCCCCAGAACATCCACACACGGCTACAGAAATAAAAATGTCTGAACCCTGATCAGCTTTAATGATTGCACTAATTACGCGAACAAATCATTTATGTCCTATTTACCATCATTAGAGCAACACTGGCGATACTATACACTGGCCACTTTTGTAATGGCAGCAATTACTGACCTACATACCACGAGTGGCCTGTTATGGAACAGTCGGATGGATTTTCTAAGTTAGTTTGAACCTCTTTTCCCTCTCAAAGCTGTAAAGTAAAGGTGGTGACTGGCCACATTGAGGAGAAGCACTAAAATGAACAGCGACTTTTTTTTTCTTCAGAATGATTCACCCCGGTAGAGCAAACAAAATCAAACTCACTATATTCTCTCACAGCTCGCAACATAATTCCAGGTGTGTTGGTTTATTGCAGCAGGAGTGAGTCACTACCCAAAACATCGAGTAAACACTAGAATTAATATAAATCCAGTAAAGTAAACAGAAATTTTAGAACCTACAGTAAATAGATCACCCATTAAACAATAGAATTAATGTATTTGTGTCTGTTATCAGCATTTTTCTCCTTTGTCTCGAAATTCAAACACCTTTTTGCAGCTGCACTCGGTCACTAATGAGAGCGAGTTGATCAATCTTTAGGTCTAATTTCACACTTTTCATGTATTGTATGTGTTCATGTATTTTTTAGCACTGTAAGTTTACTTGAACATGAGCTGCATTAAACCACATAACAGTGTCAGATACTGTTCTGAAGTTTTACTGATTCATTCTTTACATAGTTATACGTCTTCGTCACTTGATTTGAGGCACAAAAACAGCAAATTCAATCATCTGAATATCCCTGCACCACTTTTCTCTATATATTTTACATTCAGACGATCATCTGCTTCCTGTGTTTAGTATGCCGGGAATGACTTGACTTCATCTCCTGATTTGCACATGAGAAACTACTGTTGTCGGTATGACTTGTCGCTTGTGACAGGGGATGTTAGGACTACAGTTTAACTCATAAAGTGGTTTCAGTGGTTGGGAACTGCAAGCAAGCGATTAGTCTGACTGCAAATGAGCCTTAATCTACAACAGATTTCAAAAGCAGTCGAAGGGAAGTGGTTGGACTAAATGGAAAGGGGTGAAAGTAAAGTGCTAAGTATCTGGGAACACGTTGGGCAAAATGCCGTAAAATGTGTAACAGTAAGCGGTGTGTAAATATCAGTTCAACGTTCAGATTAATGTGGTATTGAAATCCAACTCATAAGCGTGTGTCTATTTAACAGGATGACAAAAAATAAACAAGCGTTCCTCTTTTGTAGGGGGGTATTTTTCCTCTTCCCTGACAGCTTTGTCATGTGACTTGCTGTGACCCACATAGAAAGGTCATTCAGTCAGAACTGACATCTACCACAACTATAGTTCAGTGAACCTGGAGTTGACAAGTAGCTCTGGGCTTTTCCAGTGATTATTACGATCTCTGTAAATGAGTTTTCTGTTTTCCTCTGTACGAGAAGTGGACGTGGAGATAACAAGTAAGCCTCAACAAGTCTGCGCTTGCTTGCTTTTTCCGGCTTCATTAGGTGTGTTAGAGGTGAATTACTCACACTGTCTCACAGTCAGCGTAGGAAACGGTTTGACCAGTTACTGTGTCACATGTGCATGATAATAAACATGTTCGCTGTGAGCGTCTAAAAGTCGCTGGTGATCATCTTATTTTGTATCTATGGTTAACCTTTACTGTTCTTTAACGTGGAAATGGTAATGAAATCAGGTAACTGATCCTCGTAGTGACACTTAGGGATACACTCTCACAGACATGCTCAGAGAAACGTCTCCTCTGCTGAAGATGAAGGTGTGGAAAGTGAATGGGAAATGTGTACCTCAAGGACAAAGCCCTGCAATGTGACACAACCAACAGACTGACAACGTGAGAACCAGAACTGGGAGAGAGAGAGGACGGAGAGAATAACCTCAAGCATGTTCGACTTGTCATCAGAGACACTTGCAATGCGATTTTGTCTCCCTCCACCAACCTTCAACAATACTTTCATCTCTGTTTCTACCACCACCGCTTCTTCCTCCTCCCACTATCTCTCGGGACCAAAAGCTAACATGATTTACTGAAGGCAGTTAAAATCAACCGCTGCAAAGACAGCAAGCCACTGGGTTGACAGGTCTGGTTAAACAGGTTCTGAGGGGAGAGGCTGATACTTGTTTAACTGCTAGGTATGGCACACGGCTACTGCTATTGCTTGCTGCTGTTGCTTCTTGGACGTGTAGCCTGGCCTTTGTGAAATCCTGATTTCACCTACTAACCTTTAAAGAAGAAGATGCATCGTGACTAATGCAACAGATATAAGAAAAACACTGTAGTATATTGAGTGTTGTACTTGTTGTACTTGTCCAGGTTTGTGTCTGGGTGTACAACACACGTAAGCACAAGTGGTAACTCACACCAGGTTGGGGTTATTTGTCCTCAGACACTTTGCAATAAGCTCCTGAAACACACAGACTATATGAATCATTCAAGACTGGCTGGGCAAGTGATGATTAAGGGGCGCTGTGCTACGTGTATGTGCCATTCGCAATTCTGTGACTCTTCCACTGCTTTCTCACAGACATCAGAGAAATTGCCACCTGCAGCGTGAAACTCACCGCTCTGCCATGGAAGGAATACACCGAGAAAGTAAAGGCGGACTGACACTTTAGCTCTGAAAACAGGCTTCAAGAACAATAGTGCGTGTCAATGGTTTAAACCTAATCGAGTCATTTGTCTGCTCTCGGTTGTGCATCTTTCTACATCACATGATGTACTTTTGAGGTCTCTGCCCTCACTGAACCACATAGCCTATTTGTGAAGCTGTCTGAGAGCAGATAATGATGGGTACTGTTCCCATTAGTTTGGAAACTTTTCTTTGCTGTTTATTAATAGGAAAATCTTCCAACACATGACTAAACCAGCATCTGCAGCAACACTGCTTCATAACCATAGTGCTATCCATTAACAAAATACATGCATGTGTGTGTGTGTGTGTGTGTGTGTGTGTGTGTGTGTAGTTGCGTGGCCTCTGCAACATCACTGACTCACCAGATCAAACTGGATTTTCCTTTTTATTTGTAATTTTCCTCAAACTTTAAAACATTTTTTTACATATTTTCAAAAAAGTAGCGTCTGCCCACTTCCTAACCTCTACTTGATAAAAAACACTAACCCATTTATAAAAGTTCAACACGTCATCTTGAAAAGTGAAACCATACACCAGAATGATACCATTATTTACAGAAGCCCATTAAATTACAACATAAATTAGAAAATATTTACATCCAGGACAAGACACTGCATAAAATCCTATGTTTGAAATTTAATGTCTACTTTTTTAAAAACATTTTTAAAGAAAGGAATATGTACATTTACACACAGTCTCACAACAGACACACGCTCTGGCAGGAACTGGTTCATCTGTGGATGTTAACTTTAAGGATGAGGTTTTTAAATACTAACGATGATGATGATTACCTAACGTGGTCACAAAAAATAATGTGTTCTCTCTGCCAGAAGTGAAAGTAACAACGGAAGCATTACTATGCCTTTAATCCACATGAACACTGAAGAGGCTTCTATTATACCAATTTTAAAGTCTCTGGTTTCTGACCGAACCAGACTGACACACCAAAAATATTTTTCTCTCACAGGCCTACATAAGATTTAAATCATCTTTCATGAACAAAACACAATAACACTGGTGCCAGTTGGAGTGGTTGTACAAATCAAGCACAAAAAGGAAAGAAAATGAAGTGGATCTTCTTCTCTCTCTTTTTCATATAAAAACGTCTTTTGCAAGTCCATTGAGACACAGGAAATCAGAGGATTTGCCTTCAGACAGAGCAGGGGGGAAGCTGAGAGGAATTCACAGCCACAGCAGCTCATCTTGAAATGATGTCCTCTAGGGAGACAAAAAAAACAGTCTGCCTTTTGTTCTTTTTTCTCTTCTTGTCAGCAGCGTTCAGGTCCCATGGTTGCAGCATTGGCACATTGGCGACTGTATAAGATTGTTGTGATGCTATGCTATAATATGGTGTACATTACATCTTAACAGGTTGCGATCCTATTCAGGACCAGTCCACAGGCATTCATCATAGGAACCTACACAAACTGATGTGCGACCAGCTGTGACAAGTTTTTAAAAATTCGCAACTTCTCAAAAATATGTTCTAAATTCAAGAGTTCACACAAACACACGCGCACGCACGCACACTCACATACTAATTCAGCTTTCAAAATGACAATACTAAATATTGATTTTTAAAAAAGTCCAAAAAGGGCAGACAGGGCAGCAAGATTAAAGGACTCTGGGGTTCTCAAGTTTTTAGGGATTTCCTCGGAGCTCTCATTTCCTGTGCTTGTCCATTTTGTCGGTAGATTTGCTCCCACTGTCTGAGGATCCCTGGGTGTCGCTACCAGAGCTCAGGTACATCTTGTCCACTTGTTTGAGTGCCTCATTCAGGTAGTTTTGAAGTGAGGTCATGGCAGCGCAAATGGCCGGAGAGCCAAAACCGTGAGTGATCAGGCTGAAGTGAGTCAGACAGCCTTGGATTCCAGGCTCTAGTATGGGAGCCGGCCGAGAGTTTCCCAGAGGTGAGCGATCCTGTGTGAGCAGGTCAGTGAACTCCTTGCAGATTTGCCTGAATGTCAAAACAGAACAATTTAGGAGCATGCGGACACTTAAACTGAGCAAATAATTGTAACGCAAACATAAATTCTAGGGATGAAACTGAAGTAAATCATTTTATATATAAAATATTCTTCCAGTGATCAAAGAAATGTGGCAACTTGCTACATCCCACTTTGCTAGAGGTGCATATCCATGCAAATCAGAGGCAGTCACTCAGAAGGGGCGCTTACTTGGCAGCAAGGAGCATGTTCTTGCGAGAGTTAACTTCATTGCGTTCCACGTGCGGCCTGCCCAGGTATTCGGCTATTGCTTTTGCGGGGAACTCTGTTTCACACACGTAACCAAAGTCCCTTGCTAGATGAACAGCTTCACCTAAAAGAAGAGGAATAAACAACTGTGAGAAAAAGTTATACCTGCAAACCTATGTCTGCAGTAACAGTGAAGTTTATGACCGGCAACTGAAACGTATGACGATTGATAATTAAATGTATGCAATTTATTAATTTACAGTGTTACACGAGAAGCTCTGTTTTGGACCTGATATGCGAGTGAAGCAGTTGAACTACACAGTAATAGACGCTGCTCAGTCTTCTAGCTTCAGGGGGGAAGAGCTAGTGAGATGAATATATTTCTATCTTGAGGGTGGTTTGACTTGCTTGGTTATAATGAGCTTATGTGGAAAATGCTGGCAGAGAGTGCCCACGGCACCAACAGCACCACTTATTGATAGACACGCACATCACTTTTGAACGTGGCCCGCTATTTAGAAGCGCGAGCTTTAAGGTCAGCCGGCCCTCCTGGCTACCCGAAGACAAGATAACAAGGCTTAATTTAGCTTTGAAGGTCTCTAAATAACACAAGCCTCCAGTCATTCTGCGGCACAGAATCATCTGTCCGTTTATAAAAAGTAGGCATGCAAAAGAGGAAAAAATATTCTACCATCGCCTGAGGCAGGTAGATGTGATTAAAGTGATACAGAGATCACGGCGAAGCTTCGCCGTCTGGCGAAGGTATGACTGACGATGCTGTTTGTATAACTCAAGGCAATGACAAGGAAATATCAAGGTGTTACGTTGTGTCATGATTATAACTACATAACGGTCTGATAAAAAATAAGTTCAAATAATGCTTAGCTTACGGTGTTTTTAAAAGACAGTACAGCTGTAACAGTCAAAACAGTGGTTCTGCCATATTGTGTGAGCTTAAAATAAGTTTGTGGGGCAACACTTTTTTTGCAGAGAAAGATCAGAATCACTGTTGGAACATCTGACAACTGCAGCTGATTGTTTGATTGTTTCTTTTTTCCACAGTTCCAACTGTTTCCACACAGTATTTCAGTTATGTTTGTGTGTGGTACCTAAAAGACACCAGCGCTTCTGAAGAGACTGTCGTTCCCACATTCTCCTACTGTTAGAGCAACATTCCAGCGAGGCAAACAGCAATTACACCTGAGAAGGTGCTGTGAGCTACTGAGTGACATGTCATACCTTCTACTAGTGATGTAAGTAAAGTGACATTGGCTGCCTTCCTTCTTCCTGCAGGCAGGTTGAGTCCAATTTTATCCAGTTTTTCTCTCAGAGAGCGACCTCCATTTTTTGACTTGGCTCTGCAGAATGAGAACAAAATATATATATATATATATATATATATATATGAAATATAGATGAATGTAGAAACATAAACATAAGAGAGACAAACTATAGAGAGGTGCTTCTGGAAGTTTGATTTAAGGGCAGGCATATTCCCTTCGCAACCTTTTTGAGCAATTTGACTTTGGTTTAAATTCGAACTAATCACATGGGGTGAATCATTGCTAAATGCTTGCTAGCTTGATTCCCCAAAGTTGCACATTGCAGCTTTACGTTTACACTTGTGTAGTCATTAAGTTTTTTCATTTTCACTACGATAAATACCTCTAATTAATATAACAATACGATAAATGTACTTCCAAATAGTGCATGTATTTTTTACATTTTGTGCTTTTACGAAGATGCAAACTTTGCAGCACATTTCAGAAAAGGTCTCGCTCCTGTGTAGCACGCAGCACTACTGATACCGAACAAATCACAAACAGGCTCCCCTGACCTCAATAATGGCACAATTGATGTTTCCACTTAAAAAGTGCAACAGAGAAGTCACTCGTACATGCATTTGTAGAAACACTTGCCATGGTCAATTCAGTTTTCCGCATGACTGGCGGTCAAAGCTCTCCCACTGCATGGCGGGTGAGAGAGGAAGCATCTTTAGGGAGGCGTGTGTGTGTCTTCCCCCACCCCTCCATCCCCTTATCCCCTTATTCCACAGTTGACAACCCCCCACCCCCCCTATTGCTATATGACCTACTTAAAAATGCCTGTGATTGCGTATGGATACATGTGTGCATGTGTGTGTACAGCATTAACACAGACACATGGGAAGTAGCAAATGTGCACTCCAAGCACAAAAATGCTCCTTTCAGGACACAGTGGAACCACACAGGCCCTTAACAGACAGCCACGCTAACATACGGGGCATAAGGTCAACTGCTCTGCCGCAGATAATGCGACCCTGGATGAAATCCTTGACAAACGCACACACAAATACACCCACAGAGTCTTTAGATCGCTACTAACTGTGCTGATGTAACCTATCCCCAGGAGGAGCGGAGAACCAAAATTGCAGACCACACAAAGAATGTCACAAATGTTACGCAAAAAACTGATGAGCCAGAGCAACTGAGCCAAGCTGTGCTTTTAGAAAACCCATTCCCATGGGCTGCTGAGCTTTAGTCTACACATCACTAGAGCTGTCGTTCCACAGTTTAAAGGCTGTTTAGTTCTGATAGAATCAGACAAATGTATCAACAGCTTAGCAAAACAGGAAACAAATTGAGTTGGCATAATCTACATTTCTATGGATCACTTCTGTCTTTCTGTAATGTGCTTTTTTTTTATTACAAACCGCAAATGTCTGTAATGTCCAGCCTGCTGTCATGTTGAAAGAGTTTGAGCTCTGACCTGCGTAGAACCCCTCCCAGGAGTGACGCGTTGAGGCACTCTGGGGGTGACAGACGTCTCTGGACCTCAGCCACGGTAACCTTGTACTTGGACGTGGAACTCAGCAAGGAAAGGCGGCCTGGTACAGAGCAGAACACCTCTGTGGGGTTTGATACCATGCCCAGCAGGGACTCTTTCTGGAAGGGTAGACCCAGCGCGTTGCCTTTGGGGAGCGTGACAGGACCTGGAAGGTGCATAGACAAACATGCGTGAGCTGACAAGGATTACAAAAAGGAAAAAATAGATTCTTGTTGTGCAATAGCATTTATTTGTCCACAGTACGCACTTCTCCTGTATATGTATACAAGCACTGACCATCATAACCGCTCTGTGCCACAAGGAATTGGAGCTTGCTCGAACATAATCATAAGAAAGACTGGAAATGCAACTCTGTAAATAAGAAAACTAGCGTCTGCTTTTCGGTACTTTAAAATAATCAGCTACTGGTGTTTTTTCCAGACATTGTTAAACAGCTAGAACTGTGCTCAACACCATCTACAGACAGGGACACACATACAGAGAACCCCTCATCTAAGCCGCAGATTCTCACGCATACTCTTTCTTATCAAGTCACACAAATTATGTTCAGGGTTATCAAAAACAATCATTTTCAGTTAGCCCAAAAGTTTCATTAGTTGTAGTTCACAAATTTAAAATACTGTTTAACCCACAAATGCACAGTCATCGGACAAAACAAAACAGTACACCACAACTACAAAACATAGCCAACTTCATCCTCACCAGCAAGAATGCCCCCCTGATAATAAGTCCTCTGTAATCGATCAAGGTTCCTGCCACCTCGCAGTCCTAATACTGAGACAAAAATCACAGAGTCACGTGAGTGCTCCTCTGGGGCAAATGGTTGGGAATGACATGCCATTGTTTACAAGTGGAAAACCTAGATTGCCCGTAGCGCTCCCTTAAGCATGGGAACAATATAATGAGCCATCACTGATTTGATTGTGACAAATCTAGACTGCTTAACTTTCTGTGTTGTGCAAATGGATTTCTGCCTCTAACCTAACACTGCATCAGCTGTTGTGTGTACAGTATACTCTTAAATTAGGGTTAGGACCAATCCACCTATCTATCTGTCTATCTATCTGTCTGTCTATCTATCTATCTATCTATCTATCTATCTGTCTGTCTGTCTGTCTATCTGTCTATCTGTCTATCTATCTATCTGTCTATCTATCTATCTATCTATCTATCTGTCTGTCTGTCTATCTATCTATCTATCTATCTATCTGTCTGTCTGTCTGTCTGTCTGTCTGTCTATCTATCTGTCTGTCTATCTATCTATCTATCTATCTGTCTGTCTGTCTGTCTGTCTGTCCGTCCGTCCGTCCGTCCGTCCGTCCGTCCGTCCGTCCGTCCGTCCGTCCATCCATCCATCCATCCATCCATCTATCTATCTATCTCTCTCTCTCTATCTATCTATCTATCTATCTATCTATCTATCTATCTATCTATCTATCTATCTGTCTCTCTCTCTATCTATCTATCTATCTATCTATAGCGGCCTGGTAGCGGTTCAAACCCCTGTCTGACTCCTAGTCCATCCCCTACCAGGTGTGTCCCTGAGTCAGACACCCAGCGCTAGCTCCCCTGTATAAAAGCATCTGCAAAGTAAAATAAAGTAAAGTAAACTATAGTATCTATCTCTCTAGTTCAAATTCAACCTGAGACTTGAGCAGTGCAATAACATAACTGAAGCTGATCTTTCTCTGACTCATGGTCTGTTTAATTAAGCCCTGATGACAAAACAGTGGGAATAGGTTCTCCCTAAAAGCAGTTCATGTCCCAACAAATTACTAAACTGTCCTTCACATGCAAGTCTAACGCCACACCCCACATAAAGCTGGCTCAGCAGAGCCAAACACTGTTTCAAGATCAACTCATAATTTCCTGTTAACGTGAAGTGAAAAGAGCTGCAATTGCGAGCTTAACCAGCCTAAGGATGATCCAAAGCTTTCCTCTTCTCTCACACTCAACGCAGAGGTTATGGGATTGCTCAATTTTCATGTCATGTCAGCGATAGCCTGTTGCTTTAAAAAGAGATCACTTCTTTCCCACTGGGCATCCATTCAAGCACCTTCGCTAGCAGAATAGAGTAAGGATCACATCGAGCTTAGATAAGTGCATCTCATGGCTTGGAGGATTATTATTGTATGCAGTGCAAGTGCAAATAGAAAACGCCTCCTTAGCTGTACTCTCACACTGAGTGCCCAGACATGCCACTATGGAAGTCATGACACTTCCAAGTATGTACAGTGAAAAAATACACTAAAGGCACGTCAAACTGCATTTTCCAAAGCTTTCTTTTCAAATGAACAGAACTGTGGCTGTTGATTTGCACAAACGGTTAGATGAGTCAGAAACTCACCTTTTTTGATGACTGTCTGATCGGCCATAATAATACTGTGGTCATCTACATGCTGATAAAAAGGGAGAGAAGAAGAAATGAGTGAACATGAACAACAGCAAACTGCTACATAGTGCAGTTAAAATGATCAACATGCGTCTACGTTATTCCTCCTCTTCTCTGCCTCTTCAATGCAAAACAAATAGACAAAACTCCCCAACAGGGGCCAAAACGTGCTGCTGTGTGTGAACCAAATAACGTGTGCATATGCAATGAAGCTATTTGACTTGTTTTTTTTAGGAATAAAGTTGTGTAGGACAGGGGCTGGGAGAGGGGCTGACACAGGGGAATGACACAGGGCATCCCAGTTTGCAGCAGACCGATCAGCGCCCCGCAACGGTAAACAGGTGGTCTTCAAGCTGTGGCCTGTCGGTGCATATACGTGGTGATCATCTCAAACACTTCCACTCACTTGAACATCCTCCAGTCCGTGTCCCATGTCGTGAATCCCCATGTTATCGCCAATAACCGACGAGTCTAGACCGTGCGTGTGTGGCGGCACCAATTCCGGCCGGCGGAACGCTTCCCTCCTCACTCCGGAGGAGCCTCCGTCCAGGCCCAGGATCTGGCTCGTCAGGCCGCTCCTTGCGTGCGCGCCGAGTCCATCCTGGCTCTGCCGGACGGGCCACGGCTGCTGCTGGTTCGACGACGGGGACTGGTGGATGGGGTTGATGTTGAAGGGGTCGCCGAGGTGTGCGTAAGGGTCACTGGACTGCGGATAAGAGATGGGTTGGTAGGGAGGCGGGAAGTACGGGGGCTGGAAGTCCGAACTGGACGGATGGGACAGGGTGGGAGAGGGGCTGTAGAGGTGCTGGCTGACTGCTGGCAGGTGGGGCAGCCGGGGGTTCCCATTGCTGCTGCCGTCGTGCCTTTCCTAGGAGAGAGACAGAGACAGAGAGGTGACAAGATGGCAGGGGACGCGGTGACAGTTGTTGTCAAGGTTCGGAGAGAATCCTGATTTCGGGGAGAGCGTGAATATGTTTTTGACTTTATTTTATTCCTAAATAGTCGATGCGCCTAGAAACTTATTTTATTATTACGTCTGCGTGAAATGTAAAACTGTTTGCACGTCTTATTTATTTATGATTTAGTCGTGCCAGCTTTTGGAAAAGTATAGTCACATTAGGAGGTAGGAAGGCTGTTGTTGTTATTAGGATGTTTCTCTTAGTGTTATTCGAGCTCATCTGTAAAGTTATTCTGTTTTTCCTGAACTATGTCCACGTAGCTGCAGTTCCACTCGCTTTAAGTTGTAATGCATTTCTTTTATCGTTCTTCATCCACAACCAAAGCATGGGGGGGGGGGGATCAACCCGTGTTCGCTGCTGTCGCTAAACTTTTGCTCGATGGCGCTTTTTTCCCTCGACCTGCGTCTCTATCCAAACTCACCTCACAGTCATCCTCATATTTCACGTTGTCGGCTAATTTCCACAACATGGTGACAGAGAAAGTCTCCCCCGATACAAAAAAGAAGAAGAAGGGGGAAAAAAAGGAATAAATCGTCGCCTGTGAATTAATCCAGGTGTGAAGAAATCAAGAGTTTCCTGGCGATCATGAACCCCGGTGATCTCCAGCCGAGAACTGGCGACAGACTGACGATCCGAGCGCACTTTCCACGGACACTATGCAGGAAAACAGTCGTTGTCAGGCAGTATTTCCCCCTCGTCGGGTCAGTGTGCTCTGGAGTTATGTGGTGGAAGTGGTTGAAACGGGCGCATTTAAGAAACTCGACTCCCTCTCATGGACAAAACAGCGATGTTCAGTCTTACTGGTGCAAACTTGTGCACTGCGCTATATCTGCACAGGCGCTGGGAGTGGGCGGCGCCCTGTGATGTCAGTGCCAGCAGAAAAATGAAAATATTCCCCGTGGGCGGGACGGGGATCCAATCAGAGTCCTGTCCGTCTGTCTAATGTCACCTATAGACTGCATGTACAGTATACGTGTCGCACGTTTGAACGCATGGTGCCCACAGCTTCTCACCACTCACTCACTCACTTTTATAACTGTTTCTGCGCTTTCCCACCACATCACTAACTCAGAGGCAGGTGTTTTAATGTGATGAGACGGCTCAGGATCATAGAGTTTAGAAAACAAATAAACCCGCCGAAAACGCTTCTTATCGTTTATTTATTTACAGACTCGTTCAATTCCACAGCAAATGCATTATCTTCAATTACAGAAGCAATCTGTAAAATCAACCATGAAATGTAGGAGTGAGATTTGCTGTCATTACAGCTATTACTGTAATTTGTCAGAAAAGTGATCGATAATTACGGGTTGCTAGGTTACCATGGCTTCTTGGCGAGAAATGCCTTTGAGCCAATCATATTGCTCGATTAGATGTGTTCTAGAATTACGAGGGAGATCTGGAGGATTAAAAGCGACGCATAACGAGGGGTTACGTTAAGACAAATAAATAAATTACGTTTATTTCCACTGCTGTTGTATTTTAAATGATGTTAAAGTCAGTACATATATCCGTAAATAACTCAACTTACACTCAATAATGCATTATTATTATTATAATCGAGTAGTATTGTTATTAGCAGTAGTAGTATAGAAATGGGCAGTGCATATAGTAACAACCTATTTGCTCTATGCTCTTCATGCATGCCATTAAACCTGACTACCAGCAGCTAATGTACTATTATGTTTCATTTTGCTAAAACCTGCATGCATTCAGATAATTTATCTACCCAAATACAATGTCTAAAAACAGTAATTTAAACATTTAAATCTATCAATGATATTTAACCTCGGAGACTTAAAGAGGTGTTTGAATCGCAATAAGCGAATTTAAACCTGCAAAGCTTAAAGGATTTCAGCAAATATCTCTTACTTAACTTCTTTTACATTTTTGGTGAAGCTCCACATATGCACCAAATCTCAAAGTAAGCACAAAACAGAATTTTCTATTGATATAGTTTTCATATATACTGTGATGATACTTTAAGGCCAGCTTAAGATGTGGCTCTCCATAAATAAATAAATCCCTGAGGAATTCTGATTCTGGTTCTGGTGTTATTTAAACTGAATAGCCTTTAAAACAAACACCATAAAACCCCAAATAAAAAATGCAACGAAATTCAGTTTTTATACAAGTAATTTACAATAGCTAATAATTGGTTACACAAATCTCCATGTATTTATTTGTAGCCAGTGTGTGTGTGTGTGTGTGTGTATGTGTGTATTACTGAGTGATGAGCATAATGATTCGAATTAACAGAATGTCATTCCCTAATTATCTCGCCCTGTTCCCGCAGGACTAGTTTAATTACTTCGTTAATTAACTATTTATTCAGGATTTATTACAAATAAAATGTTTCACTAAAAATAAAAAATAAATAGAAACTTGTAGTTATGTATGGAAATAAAAGAAAAATAGAAATAAATATTTATCCTAGTTGAAAGCCTATATTCCAAAGGCAGCGTCCCTGGTTTGTAGTCCGACAGCCTCAAACCGAACTATTCGAAATAGAATAAACAGCTCTCGTGTTGTTGGCATTAATCACTGGTTTCCCAAAAGCGCACACGGCGCTGCGCGATTACAAACAGGTGAACATGGTGGAAAGCAATAAAACAAGCGGAGACTCGGCAGCAGAAGCGAAAAACATGAAGCAGGTTGGTGGAAAATAAGCCCTGAGCGGAAAAACAGAGGCATGAACTCACCCTCCACTCTATCCTCTCCAGTACAGACATCTGCAAGCTTCCAGTCGCAGCAATCCCACTGACACAAAGCGAACGAGTGAAACTAGGAGAGGTTCACTTTGCCGACTTCACCTGATGGCCGTGGTGTGCGCATGCGCCATCAACTGTATAACACCTGAGTAGGATCCATCAAACAATAATCTGTAGTTCCTTAATCTTGAGTCAAATTTAGCTATTATCCTGTTGTTTAGAAGGTGTCATTCTTTTTAAAGGATTGTTCCTTATGAAATAAAAATCATTATATATATAATGTGAGTCACAGGATTAGATTTAGGCCTATAACCGGTATAGATTAATAGGTAATCTCATAATTACCTGCTATTGTTGAGCAAAAAAAGAAACAATTTCTTATAGACTAAAGTTTAAAAAAGGTGAAATAAGACGTGGGGAAATTTCAAGATGAAGTAATTCCACCCCCAAAGCCACATCGCCGCAGGCTGACTGAAAGAATCTGCTTTCAAAAGCCACTGAAGCTTTTTGAGGCCTAAAATGCTTCTTGTTATCTGATCTCCCAAATACTTGGGCTTAAACTAATGAACAGATCAAAGTGTCTTCGTTATGCGCTGGAGAATGCAGCTTAGGCTACATATCTTGTTCTGAGAAAATGACCACGCACTTGTGATCTGCAGCCCTGACACCTGCCATAAAACAGTCTCATCACAGCATACAGCTCCACGCAGTGATGGGGACAGAAATCTTTAATTGAACTTTCCTCTACTATTCTTTAATAATAAAAAAAAACAACCATGGGAACGCACAACAAAACAGGTAGACCTGTGATATTTAATTTGAACAAAATTCATTTTTTTATTAATTAAACATGAATGCTACCAAATAAACAGACTACAAAATTCAGATTACATTACATTTTTTAATAACGCCTTCAGTTTTGTTTATAAAAAAGAGGAGACTTTCTTCTTAAAGTCTCTGGAACATGACCTATGCAGATCAGAAAATCTTTCTGCTACCAATATGACTAGGCCAATAGTCATCTTTAGGAAGAAATATTAGTGGCAGACTATACAATATGCTACTATACATGTGTATTTAATGCCTCGCAAAAACAAAGAATGTCTATGATTACTAAATGAATCTGAAAAAAGAAAACGTTTGAGCCACTGCCAGCGTAGTCAAATATCTAAACTACCGCAGAAACATATCAATCAACAAACAGAGAAATAAAACATGTCCTAGAGTGCAGCTGGAAGAACAAAAGAGGGAGAACTGTTTGTTTAAATGTTTTTCATCCACAGTGATTGGATTATTTAGTGTGTAACTTAGATTTTATGAGAAGCAGGCGTATTCCGCTTTGCACGCTCGGTTTTCCGACCAGTTTGGCTTCAGTAGGAGTGAGAATATCGCGCATGTGCTGCCACCTTGTGCCAGAATCCTCGCATTACAACAAAAACTCAAAAAAAAAAAAGATTTCCATTATATAATTATAATATTAATTTAATAATATAACATCATCTTTGTTGTTAAAAAACAAAATAAACTACCATAGAGTCCAATAAAGCAAACATTGCTTTAGCAAGAATTAAAACCCCTCTCACAGATCTCCAGCACATTTAATGGAAAACTATTGGAAGAATGCTAAAAATGATTGTCAAAACACCACACGGTAGAAAAATGGAGTGACAATATTTCAGAGTAAACCTGTTTTCACCCTCCTTTTGTGTTAGGGTCGAAACCGACCCGTTTTTAAGTTTTAGATGTATGAAAGTACCACATACATTTGTTTATTGTATCAAGGCTTTTTGACTTTGTCAGGAATCTCCAT
>JAUMTR010000022.1:16187088-16267449 GCA_032270685.1 Microctenopoma stevenorrisi
CGCTCCCTACTAGACATCTACAACTCCCGTCTAGCCAGCAAAGCTAACAATAATGCAAGGGACCCCACCCACCCCCTGCATGACCTCTTCAGTCTCCTGCCATCAGGAAGGAGCTTAAGGGCGAGTACCACTAGACTGAGCAATAGCTTTTTCCATCAGGCTGTCAGGAGACTGCACCCCCCCTCTCTCCCTGCTCTCCCTGCTCTTCCAGTGCCTCTACCTCATTGAGACCAAAAACTCAGAGACTTCTCAAATCGCTCATAGCCGTTTTACTACACAATACAACAACTGGCGCATGTCACTGCTCACCACCTGTTCATATTGTTACATTACACTGTTGTATTCCATTATTTCTTTTTTACACTCTATTTATTTTATTGAAAGCACCGGGATGAGAGAGAAACGGCATTTCAACCCTCTCTATGTCTTGCACCTACGGCAGAATTGACAATAAAGTTGACTTTGACTTTGACTTGACTTATTGTATTTATTTATTTCTCTCTCACTTTATAGATATTTTCCTATATCACTATTTCATTATCATTATTATTACTTCAGGAAACGATTGTATGTGTGTGTATGTACATATATAGATACCCCCCCACCACCACCACCATCGAACTGTATTGTATACAACAATAAACATAGGTAACATAAATCATACCCATCGCACTGTCTCGGTTTATGTATTGTGTTTTTGTATTTGGTGTCTTTGTACTGTGTACTTTGTGTTTCTGTGTTTGTATAATGTAATAAAAAAAAATAATAATAAAAAAAACTTAGAAAGGGTGAATGTAAAACCTCAAGATGCCCATTTGGTCTAAATGTGGGATGTTCTCATGTTAGTTGGGTCTTTGAGCTACATTCTGTTGCAATGAAAATAATCATGCTAAAGTAACTTTTTCTGCCAAAAGGTAGAAACTAAACTAAACTAAAATATTTGTAACAGGTACACATTGAGTATTATGGGTCTGTTGGTTTAACCCATTTCCTGTTTTTAGATTTCAAAATCTTTCAGACATCACTCTACACTTCACTTCACACTTCAGACAGAGCAGCAGGCCGTGCATCTAGAACTACTCCAATGCCAGGCTGGTATTGCATCACTATACTGATATCAATTCAATTCAATTCAACATAATTTATATAGCGCCAATTTACAACATAAGTTATCTCAAGGCCCTTCACAGTGTAAAGTCAAGCAGCATGTTTTCCAAATACCAAGTGCATTTGTGTTCGTGTAAAAGTGATAAGCTGTGGGTGACAGAGTGAGTGGGAAGAATCAGATGAAATAATGCTTACCTTATGGCAGATTTCTGTCTTAACCTCCTTCAATGCACGATCAGAAAAGACACAGCCACAGGTCTGCAGGTAACAAAATCTGAAAATCAAAATATCAAGATATATAGACATATGGTGTTTTCACAACAAATACAGTACTCATTAAAACATAATGCTATATATACAGGAGAATCGTAATGCAGCCGGTGTTACGTTATAAGAACATTCGCTAGTACATTTTTAAAAGAGAAACATTTTTTCTAAAGTTAAGTGAAACTGTCATATTATTATTATTATTATTATTATTATTCATAGTTTTAGGTCTGTTTTGTTTTTTGGATGATTAAAACTTACAGTTCATGAAAATCAAAAGTGTAGTATGTCAAAAAATCCTGATACCCTGACAGGTTCACCAGAGGAGTGACATGACAGCGTGGACTGGTAATGAGACCAGTACTCATATGGAATCTCTTGTGAGATACAGTTTAGGTAACCTTAAGGCTGTTTGACTTGAACACTCACAGGCAGGTCACTGTGATAAATTAGTTCAGGGCAGAAGGAATGCCGTCTATTAATTCAACAGTGGGATTAGGTTGGCATCAGGCATGAGGTCCAGGTATCAATATGAAAACCCAAAAAGGTTGGATCAGCGCATTCCTACAGTGAACCAGTCAAGAATCTAATGAGTCTATAAGTCTTTCTGGCAACAGAATTATAGAGAATAATTAAGTGCATTTTCAAATCTTAGATTTATGTCGTTTACCTGTGCTTGCCATTCATCTCTAGTCCAACTACCGGGCAGATGAACATGCCACTGTGGACGTCCTCATAACGGTCTCCTTTAGTATTTCTTCTTTCTCCCTCCCATTCAGGATTATCTGTCAAATTCAACTCCTTTATATCCTAGAAAGGGATTATAAAAAGGAAATGCACAGAAGCACACAAGAATCAGTGTACACAGCCAACATACATAAATTAAATCACAAAGGGGGGTGCACTCCACAGTGAGAACGTATGTGCACATTTCTCCTTGTATGAGATATTTTAATATAAATAAAAAAAAATTTAAACAAAAAAATGCAATTCAAGTGTAGACAATTTAAGAGGTTACACTTTTTTCAGGTTTAACTGTACACACAAAATATCAGTGACAATACCTTTATCCCACGGATGTGTGCAACCGCCTCGGCATTCGGTCTTTCAGCAGACTTATCCAAAAGATATTCAATGACGGCATCTTTGTTGTAGAGTCTGATAACATAACAAGTTCTGAGATTTAGTACATGTAGCATTGTGTCCAAGAAACAGCTGTAGATCACGTTTCACTCAGTGCTACTTTCTCAAAAGCTTATCAAGCTTTTTTGTCTCTAAAGTTGTAACAAGGCGACTGATCAATTGTGAAAATAAGGTCAGGTCTCACCTTCCCAGTTCACAAGTGACAATTGGGCGTCTGAGTTTCTCCTGGCTCAAGGCACAATACCTCCACTTGGCTGCCAGTTCTGCATTTCTGTCCACCTAGATGCACATTTGAAAGCATGTCTCATTTAAACTGTAAAACCCAGACCTCGCGTTTATATTCCCCGCGTAATATATAATGTTTTGGACCGACTGACGTTATGTTATGAATACGCTGCAACACTGGCCATGTCGTAAATGAGATGTTATAAGTAAAGGCGTCCTGGTTACATAGTGAAAAAACAATTAATACAATTTTTTAGCTACTTTTTATTGTTTATTGTGCTATTCAATGTTGAGACTAGTTTTAATTAAGTTAACTACTTTGCCTAATCCGGACCCGTATCCAACAAGTAAATCGCACAGACACATAAGCCACGGATGAACTAGACTCTTTCCGACTACATCGTGCGCTTGAAAGTAAATACTAAACCTATATTTAACACCGTTCCTGATAAAATGCCATTATATTACAAGGCTAGCAGGCTAACAGTTAGCAACCTTTTCATAGCTTCCGACAACGTCAGCAACGGTTATCTGGAAAAGGCAAGGATACAAGAGCAACTCACCTTCTCTACTTTTTTGGGTCCTTTCACCAACTCATGTCTTTTAGGAATCGTACCACCGTCACATCCCATCTTGAAAGCTGATTTGTTAAGTTTAATTAGGCACTTAGCTTACCGTGGTAAAAGCTACTCACAGCCACACCGGAAGTTCCCGACTTGTAAACAAACAACGAGAGAAGGTCAGAAGGATGTGCGACAGGTTAGAAGTCGCCCTCTGGTGGTTGAGGGAACCAAAGCGGTACATATGTATTTTGTAGCTTCATCCACGGTGTGGAAGCATCACTCCAAATAATAATTTATTAGGCTCTGTTCAGCAAGACGCCCCGATAAGAGTTCCCAGAAGAAGTCGACACAGGTGAGAAGCAAGTTCATTTTTACCATAAAAATAAATAAATATTAAACATTTTTAACACAGATATAACTAGAATACTTACCATACAGAATGTTTTAATACTTACTCTATCAATATCACAAAATATGTGGTTTACAGATATATACATACATACATTCATATGGTATATATATGGTATACAGGTATCACACTATAAACCTTATAGAAAATATGTCTTGTCTACTGTCCTGAAAATACCATTATCAAGAATGAAGTTGCTGAAGCTAAACATAGTTTTGCATAAGGCACCTTACACTACTGTAGCCATGAATTTAAACGTGAAAAAACAACATCATGCTCTATTGCTGCACTGCCCACCAATCTATTACACATTTTCAGTCAGCCATTAAATGCAGAACTAGTAAGTGACATTAGTCTGGCTTTTAGGCCTGTTGTCAGAGTGGTCTAAAGATGAAAGTTTCCTTGGAAGATAGTTCACTGAGTGCTAATGAGATCTGTTTCCTGTGCCTTCCAGGCTGCAGATTAGTTTACTATTGATGGCGCTGTCCAAGAGCGACCATTAGTTTGGGGAATACCTCAGTGGAGACATCTCTGGCGGCATGACTGATAATCTGTGTAGGAAAGAAGACTGCATAAAAACGCAGTACTGGACTTCATTTTGGCTGAGAAAATAGATTTCAGCCACTTTAAACACACCACACACAAGCAGCTGTTATTGTGGTTCCCAAAATGTAGCAACAATGAATACACAGAAAACACAAAAACATTTCTCCATATTGCCTCTTGGTTCGATTAGTCCTTCCTGTAATTTATAAATCGTGTTACGTGTCTTATTGAATTTCCCCCCTTTCTCACACAGAGCTAAATGTTTAGTATGGATTTTCATTAGAGGCAATGGAGTGAAAGCTCTGTTAGCAAACTATCTATCTGACAGTGCAGAGCACCTCAGGCAGACAGTGCAAACCAACACCTCAACAGCACACAATGGACAATGGCCAGTGGACAAAGGAACAGTGGAACAATGGTCTACTATCCCCATCATGCATGTTCTGTTGTTTCAGTGCAAAACTGCAGAGTCAGCTAAAGGTGTTGTCACTAAATTATTATAGTTTTTTGTATTCACTTTGGTGTATAGCTGTCACACCTAATCATAAAACACACCAACTTTAATCCCAGTGGAAAGCCATAGCTTCTAACTCATCGTTTACTTTTACATTTTCAGAATAGTTTCAAGTTTATTTTCATGTAAGAAGCTGCAAAATACACACAAGCCCATTTCTCTAATACCTTATTTTAACATGCAGATAATAACACAATTACTGCTAATAATTGAGCCTACCCAGGTATTGCACAGTGAGGGATTCACGACAGCGGAACAGCAGAAGGAGAATGAAATTTTATGTGTTAAAAAATGTGAAGATGATTGCAGACTACATGTTAATTCTTACCTGGATGACATAATGATTTATTCAGATAATCTGACAGGATCACCGGTCACAGTACATTTTAAAACATCTTAAAATAGACAAACAGCAACATGTTTAGGTATGTATCTGAAGTGACAGGAATCCACTGCATGTCACTGCCAGAACGTATCAGTTC
Organism: Microctenopoma stevenorrisi; assembly: GCA_032270685.1. NCBI lineage: Eukaryota > Metazoa > Chordata > Actinopteri > Anabantiformes > Anabantidae > Microctenopoma > Microctenopoma stevenorrisi. Next base: position 16,192,345 of record JAUMTR010000022.1, read on the forward strand.
TCACTCACGGTATTGATCACATCCTCTGTACTGTAACAGTTGAAATGGAAAATTTGTACAGCTGAAGTGCAGCTTCCTCTTCCTCAGATGTCCCCCTCTGATTGACCTTCCTACCACACATATCTTCCTGGCCTGCTGCGGTGCTATCCAGCACTGCTGACCCAAAGAAAACCCCAACCACCAAGCGCCCATCCAATCTTGTGTTTATACTTCCATGATGAGTCCAACCTGCCCAATCAGACTTGCACTGACTGGCCTTGAACTGAAACTGTATACATCTTAACCATCCCAGTCATCCGAAGCAGCCAGTGGAGACCAAGGCTGCATTAATTGCATCGACCAGCTCTGCTAGTGCACCGAGTCCAATGCATTTAGCGTTTCTAATTGGGGAAGAATTGCTGTGTTTACATTGGCGCTTGTTGATAGAGCTGGACCCTTAGCCCTTACCCAACTAAGCTAGAACTCCCTGAATGAGAAAAACAAAACTGCCTAGTGCCTGAAATCTTTCTGGCCAGAGCAAGAAGGAAATTATTTGGAACAGAGTGGGCTGCTATTCACTCATATTTTCAAGGAAGATGGGAGTGTGTGGTGGGGGGGCTGATTTTCCACAAATGATTAAATGTTCAGTACATGAAATATGAAAAGAGTTTTAAAAATCTGTGAAAATATGTGAAAACCTAATATGACCTGCTGCAGGTACCGAAGGAAAATCTTTAAATTGCAGCTGTGTAAAACCGAGGTACATCCCTCACATTTCACAGTCTGGAAAGGAAACATTTTGGTGTCATTTTTTGATTAGCAATTCATTAATCATCAAATTATTTCATAACAAACAGGCCTTCAGAGCCTGGACGCTCTTAACTTTCTCAACAGCTAGATTTATTTTACTATTACATTGCTAATATTTCCAAAGCCCTGGAGCACAAAAAATCCAATGATCCATAGAGTTGCTGTAAAGACCTATCCTAATTTCCTGTACAAGCTACGGTGGATGAACTGATACCAAAACACGTGCAAGAAGTTCTACATCACCATCTAGCAGCAAATTCTACAACATCACCACAACATTTCCCCTCAATAAAACGGCTGCTTCGTGAAAGAATTCTTTATTTGTGATTTCAAGTTGAAATGTGATCTTTGCTGTACTCAGTCAACTTTAACACCATGCATCAGGCCATATGCAAGTTCATGTACATAACATATAACGAGAAACCTAAAACCCTGGAAAAAGAACAACAAATCCAACATGAATACCGCACACACCATTCGACCACAATTATTTTCTCAGTCCTTTTTCTGTTTATCTTGAAACTCATATTGCTAAAATTATGTCAGTTGGAAACATTTCCTATACCTAATTTTCGATCCTTTTGGAGTGTGATTAACCTGCCTTAGCTTTTTCCATTCGCTGATACTGAATAATAGTGTTCACTGCCCTGTACCCCATGTAGTCTGTCCTGAATGAATATAAACAGGTCATCTGGAGACATGTCTTTTTTATTGTTTTTAGTGTCGTCGTTTGTATAATTCGGATAAAGCTACAGTTTTAAAGGATTAGGGTTTATTATTTTAGGTGATTGTATTTGGATTTGAAATTATTGCAGATGAGTCAGGAACACTTCTGTGCTCATTCAAAATCAGCTTCCAGAACAGGACTGATCAAGAAAAACATGCCTAATGCTGCCACAGTTCCTCCAGCAAATTACCATGGACCAATTTTCCTAGTGGCAACAGTCTGGTATGTGGCAGTTTTAATCCATCAGCTGTGCTGAAGTGTAAAGCTCAACATTTTATTTACCACAAACTTCATGAAGCACTGGAACCTTTTGTGATCACAGCCAAGACGAGACACAGACCCCTGCATGAGAACACACACACACACATACACACACACACACACAAACACACACACCCACACACACACACACACACACACACACAGTCCACCTGGACATATTTTCACCATCAGCCAGTTTATGATTATCTTTTCCACTGTGGCAAACCAGACTGAACACCCGCAGGCACAAACTCACTAACAGAAAAACGGACACATACATCTATACGTGGCTCAGATGTGCGAATGTCTTTGCAGACTCTAGAAAGAGACAACTTTAAGACACACAAACACATGATCTTTGGGTCCTCCTCAATGACTATGAATGAAAAAAGAAGGTCTCTATACATTAGTGAAGGTTGCATTAACAGAAACAATTGCTTGCGCACTTGCAGCACAGTCTCCGTCGCATTTCATTAGCTTGACGGGATACCCAAAAAGTTCTGACAGCACATTGGCTTTGATAGGTGCAGCCTGGGGTGATGGGGACATACCTGTGGCTACTTTGTGTACTCTGTGGGCACACGGTGAAGACCAAGCCCACATAGCAGCTGAGGCCTGGCAGCGACAGTGGCTAAAGTTCTGGGTGAAACGGCAGCCGCCACCTCACCCTGCCCGCGTTCTGCAATAATAAAAGCCACTCTCACTCTCACCATCCCATTTCTCTCTCACACTCTCTTCTGCCCACACACACACACACACACACTTTACATTGCACAGATGTGTTGAGCTCAGTGCTAAATTTGAATGCTAACCAAAACAACTTTGGAGTGGAATTATTATTTCAAGTTTATTTTCACCAGACTTCTCAGACCGTAGAGGTACAGTGAAAAGTGTATGTGCTAATCCAATCTAACCTGTTGAATCCAGCTGAAGATCATAGAGACTGAATCAGTATACATCTCCTTATTTTACTATACTCCTCAAAAAACAAAGGATCACAGTTCTCAAAAGGTTGAATTATTGCTTCATTATCTGAAGACTGGGTCTCCTGAGCTCATTCGCATTTAAATTTATCTCTGCACACAAAAGTAGATGTGTATGTCTGGTTTAGGACGACACACGTCTTTAAGGATGTGCTGAAAATGAGTTCTCAGACTGCAGCCTTTTTCTTTAGTCCCCTCTTAGATGTGTCTCTGAGGGGTCTTTGGAAGAACATATGTTTTTAATAAGAGTCTTTGCGACTGGCCTTGCATAAATGTTTAGCAGCGTTCCTTCTGGGAACTGGGGCCTGTCTTTACAGTGGAAGCTAATCAGCTGTAAATTCTCTTTTAAAAAGGAAAGGGAAGGCATGGAAGGAGTTAATCCCCAAGGCCTGTTGCACTCTATGTCTCACCCTTTACTTTCTCTCTGTCTCTTCGTGCACACATGCGCGTACAATACAGGGGCACTACTCTTTTTGTGAAAGTGAAAGGGGAAAATCACAAAAAAAGAGAGAAGAAAAGCTTCAGGCATTGACAAATGATCTAATAAACGGGTAGGGAGATTACAGGCTAGGTGCCCGCTGGGAGAGGAAGTGGTGCAGTTAATATTTTTAAAAAGCTGTCAATAAATTTTCTGTGTTGAGTTGAGAGATCCGCGACCAGAATCAAAGAGATTAGGCTCATGTGCTGGACGTGTGCCAGTCTGTGAGGACGATTGGTTAGTAGCCGGGTTGTGAGTAATTTACGTTCCAAAATATGTTATGTGAAAAAGCTAATGGTGCACGAGTTACTAGCTACCAGGTACCAGACTTGAGAATCACAGTCAAATCCTAAGCTGCACGGACATCCCGCTGGACACCGGCCTCAATGACAACAATGGTTAGGCAATACATTAAAGATCATATTCTATTGGCTTTGTAAAAAGTAGGAAATGCATTAAAATGCATTGAACAGATTTTTTAATAACTAAGTTAGCTGAGAAAAAGAAATGACATTATTATTGTTTTGTTCAGTGGAGCGAGGGAAATTAGTGAGAATGTTTGGAAAGCGGGTTAGAAGCTGCTAATGTCTTTTCACGACAAGCGTTATTGTTTGCTTTCTGTCTGGAGGCTAGTTAACAGTGATGATAGGGAGACTATTATCGCCAGCCCTGCCTCCACGCTTGTGGGAAGTCTGCCAGAAACTAATAAAGTTCACGGACATCAACCTCACTTTCCCAAACCTTTCAACCACACTGCTACTCAGCAGCCCAATTAAAGCTGATTTATGGGTTCACCTGTGTGCCTATTGGCAACTACTCCCCTCGGGGCAGAGCTTCCTTTTGACTGATGGGTTGATGAGATAATGACAGACAGCCACAGGTCTCACCTGTAGTTGCCTGTTTCAGTGCTCCAACACTGATTAGCTAATTATCTGAATAATGCAGATCTTCCAGAAACCCACGAAAGAAAAGGTCAACCTGACAGCAAGATCACAGTTAAGAAGGCCACATCAGTAACTGAAGTTTTCTATGGTTTTGTCAACTTAAGCTGCAATAGAAAACAAATAAATGTTTGATCCTGCACTGCGTTATGTTGACATGGTTACCTATTCACTCACATTGTTATAATCATCAGTGTTATTATTCTTGACAGGTCTAATTTGCTTCTATTAGCATACTGAACGTCAAGCTGTCCTCACATTTGCAGAGGATGACTGCTGGATATGCAAAAAGTTGGATTAAATTCAAAGACCAAAGACTATGTACGGATTTTCCTTGCAAAGCATAGATGAAATAATACATCTGGATGGAACAATAAACCAGACCTATACTGAGTCTCCAGCCAATTCACCAACTGTCACCAATACAAGCCATAGAAAACACTTGGCAAGATATCATCATTAGTGACCATAACGACTGCACGTGGGGAGAGACCTGTTTTTCTTCTGACGTTGGGAAATGTTTCGGAGAGGGTATCTGCCTGACAGCAGTAGGTGAATATCTCTTTTATACACACACTCATAAGGTCACACCCAGCCACAAACACAACAGAAGGCCCCCAAGACATATGAATGGGAAGCAGGACACTGATACCTTCTTTGACGCCTTACTTCAACTACCTCCTTAGCTCTGGAGCAAATCCTCTTCAGTTTCTGTTTGGTTAGCACAATGGTCATTCTCCACTCACTACTACTCTCCACTCTGCAGCTGGTTTCCCATCACGTGGATAATGTTTCACTCATCTCTTGGCTGACTGTGTTGCTGCTATCAAGGTGTGGTGGTCAGAGGTTGAAGACCTCAAAGCCAATTAAACAGAACTGATAACAAGCTTGTCCACTGCATGAGGTGTTAACATTTCTAGCCTGGGGCTGAGGCTGCTAACACCAGCTGGAGTGTGTACAAAGAAGTAGTCCATTTTAAATGAATACACTGGTGTTTTATGAATCAGCAGATAATAATAAAACAGTTCAATGCTTTGCCACAATTTAAGAGAAACGTTGAGTGAGAATGAACCCATCCCAGTCCAGCTTGATCTCTGGTACGACTACTAAAGAAGCAGTGTTACCTGGCTGCCCTTAAGACAGCATCAGCTAATAACTGCCACTCTGAATCCACTTTCACTGAATCCACACGTTACGTTTGAGTTTGCCCAACTGTGCCATGGACCAAGGTTCAAAACCCTCTGACATTTATTCAGCTGCTCTTGAAGCAGAAGCAGCAGCTACCAAACAGACATCACTTCCAATCATCATCACAACCTCAGAGGCCTTCAAGAACAGGCAGTCCGACTCTGGGTCTCTAGTTTCACTTCTGAAACTTTCTTTTTTCAAACCCCACCAGCTCCACCACTCCTGTTCGTTTGAATGTACAGTATCTTATTCTGAAGGAATACACATCTTCTCACCCTAATGATAAATGAAAATCAGTAAAACAACAAAAAATCAGTTTGGGTTGAAATAATTGATATACTTGAGATGCTTTTTAAGCCGTTATCTATTTTTTTGATGAGCAATTGACTTTGGGAACAAGGTTTTGTGGTGAGGGAGGGGGTGGTGGAGTTCATCGGTGCTTGCCAATAAGCACAGGCCTCCTGCCCCGTTCTGCTGTGATGCCTGTGTGCTGAGTTTGACTTGGCTTACGTATCGGCACTTGATGGTTTATTCATATTTAGCGGTGCAACATATACAGCGATGCTGTGCCATGAGGTTCCTCTCACACTCAATACGTCTGCAAGGAAGTGACAGGAAGGCGTTCTAAAGCCCACTTCGGCTGTATTAGCCGTGGCTCTCGTCTTGAAATTCTAACAGCAATCGTTTTTAAAGTCAGCCAGCGCTACAGATTTTCACAATATTCTCCCTAGAAATGCAGATGTTGTACAGCTGTCAAACAGAGGCTTTTAGTATCATTCCATTTAATTTTCCTCTTGGTGTAGCCATAATCTTGTTTTACAGTCTATTTTGTTTTGTGTTCTATGGTTGTTTTCCACGTCATTTTCTACTCTTTTAGTTTAATCTATTTCACGTCCACTTTAGCTTCTATTCTTCATCAATTCCTGTGGTCTGTAAGTCTCATAGATACTGGAAAAAGAAAGACGTTAACAAATATGGCTCATGTTCATCCAAACCTGAAAAAAAAGAATGACATTTTGAGGAAAAATATATGCTCCACGTATATTCCAGCCTCCCACACAGTCACCACCCATTCCCACATCTTGTACAAGCACATGTCCAAGCCACACATACTGTAAGTGCACAAGCTGCACCACGTCTTATCTCTGTCCACTCATTGTGTCCATGGCACGCATTTATCAGTTGATAGTTACTTCAAAAAAAATTAAAAAATAAACAACATCAACTTCCCCTGAAAGGCCCAGTCAAAACAAGCAGCAAAGGCTGGCTTGTCCACACAGCCTCTCCTAATCAAAGCCAGATGTCTCAAGAACTATTCCTCTCTTTTCCTCACTGCACCACTTTCTCCAGCCGCTCGTTCCCCTTCTCTTCCCCCCACATTCCCTTTCCTGTCTGAAATTGTGTAGACGGCTGGTCCTCAGCAGTCGTGATCTGGCACTCTTGCTGGGTCTCTGTCTGTCCTTCTCTCTCCTCTCTCCGTCTCAAGCCTACTCTCACTTTTTCTGTCTCTAGAATCAGCATCGTGTCAAGCAGGCATGGACCTGTGTTGACCCTCCGCAGCATTCACATTCGTTCAAGGTGAAAGATTAGACCCACATGACACATGGCGTTGTGGAAGTTCCTCCTCTAGAGTAGCTTCCAATTGATTTGCCTGCCCATTAGATGTGATGGTGATTTTGAAATTCATGCCATAAGCTGCCTGTCTAACTAAGAGCTCCAGACTTCTCTCTGTTTACTTTAGCAAGAGCCGTGTCCCTTCAGCTACGGCTCTTTGAAGAGAGAAAACTTGCGGCTGTCAACACACCGTCGTCAGTTGGTCGTTGCCGGAGCCATGCCTAGGATGAACGCTAATTTACTTTTCCACCTCAGTGCCGAGAGAAAACACCTTCTCCCACAGATGCTAAACAAGACAGACAGTGCTTTTCTGCTAACTGCTCTTCAGGGGGGAAACCTCTGGAGCTTGTCTTCCTGCTGCTGCTGCTGCTTTTCAGCTCGCTGTCTCATTCAGCCTCTTTAATCTTAGAAGCAAACAGCCCCCAGTGTTGTCCTTAGAGCTCGGGCACAACTCGGGACGGCTCAATGGGTCCTTAGAGAGCAACAACAAAAGCATGGGTCGGTGTGTTTGAAGTGTGCCTGATGATTGGCACTGATTCACGGGCTCTTTGCCTCCCTTGTGCTTTTGTATTGCATTATGTTGTAATGCCTTTTAGAATTAGATGAGTTTTTATCAGCTCTGCAAAAACAGGAACTGCTTTGTCAAAAGTGTCAAATGTTTGGAAAGTGAGCTATACATATAGCTACAGTACCACTGCGTAGTGTTTTACAATTCACACAATTACACGAAAGATTCATTATGCATTATTAAGCACTACCAAATAGCAGATCTCCACAGGTCACATTCAGCTTTTTTTACTTACCACCGAGTGCACATTCAGTACAGTATATTGCCAGGGTTGGCCTTGAAAAAGGAAACAGACTGACGTGGGCCATTTAAAATAAAGGCAGATTGACTCCAGCCTACTTCTCTATCATTTCCAGACTTTGTTTTTCTCTACATAGAGTAACAACCATAACATTTTTAGTAATATCCGTTCTGTGTAAAACTGTATGAAAACACTGTCAGAAACAACTATGGTTAAAATTAATGTTTACATTGTAATCACTTGTAATACCTGTGAAAAATGTTTTTATATTGAATGAATTTTGTGATTATGCTAATTAATGTGACTTTTGAGTCTGGATACTTGCTGGCTGCGGACACGACATCACTGCTTTACTTTACTGAGGCTGAGGGGAAGGAGGATGGGGCAGATTCTTGAAGGGGACACTTGTGGGAAGGAAAAGGGTCTCATTGCAAGAGATCAGCTTGTGTAAACATTCAGGTTAATGAAGCTCAGTGGGCCTAATCCTCAGCCCTCATTCTCACTCTCCCTCAAAACCCGTCACCCCCTCCTCACAACCCCCAATCCGTCTGCCTCACCATTTTCCACCATAATCCCTTGCAGAAGCCAGTACTGTCAATCAAAGGACCCCGGGGGGAAAAAAGCCAGGGGAAGACGTGTGTGTGTGTGTTTGTGCGTGTGCATGTAGATTTATGTGTTTATATATGCAAACAGTGTGTGTGCATGAGTTAACATTTGGATGAGAAAGGTACTTGTACGTGCACACTAACCACAGACATCACTTGCCTGTGCACACGCATGTGTGTGCTGTTTGCTTTATGGCGGGAGTTGGTTGAGGGGCTTCAAGCTTCAAACCATATGAGCTGAAAAGGTGGAAATTCTGGATATAGACCTGGACATGAGGATAATCAGCAACACATGAAGCATATTTGAGGAAGAGGAAAAGGGGATGAAGGAGCAGAGAGAGGCGGTACCAGTCCAAGCTCTCCTAACAGAGAGCGAGCAATAGGCAGGAAGGTTGGTATCATCAATGACACCACTGCCCCAGTCAGATGAAATACATTTGTAGACGGCATATTATGAAATGTAACACAATGCATATAAATCCACATAATGAATTTGGGAGGGATGACAAAATGCACAATTAGATGCCTATTGCTCTCCCTTGTGTTGTTGTCACTGTTGTTTTGTATCTACTGAACTAATAACAGCAATCCAATGCTAAAACATTTGGTATACCGTGTGAAGCATATCATATTGTATTTTATGCATGAAGTATAAGATATTACTGTAAATTTCCTACTTAGGCAGCTTCTAAGTCACTATGGTTGAGTTACCTTGTTATTTGTGCATCCATAGTGATCAACATTTAGGAAAGTTTTTTATTCTCCTCTCAAAATAGTCTATAAATGGACTCACAGTATAGGAGACACAATAGTCAAATCAGATCTGGTGCATAGGGTTTTGGCTTGACTTGAGATGTAATGAAACCAAGCCTTGACCGAAACCAAGCTAAGTCACGCTTAATTACGACATGAAACCAATGTGAGGACAATGGTATTGAGGGCAAAGGTTCAGTTTGGTGATTAAACTGAATAAAGTCTAGAGCTAAAACAGTGTTTTAGCTTTTTGTCCTACCTCCACTACCGGATTTTATTGGCATGTTGGGTCTTGAGTTCATATGGTGAACTTGTGAACAGTGTTACATTAGCATTTCTTTAGGATCAGTAAATTATTAAACAACGGCAAAGCCATTATAAATTGTAGTAGGTAGGTATTGTAGATCATACAGGGTCATTTCTAAAGACCATGGACGCCATGACTAATCAAAGCAGTATAAGTTTAATGGCCATATCTGGTCTTTGGTCTTCGTCCGTTTTTTCTCACAGTTCTCATTTTTCCATCATCTTTACGGATCTCCCTTTTGCCTCTACCGAAGGTTTGGCCTCTGCTTTATCACGGTGCAGTTATTGTGATGATGATGATGATTTATGTTGTAATACGCTTCTCTCTTATTTCCTTTTCCCCGGGTTCCCGTAAATCAGTGAAGATATGTAGACAAGCTGGGCTGCATGCCACTCATGCCACAGCAAACACTGCTTGAGGGATATGCAAGGGCTAAAAACCATGGAGGCATAAAAACAAATTGGACAGTACCTGAATGGCATCAACATTCACTTAATTCACTGTTAAATTCAGTGGCAACTACTGATGATCTGAGACCTTCTGTGCCTTTTCATCTCTCTTAAATAATGAATAAAAATCTGCTACTATTTATTGCCTGCCTCAAACTTTTTATTGGCGAAGCTGTCACTGAAGTTTTCACAGTGGATTTGGTTGAATAAAATGAGCTCTGTTAGCACCACTCAGACCAGTATGACTGAGCTGTCTGGGTGCTCCTGTCAGAGGTCTGCTCACCAAAGCCAGATGGCAGAAAGAGAGAAGGGGAGAGAGAGAGACAGATGACAGAAATGGCAAGAGAAGAGGGAGGTAAGTAAAGGACAGGATGAAAAACTGGGTGGTATGGGGTTCCCCTGGCATTCTGCTCTAAGTTGGGAGCACAAACATGCACTCTAACCACACATACACACAAAAATACCCACACACAAATGCTGAAGTATTAGGCCCAGATTTAGTCCAACTGCTGGCTCTGATTCAACATTAACATGGTACACTTCATAGCCACGTAATGGAGAAATACTTGCCGTGCCAACTTTCTTCTTCTGGGGTAAAACTGGTGTGTGGCACTAGGGAATAAAATCAGCAGCATCCCACTCTCCCTGCCAACATCTCTGCTTTTCTCTTCTTCTGCGGCAGTGGAGCCAGTACAGGGCAGACCTGTGTGTTCACAGGGGCAAACTGTGATGCAGTGAGAAACCCTCACTTGACTGAATTATCTCATCGGGGTCCTTTTATTAAGAGGTCGGCAGGCTTATTATTTTTATTATTAACGGCCTGTGTTTTCATCCTCAGGAAGCCAGGCTTCGGTGCACACAGCTGTTTCTCTTCAACTCTTTTGTTTTCTTAACTTAAGAGGTGCTTTTGCAAAATGCTATTCAGATATTTTTCTTTGGTAGCCCCCCTCTCTATGCCTATCTTTTCACTGGTTGGCCTTGTCTTTTTTCCCTTCTTCCTTAGGCAGGATTAGGTCAAGTTTAACAACCACGTCTAGAGGCTGGAGTGACAGCCTAGTAAACCTATGTTGAGTACAGTGAGTCAGAAAATCATTCAAGTATGAAATAATAAGTCCATGTTTGCCTGGTGTGTCTCAAGTGAGGCACATCAATGTGCTTCAACATTCAAAGTGACGGTAAGAAAGCACGCCTTTCTCAATAGTCTTTGGTATGAATTCTTGGTGGACTCTGCAGACATCAATTATGTACTGAAGATTAAATATACACCATGAAAAGAAAAATAGTGATCAGCAGAGTGTTAAAGGGGTTATTTGTCATGAACAAGAAAGTATTTGAAATGGACACTCTTTCTTTCTAAATGCTGAAATCCTACTGGGAAGATTTATGTGGTGTGTTTTTTATCATTCATCACTCCCCCACTGTCTTTCAAGTCATGAAGTAAATACAGAGACATCAGGCTGCTAGCTAATGACTTGGTGGTGGAAGTCTGATCAATAGCTCAGCTCAGGTTTCTCTGCTACATCACAGTAAGAAAGCCTAACAGCATCTGTTTAGAGCTCCAATCAGGATATGAACAGCGAAACGAACAAAAAGTAAAGAGGTCTTCTTCAGTGAGGTTTTACACATGAGCATTTTGTTCATGTAGATGATGGCAATTAGACACCAGGGATCAATGGCCTGGTAGCTCAGTGGGTTAAGTGTCAGACTGGGATGCTGACTCCTAGTCCACATACACAGACACACCAGGTGTGTCCTTGAGCCAGGTACACAGTGCTAGCTCCTTGTAAAGTGCTTTGGATAAAAGCGTTTGCCAAGCAAAGTGAAGTACATGTGCTTTCTCCTTAGCGAGAATCTTTGGAAAGCAGTGCAAAAATGGGAATTGCATTAAATTCAATTGCACAGTTTATTATATATCAAGGCTGGATCGTTCTTCTTATGTCTTATAAATCCATGTATTACTCTGCTTATTAGACTGCTTTCTGTCAGCGCGGGCTACTTCCCATTAGTAAGTATAAAAATTTAAATGTTTGCCTTTAAAAACAGCAGGGCACATGAGCAAATGTTGCTGACACAATGAGAAAATTGTTGTTCTATTCCTCATTTGAACCAGTAAGTATGTTAACTTTTTCTGTAAAATGTATCTATCTATCTTTATTTTCATTATTTGAACATAGAAAGTATAAATCTGAGGAGTAGGTACCATGATATAGCATGGTCACCTCGTAGCTGTCAGACAGGTGTCTTTCTGTGACCAGTTTGCATGTTCTACTTCTTTCTACCTGAGTTTTCTCCAAGTACTTCAGCTTCCTGCCACAGTCCAAATACACACAGTTAGTTTAGGATTAAAGTTGACTGGTTTATATTGCCCATAAGTCTTATTGTGAATATAATGGTTGTCTCTGTTTATCATATCAAGTTAATACACTGATGTAACATATTATTTAAAGCTTTGGTTCAACTTTGGTTGAGCACATGACACAAAATTGTGATAATAAATATTAAAATAAAACATGCTCTACAGCATGGCTGTCAAACTGCAGTCCCTTATGGCCGCAATCGTGTTTGTTTTCCAACCACTTGCAGCTGCTGATTGACTGAACACACCTGTAATCAGTAATGTGCAGGGCAGGGATGGCTGGAAAGGAAGCAGGATTGCAGCCCTCGAGGACTGGAGTGCTCTACGGAGACACAACCATTCACACCCTTCACCACAGGAACTATAGGATCCCAACTTTATGACCATAACATCTGAAGATTTTGATAAAGACAGAGACAACCAGAACATTTCTCACAAATTTAAATGGTAAAGCTCACCTCAAGCTGTGTTCAGAAGCAGGATTCACACTTTGCACGCAGTCCTACAGTTTTATAGATCCCAAAAGTCCTGTTATCACAGCTCTTGTTTGAAACAGGCGCATGTTCTCTAAATATTTGTCACATGGCCCAGTGATACAGGGTTAACGTGGCTATCCAACTACACCCGAAACTGTTCAGACTTGTCAAAAATCACTTTGTGGGGAAAGATTTCTCCACCGTATCAGTCTAGGAGGGTCTGGATCAGCATTCAATGCTGCCAGAGTTAAATCACAAAAGTGAAAACACAGGATAAAAACTTTTCTGCGGATAAGAGATGAAAGGGAGATATGTTGAGACAAATTGGAACAGTACAACTTAGTGACAGTTTGAGTAAATGATCTGTTGGGAACATGCGGCGCTCCAATATAAAATATGATTTGGGTGGTTGTACTAAAAAAAGTTCAGCAGGGTAAACCTACTTGAAACGCTGATACTCATGCTGCTGAATTTAGATATCCTGTTGAGAATTACGTGACCTTGCCCAGCTCTGTGTGAACGTTTTCGGGCCACCGTCTAAGTTAACGTCATGCATGCCGCTGCATGTGAAGAATGATTATTTCAGATGGAGTGGACCTAACCACTGAGTTATGTTTTACATCGCCTTCACAGCGGCTTGATGGTGGTAAGTCCAGATCTGGTCAGTGGGGGATGGTCAGTCACAACGTTGAAAAAATACTTGAGGTTTTTCAGTCATAGTCCCGAGAGAGCTGACTTTCTTTCTGTCCTGGTGGTTTGTCAATAAAGTGATCAGTGCCTTTTAAAAGCCTCTTTACTTGTCAGATAATTAAATTAGCCAATAGAGAATCTGTTCCTGGTCAGATATGTAAATTATTTATAAGCCAGTGGATTGTTTTCAGACTCAAGGGCTATTAATATTTATACATTCCATCTGGGTAAATATAGCTGTTTTCCTAATAAGCATTTTCTCTTTTCTATTCATTCACCCATCCATGAGGTCATCGTGATCTTTCTTGGACATTCAGTTGTCCAGCGGCAGCAAAGTGCAGCAACTGTGTCTGACTTTAATTGCTTTAAACCTTGCTTGAAGTTAATAAAACCGAGCTTTTTGTCCTTCAGCTCTGTTTGAGTAATAACAGGGTAATGCAGTAAGTCAAACAGTCTTGTTCTAATTACATGTGGTTGTGTGCGGCATTCCAGCGCCTGTCGACTGCTTGCAGACACGACCATAAACACACTGGGCCTCAACGTTCAGCGGATTCACAGTACGGTCCATTGAACAGGGATGGATCCAATAAGGTCACTCTCGTGTTTTCTTTCTTATATCAACAAGGAAAAAACACAACAATCACAAAAGGACTGTTAGAAAAAAATAAAAAAGTGGGATCACAGAAGGAATGCAGATGGGAGGGGGGGGGCTGCAGGAGTGGTAAAACTGTGATATTATTTATAGAAGTTCAAACTCATTTTGTGATTATCTTATCTGTTACTCTCAGGTGACATTTTGGATTGTTTGTGTGATAATTCCCATGACATCAAGCATACAAGAACCAGCTATTGTTTTTGGAAACACTGAGGAAAAAGAACATTCACTTTCTCATCTTAAGCTTATTTAATATATGTACAAAGATTACAGCCATTTCCTGCAACTGGAGCTCAATTTTGGCCACCGAGTAGTGTCGTAGCACAATTTGTGGCATGTTTCATGTGGTCTGCAAAATGACAACGTGAAGCTTTGAACTGACATGATGACAAACTACGCTCAGTCAATGTTTGGTTTACAACTATGAAACATTACATGTTACATTCTCATCCTTAAGTGCTTGCAGGAGCTGTCGCTTACAAAATAAAGACATCTCAATTATGTCTATAGAAATGGCTTCTCCTTAGAAATCATCAATACTGACGACCAATATTTATCTTTCCGTAAAGGTGTCAAACTAGTGTATTCATTCTCAACAGTTTGACGACGACCTGAGTTGTTTTTCCTCAATGGAAACTGCTGACACAAAAAAAAACGCCTTCGTTCTCTTTCCCTCTGCCTTCAGCTCCTTGTGGGTGGAGTTTTCACACACTTTCCTGTGACAAGACAATGTTCAACAAGGTGAGACCTCAGTGGAAATCCACCGCCTAGAGCCACCAAGCAGACCGGAGAGGAAATGAACACATCGCTCTAGCCCGCGCATTCCCACCTCTCTCCTCTTCCTCCCTCCCTTCTCTCACTTAATCACCCAAGGCATCAAACTGATAATCCGAAAGGTCACCTGTGACTTCTTTCTCCCTTGCCCCTTCCCGTATTTCTCTTTAACAATGAGAAAAGAAAAGAGAGGTCCGGGGGAGTTTCAATCCTCATCACCCAGGGCAGGTAACTCAGTGAGTGTCTCCGCTTCTCATAGCAGTTTTTCCCACATCCTTTTCTTTCTCATTGAGAACCTTTTCTTTATTCACAGAGGTGAAAAGGTGACATGGATTATTCCAGATTATACATGTGTTATATATCTGACAAATGCAGATGCACATTATGTATGGGCAGAAATAATGTGTAGTGATGTAAGGACATTGTTTTTCTGAGACATTAGCAATATTTATAAAGACATTTTCTATGAGATTTGATGTTAAATTGAATCTCGCTTGGCCATTAAAGGTGGCCATAGAACCTGCAGCTTTATCTCCTATTCAGAGACAATAAAGTGGATTCTTCTTCTTCTTAGAAATATATATTTTTATGTCTATATGCTATATATGCTATATTTTATGTCCTTCCATAACTTGAAGTTATGACTTTTTGTTGTTCTGACATTGCTGACACTATTTTTATTTATTTAATTTACATGAAAATAAAAATGGTGTCTTTGTTTTTTGCGCCAAAGTATTTGAGCACTACAAATCTATATTTTCATTCATTTGCTTCCTGTCCAAATATCATGTTGCAAATCATTGATTTTCAGCTATCGGTTCCACGGCTTTGTGTAAGCTTTAGGTAACAGGGCTGAAAGGTCAAAGGCAGGAGTATGTCACCATCCCACATTTCATTTAGGATTAATCAATATTAACAAAGTAGAAGCAGATGGGTAAACCAGCAACAGCAAAATGTCTATTGTCCAATTTGGATTTTCTATCAATAATCTATTTAAGAACATCATTCCTATTGAAACTATTGAGTATATTCCTCTATCTGTTTTAAGATGAGGGAAAGGGCATCCCTAGCTGAAAACCTCAATACTATGTTGGATAACTCTTCTTCTGGCCTTTTCTGACTCAGACTTGGCAATCATAGTGTTATTTTTCATTAAACCATTTTATGGTTTCATATGTTTTAGTCCAACCTACTGTAAAAGTAAAAATTGTTAAACATGACTCAGATAGGCCAAAGTAAAGCAAAACTAAATTAAATATTCATTTTTACCTTATATTTTTCCAAATTGACTGTGGTTCAAATTCCTTCCGACGCTCGATAACCAGCTGGAAACAATTTGTTTGTACTAAACCTCAACATGCTAGGAAAAGAAAACTTCATTTCACAAAGCAGCATTTTTAAAGTGTGTAAACTTAATAACATGTGAGGGGGGGGGGGGTTCATGACCACATACAATGTACGAGTCTCTGTAGCGGAACAGTTTTTAATTATTCTGTTATGTTTGACCTAAGTTGTGTATGATCCAGTGCAGTGAAGGAGCAGTTTCTCCCTGACACCTCACTCATTTTCTCTCTCCTTCAAAGGCTAAAATCTGTTTCAGATTGTGAGGCAGCAGGGCTTCTGTAACTCAGGAAGCCATGAAAAACTGTCCAAGATGATCTTTTTCATACAAAAAGACACCCTGCCTCCTTCTGTTCATAATCTTTCACTTCTTCTCTCACATGTTCTCTACTCTCCACTTTCTCTGCTCTCTCGTTTGTTTGCTTTACTGCTGTTGATTCTGTCTGTGTTTTCTCTAGCACCTAAAGCTGTTTTTTTCATCTACTGCATCTGAATCTGTTGGATTTCTATGCTTTCGTTCAATCGTTTGTTCGCCTTTTTCTTCGACTGCAGTCTTGTTAATCTGTCTTCCCTACAACTCATTTCCTACGCTGACAGTGATTAAGTCTCTTTATTGTTTTCCAATAAGAGGGGGAAAAACATAGAGACATGCACATACAGGCCATGTAATGAACTCTTTCTTCCTTCAGCCTTGTAGCCTTGGGAATCAGCACAACATCGGCAGCAATGACATCATACTGTACCCGCACACAACAGCAATAATCCTTTATCATTATAATAACACACACATGCATGCACATAAACACACGCATTTTGTTTTAGCCCAGTGATTAGTGAGGTCATGAACTTCTGCTACATATAGGTCTGTTCCATAGTATACTACACACAAAAGTTTTCAATTAAAATAAAACCGCTGACACTCTCTTTTAATGTACTGTTTGTCATCGAAGCTTTATTGTTTGCTGCATATTGAGCAACGGAATCCCCTGCTCTGATTGCTTTGTTCAGTTTTGTTGCCACAACAGCAATGTAAGACAACCAGTTGGTTATGTTTTTAACAATGGCCATATGTTCTTTTTCCAAAAGAAGTACTATATGATTGCCCTTAGCGATACTTTACGCTGTGTGTTGAGCACGATGGGATGAAATTAAACGTTTTCTTTGTCATGCTCGATGCAGCTGCCGCAGGGTAAAAACAGTCCTGACACTAAATATTTGTGAGATACATATTTTAAGATATCACACAGATGAGAACCATGCCTGTGGGATTTTTTTGACAGATAGGAATCGTCCCTGATTAAAATACCACAGACATTCGTTACTAGACGTAACTAGATCAGTAGTGATCAACTGTAGTGCATTTGATCTTATAGTAAACGTGACTGTGACAATATTAAAACTTTAGGGACTCACAGTACAAGGTTAGGAAAAGATTGTGGTCAGACCTAATGGGGCAGATCTTCAGTCAGCAGGGGATTTCCTCGCTGTGCATGCAGTCATCATTTTGTAACAGATACGGTTGCATGGTCACAATAATAAACATGCAGTTAAGGTTATAGAATGTTTAGGTTATCGTCCATAGTCATTGTTCAGTTGTTTTGTTTTATTGTTTCTAACGAAAGGAAACAAACTGTATTTCTCTGTAAAAGTCCTTTTAGTCATTCCTTCACTTTGGTCCCAGTTAAAACATCTCAAAAAACTATTGGAAAAATTATGATGACATTTTATACAGGCAATCGTGGTGCTGATGAGGATGGGTCATCCATCATCAGATTTATGACCAAATACTGTAACTTCAAATCTAGTGACATTCCCATCAGCTCCTGGGTTACTTCTTGTTGTGCCATTAAACTATCAGCATTTTAGCATATTCATCAGGTCTGTGATCTGTGAGATAATATCTACGAATGCTGTGAAGAAGAAAATGAGCTCAAATAATAATGTGACAATAATGAAGATGTTTGTCACATTTCCTTTTCAAATTGAGGTCAGGGCATATGATTGACACAAAGTGAAATCCTCCCAATTTGTTCAAAATAATTTGCTTTTTTATAACATTAATTTTACATTATGTTTTTTTTTTGTGATGACAACAAAAGTGTAATTGACTCAAGGTGCTTCCATTTTCACATCTTTTGAAAAAAACATTACCCGAAGGAAAACTATTCAGAGCAGGATCATCATTGTCCAGTGCTGTCACTTGTCCGTCATTTCCAAGAACTCAAAAAATCTCAAAGAAAAACCATTTGTTGTTAACTTAACAATAGGCTGTGTTGTTGTGAAACTACTTCACACCATTCCTCAAGTCACATGGACAAAACAGAAATACAATACTCTCGGCACGCCTCGTCTTTGTCAAAGAGAGAGTGCCAGAGAGAATAAAAGTCCCCACGCTTTCGCGCATGGATCCTAAAATGTGAGGCTTTCTGTTCGTCGTGGGAACTCGTAACTCAACGTGTGAACGTATCTGCCTCACCTCTGTGCCTGTGCGCAGGAAATGATGTGTATTTGTGTGTTTGTTCAGGGTGTGTGGGTGGAAGGTTTCGAAAAGCAAAAGGTTGTGGAATTCTCTCAGGAGATCATCCATCATATGAACGAGAGGCACTGGCTGAAGTTTTTCTTAATTTTTATTCTTTAGGGAATTATAAATCACAAGACGTGAGATGCAGAAGCGGCACTCACTTTACGTGTCACTTGAAAACACCTTTGAGCTTTTGATTTCTTAAGACAGGAGGTTATAGTTATTACAGGCTGTTTTTTACCTTTTGTATTACAACAAGTACCGTTTTGTTGGCGTAGCACATACTGTGTAACAAGCAGAGCAGAAATATAAGCTAATATCACACAGGCTGACTCAGCCACTGCTGTGTTTGTACGCATGGGAAAACATACAGTGTCAAATAGAATACCTGCCCTGAGGATGTTCAATTCCACACATCCGCTGAGACGTTTCCTTAAATATTTAATGCTGGGTGCTGCAGTTGTTGGGTTTGGTGAGACAGTGGATGAAACACTTTTCTCACAGTGCAACGATGAACCCACAGGCAGGCGCAGATGATGATATGACAGTCTTACCTACTGGGTAAATAAACAGAAAATGTATATAGATGCCAGACTGGTGTGCATGACCACTAAATAGATAACATACATTTTGATGACAGTGAAAAACAGCAAGCATGTGTATACTCATGCGACATTTTTCCCATAAAGGAGTTAATTTTTGGTTTATAAAATGTTAGACATAGTGTAAAACTATGTCACAATGTCCTAAAGCCAAAGAAGATAGGAAGAATACATAGGATGAGCAGGAACTTTTTCAAAGTGTGTCACAGAGACAAGTTGAATCAATGCCACTGTTAGGTGTTAGGCAGAGGTCATGTTCTCTGATGACTGACAGGTTAGACAGACAAACACACCACACCTTGCAATAAAGTATAATCCAATCCATAAAGTCATCATGACAATACGGCGTCACAACTAACCAGAGATAAATCACCACCTCGCCGACACTAAAGTATGTGTTGCGTGGCGGTTTAAACGGACTGCATTGTGTTGTGTGTTAAAGCAGAACAGATGCAAAGTTCAGTATTGTTCAGTATTGTTACATGTGCATTTCCAAAGCTGCTTCTCATACTGTACGAACATTAGTCATTTTATACAGTAGATCAGTCCAGAGGGCAGCTCCTGCAGGCTGGGGTTTCATCCCCGCTGTGGAACCAACTCTGTCTGAAGCGTACGGCCTGAAACATCTGTTGTAATTTCTGTCAAATTGAACTTTTATTACCTGGTCATTAAAGCCGCAGCAATGGCAAAACCAGATGGGTTCTTGCTGACCTTACAACTGCTTCTTTTTTATGGTGTTGGTGAAAATTGAACCAAAGGAAACCGTGTGCTTTATAAAATTAAGGCAATCATTCCCACATTCCTGAGACATGGGGGGCACTTAAGAGGGCGTAGAGGGGTATGGAGCAGCAGTAAAGGGGAAGTATATAAGCCTACTTTGTGTTTATGTATATATTGTACAGTATATAATATACATGCATTTATATGGGTATGTCCTGTGCAGAGCTGAAAATGATTTCCACATTATAGGTTTAGAATAATTTGGTTACATAATAAACAATTCTGTTGTGGCCCGTAAAACACAAATCCGTCTCAAATATTATTCATTTGACCTATGTGAGTGAAAGGAGTCTTACTGACACAATATAGATGTGCTACTCAAAAAGGAGTAGTGGTAGCATTTCCACAGGGCATACTGCACATTTTCAATGAAATAGTCATTTGGATTATCAACTACTTAGTGTTTGGATTGTTACATTACATCTGGAAGACAACCTCCCCTGCCCCTACGTGTGTGTCTGTGTGTGTGTGTGTTCTTGAGGGGCCTCTTGGCTGTACAGTTGGAGGTCAGGGTCAGTCAAATAACACACACACACACACAGCATACAGCCGGCTTAGGGGAGAGCTATCTCACTGAGAGGGAGGGTTGCTCCATCACCTTTCCCAGTTGTGAAGAAGGGAGGGATGCTGGGTATGTTTTTTAGAGACAGTGAGGGGACGGAAGCCTGAGGTGATGTGCCTTCTGTTCTCTCAACATACAATACGGCCTGACAACTATTATCACAGCTCAGAAGTATAAAAAGAATAGAAAGTTCGGATTAACTGAGACACAAAATAACTGCACATGACCCGATGATTATTTGGTGATAGGGCCCTTGCTTCGCCCTGCTATGTATGTTATTACACCAGTCTCTTCTCATGTTTATATCGTTTCTCCCTCCGTTTTCACAGTTTTGTCACTGTTCCTCAGCATGAGAATAATAATCCCCACGCGAAACACACATCAACGCTTCTGGCAACACGATGTTTATCGTCATGCTCAGTCACCATCTAAGGCAGGTTGTTCTCAATAACTAATCAAACCGAAATCTTCCCTCTCATTACACTGTAATTGACAAAGTCAGAAGCAGCATTACCCTGTGTTATGACAGAAGGAATGCTGGTGAAACGCTGTGTGTCAGGGGGACTGCCAGCTGGCACGAAGAGCCAACTAACGCCAGCAGAGGAAGAGGAGTACAATAGCAGCTTTTATTTTTCCACCACACATTCCAGCGAAAGAAAGAAGTCTGCCTGGTGTTTGAACCTGAAGCAGACTAGTTCAACGTGTCTGGGTCATGGTTATCTCCTGAGTCGCTGTCACTTTGTACCTCAGTCTTATATTCTCGTATTTTTTTTTACTTCCTTTAAATCAACATCACAACACCACATTTTTCCTTAGAAAGCAATTATCCAATTAGCTTGTGGGTGTTGTTATTGGCAGAGTATAAAGTGGCTGGCTTTCTTTGCTTACTCGTCCCTTGCAATTCTCGCGTCACTGACTTTATTAAGTCACCTTGTTGATTAAAAAAAACAAATGTAGCTAATGTATCTGTTTCTCAGTATCATTTATTTTTATTGTGGAAGATTATTTTTTTAACACCTCACAGATATCTGTCTGCTCAGATAATTAAAATCCTTTGTTAAGCTCCAACCACATTTTACTGTAAAGGCTATATCTCCACTCACTGAGTTGAAGTGACAAACTAGTTTTGAACATGTTGCTTACTGCTTAATAACATAGATGGAGAAACTAGAATAAAAAATGTCTCTTTCTAAACCTCAGCACCATTTTGCACCTCAACGCCTCGTTACTTTTCTGGTGCTAAACATTAAACAATCACTAACCAAGAATGCAAGCTGAAGAGTGGCTTGACAGAGCGGTATGTTGTAGTTGTTTTTTAGATATTCCATACCAAATACAAATCAAGAGCTTCTATGAAGATTCAAAATTGTCAGACTCTTCCACTGAAAGTAAACCATTGCTGTTGCCGCTGTGCAGTGAGTGAATACCATAAATCATTTTCTCATCCAGAAAACGTTTTCTAATTATTGCTGTCACTATCTCTCTGACAGATCACACATGCCAACAGGTTCAGGCACATTAATAGAGTATTTCGTGAAAAAAAGTAGGAAGTAGGAAATTAATAAAGTAGTAAATGATAATAATATATACATATGTACATACATATACAAAATAACAATTAAAAAGCATTTGAGCCGATGTATTTTTACTCGCTGGTTTCGATGGCACAGGTTAGTTTTACAGTTGTGCATTATGCAACATGTAATCGGTGGTGATCTGTGGATAAAAACTGATGTGACAGAAAAAAGAAGTTATCTTACACCTTATAGGAAAGAAAAGAACAATGCATTTTCACCCCTACCACATGCTGTTACACATTTTTTGGGCCCCATTTTGAGGATGTTCTTTTCTTTTATCTGGAAAGGCCAGTGATGCCGACACTGGACCAGATGCAAAGTAGACCATGAATCTCCCCCAGGTGCCTTCACATATCTATGTCTGCGGGTGTTGTGATGAAGTCAGCAAGAGCATCCTGTTGTCCCTGCTCAAGAGAACCTGTTTCCTCATGAGTCACGGGTGCCAGCTCTGACACAGTCTTCCTCAAGTTACAAAATACACACAGAGACAATGGCACACAAGTTGGGCACACATGAAACAGACACAGACACATCTATTCTCCTTATATTAAACAAACAGACAGACAGGGGACACGTGCGCTGAGACATTTCTGATTCAGGGGATGTTATGGGAAGAATATGACAGTTGCACTCAGGCAGACAAGACAGGTCAAACTTTGTTTTTTTCAGTTCAGCAGGTGTTGTTACAATTACACATCTACATGACCTGTTTTGGTAACCTTGAGAAAACTTTGAAATTTCACATGTACACATCCAATAGCAGGTGATATGCTCGAGGCCTTAGTTTAAAAATGAGCATCTATAAGTGAATGTATACAAATAAATTAGATTCTACAGTATTCAACCGAGAAATAGTCTTTGTCAAAGCTCTACTTGAAACAGTAGTTTACCATATTACTAACATCTGATTTAATATTGATCAATCTAATTATATATCTATGAAAGGAGCTCAGTAAAAACAACAAATGAAAATATAATTTGCCAGCCATAATCTGGACATGATTACATTTTCCAGATAAACAGATACTTTGTGTGGAATCAGTTTCTAAACCAAATTATTTCTATATAATTAGCTTCACATCAAACATGATCAGCAGTGGGAAGTAATGCTGAGTACTATATATATAACTACTGAGGTATTTGCACTGTAAAAAGTACATTATTTCTACTTTAGGCCACAACTGTATATTACTGTGTATTATTGTTATTTGCATATTCAAAAGCAAAGAGAAGATAATGCCTAAATGCCTATGAAATAAGAAGAGCACGTTTTATTTCTTTGTAGAAATAAGCACGTGTTAGCATATATATTGATTTCAGCTCAGCTGCTGCGTAGAAATAAAAAAACGAAGACCAAGAGAAGGTTGGACACAGTAAAAGATAAAAACGATCTTGATAAAACTGTCGGTTGCCGGAGGTTATTTACCACAAACTAACAAATCCTCATATCTGGAGAGCAGACAGAGCATCAGCCGCGTCCAGAGAACAGTTTGCGCCTCGTTGTATAAACAAATGCGGAGAAGATCCTTTGACCAAACAAAGATTTAACACTGAGATAGAGGCAAGAAGGTAAGAGGTGAAGAACTTCTGCTGAGTGACTTAATGAAAGGAGTGGTTGAGATAAGGGGGCGCGCACGCACGCACACACACAAACACACGCGCTCACGCTGCGAGCCGCGCGCACTCTGCCCATGAGGAGGGGGAGGAGGAGGAGGAGGAACCTAAAATCTTCGCTCATTTACTTAACATCACTTCCCCACCGCCGGTAAAGCAAACACGCTCGTGAAGCTGCAGAGGAAGGGACGTGAGATCGATGATTCGCTGAGCGTCCGCAGACAGCTGTCAGCTCCCGGAGACGCTCGCGCCGAACGCCCGAGCTTCTCTCAGCGCTTCTCTGGAGCTGCGAGGCGCCAGCAGCGATCACGCTGTCGGTGATTTGCCGGGACACTTGAGAGAAGTCTGCGGAGTCACCTTCTGAATATGGAAAGAAAACTGCTGTGACTGACTGTCGGATTTTTTTCTACACATTCTGCTTTCTGAATTATGGTGAGTGTGAAAGAACTGTCTCTGTTTATCGGCTGCTGCTGTATAATCTGTCAAAGTAATTAAATAAATAGATGAGCCTGAGTTAATTCTGATAATAATAATTCTGTATTCTGTATTAATTAAAAAAACGTTGTTTCATTTTATTAATTTAAGATTAATTTCTCATCCTGTCTCATATTGTTTCTCCAAATTCAAATTTATAGTTATTCTAATGGTGCCAATAATAAAAAATAATAATAACAATATATGAGAATGTATGGTTTAGCTATTATTGTAAACTTTATGGAAATTTATCTTACGCTTAATATAAACAGCAAATGTTTAAAGAACACACTCTGGTTTGATATGACACAAATTATATTTAAATGCAGAAAAAAGGCAGGATCATGTAAAAGTAAATTAATAAATAAAGTTGTCAGCTGATGATATTATCACATATTTAAATATGCTTGAATAATATTTCTGATATTTTTTTGGAGTTATCAATAACAACAGAAAATCCTCAAACTTTCTATCAACAAATCCACTAATTGTGTCTCCCTGAGCTCTGATGCGTTGGGGGAGTGTGTGAGGCACCTTCTCTTTTGATTGAGCTTCTTTGTTTTTCTTGGTGCTGCTTGAATCACTCTTTGCTCAGCTAAGTGCAGAAGATTACACACAAATCATGGACACCCCCTGAGCAGCCATGCCGGGACCCTCATTAACTAAATTAGCGGAGCATTGCTTAGCATTTTTCAAAGGCTGCCATTCATATTTTTCAAGGACCCCTTCATGGCTGCTAACTAAAAAAAAAAAATCTGTGTTTTTCGCCAACCATTTAAATCACCTTGAAACATTTCTATCAGCTGCACAGTGTGATGAGAAAACACTGGTGCAGCCCGCTGACGTAAAACAAAGAAATAAGTTGATCATTTTTCCTTTTTTATTTAATTATGAAATTATGTGAAAGCAGTAACTTTTATATTTTAATCTAATTTATTACATTTATTTCTTTTTCTTTTTCTTTTTTCGACAGAGTTGTTGAAGTTTAACTACGGAGAAATGTGTTTCCCATAATCCCATTCATGTCAATAATTTCTCCAGTTTATAAAATAACCTGGACATATGTCTGTTCTTGTCAGCATCAGTTACCTGAAATAAACCTGCAGGGGGTAATAAGCAGCCAGTGGGCAAGTGCGATTCTTATTTTAGATAGTTGCTGTATCAGATTCAGGTCTGTGGCAGATTGTAAACCCTGTTACATACCTGTATTTAAACCCGCACAAATATTTTCCCCAGTTCTGATGGAGAAATGTGCTTAGACCAAATACTAAAGGTGTGTGCTCGCTCGCTCGCTCGCGTTTGATTTAACACTGTGGTTCATTTCCTAATAACATTAGGCCCCATTTCTGGACTGCTTTTCCACGGCTGGACCGAGACCCTCTCTCTCTCTCTCAGCCTCTCTCCCTCTCTCTCCTCAGCCTTCATGGCTCTTATTACTACCTCTAATAAATTGTGAATAAGCAGCAGCCCAAAAGTCCCGGGCTGTGGAGAATTCCCCATCCTGTAGCGCAAGGCACCCCCTCTTAAGAAAACACAAATTAATTCCAAACCTCTCTGTAGCCAAACGTTTGTGGAATGATAAACATTTTCATAGGAAGCTCTGTTCTTCCTGACTTTATCTGCATTGATTTCATTATATTTCTGCGCAGCTGAACAGTTTGTGATGTCTTTTAGCTTCTCTCACTTACTCATCTACTTCTCTTCATCTCCCTCTCGCTCTCTCTTCATCTGGGAGTCAAACAGCGTTGCTGAGTTGAACTCAAGGTTCTACTAGGGCTGTCATGTTGACCCACATAGCTTCATAATATAGTCAAACCACCCTGTCAGTCTGACAGGTACAGTCTCAGGAATAAAAACAAGATTGTTTGATGAAAAGATCCCAAGAGAGTTAATCAGTTAATCACCCTCACTAAGTTTGGTCAAACGGGTTGAGAGCTCAAATCAAAATTTTATTCATTTGATTGATTTTTTCAAAATTCTAAAATCAATCAAATTTATTTTTTATTTATTTGAGGTTCAGGTCACAAAACTACTCATTTATGACCACGGTACAACTTCTGGAGTAGAGCTTCCCCTCTAACACGCAGCGCCTCTGTAGCCTCTCCGTTATTACCTTTATGTTTTCTACGGTTGCGCTTTGTACGTGACCTTGTGGGTACGTGTGCAAAAGTTTGTCGACAGGTTTGGTGAAACCAAAGTTTGAGATTGAAAAAACAGATGCTGGTGACACTAATAGGTTGCTTCTCAAGCAGTTTGAGGCTCACAAGCTACCACTCTTCCCCCTAAATGTCTTCTCCTCTCCCACCCTTTCCTCCCCTTTTTAATTCCCTTAAGCTCCAGAGAGCACCCGGGAAGGCCTCATGGTAATGTGTGTGTGTGTGTGTGTTAAACTCTGGGCTGTCAGCAGACAACAGCTGTCTCTCTGGCTACCTCCACTGTTCTTATCACGTCTTGAGAATAGTGAAGCCACACACATCGCCGCTAAGCCCTCAATGACCATATTTTATTTTGTGCTTAGTAATTTTTTGAGTCGTTTCCAGTCAAAAGGGAATTTAATAATCCTGTGTGGTGCTTGGAATATTTTTATGCCTTCTCTGCATTTAAAGTGTCTTAAATGCAGACTTAGATTTGATAAATCTAATTTAATTTGTCTTGCATTCTTATGTCTTCAAAAGGGCATGAATCACTTGCGTCATTTCATTCACTTTTTCTGTCTCCCAGACACACATGTACAGAGAGTAAACCTACTAATAGAAGAAGTGATTGGCCCTCAGTTTGTCTGCTGTTGACTCCAGCTACTAGCAAGCTCTGTCTAGCCAGCTGTTAGCAACTATGGTGGCCACTCGCCATCGTCTGCTGAGGAGACGGATCGAGGGCAAGCGCTTTTTTGTCTTAATGACTAATAAAGCAGCAACTCTGAGGGTGTGTGTTCATTAGAAAAGGCAGGAGCACTCATGCAGTCAGGCGCGTGTCTGTTCCGAAAGTGCACGCGTGTGCGACTACCCTTCCATCACTAGACCAGATGTTTTTTTACCTGGGAGACAGACCACCATCTGACTGGGGTCAGCCTAGACCTCCAACTCCACGCAGTCCCCGAGGCTGCGGGGAGGTCTGCCAGCTGTCCCTCACTCTGACCCCCGTCCCGGGGCACTGGTTCTGGGGGGAAAATAGTCTGGGATTTAGGGTAGGTGGTCCGTCTCAGATTTGGCAGTATTACTGGGGAAAATTATTAGAGATGTTATTAGAGTGTGTGCGCTGGGGGATGGGCAGTGAACTCGAAAGGGTGGAGGAACAAAGGAAAGAATTAGGAAGTAGAGAAGAATGCAGAATGTTCTAAGAGGTAATTTAGAAAGGAGTGAAGAGTGTGTTCGGTAAAGGAAGCAGGCAAATGAAGACACAGGCAGTGTTGAATAAGGAGGGAAGCTTTGGGGGAGGGGGGGGGGGGTTAGCTTCTGGCATTAAAGTAGTCTTGTTGCAGAAGTTAGTGAAGTGGAAAGATAAGGCCACCAAGTTTGTGAGGTAAAGTTACAGAATGCAGACAGAGTCGGCAACAGGTTCACTGCTGCCAGAGATTTATCAGGGCCTTTCGTTGAATACCCTCTGTTCCTTTCAACAGACCTGTGCATATTTTATTTGATGATTAAAACATTAGCCAGGTGTGTGTGTGTGTCTTTTGATTTGAAGTAGAGATTGCAGAGACACCGGCTACAGTTGAACCTGTCAGTAGAAGGACTCATCATCTGTGGATGTCTTAAACTGGTTGCTCAAGTATCGCATTTTTTGGTTGATGATGTAAACAAAGGAACTCACTTAGTATAAGCTTGCTGGCTGCGCGAAACCTCAGCGAGATGGTGACTCTGATAGCCATCTTGTGATTTAAATGTGGAAACATCTTACTCCTATGGTTTTGCCACTGACTACCTCAGCACACTTCAAGCTTGGAATGTAGAGTCAACAAAAACACGGGAGTTTACTGTTGTGAGAATGTCATTGGTAACGCGAAAGGTAACCTCAGTTTTTGTTTTTCGCTGAGGGACGACTCTGTCTATGGCTAAACAGGAATATTCTCCTAATGTCGTGTCAACAACACTTTAAATATATCAAGTATAAACAGACTAGGACAACTAGGACCTATAGACTTCTACACACAGACTTTTTGCCTGCTAATGAATTCTCTGGTTGCTGAGGTCATGGTGGCCTGAGCTGATCAATCCTTAACATCTGTTAGCCGACCACCAGCTATTTTTGCACGGATGATATGGAATGTATATATTTTCCCCTAATATATTTTTTTCTCCGCATTTGTTGCTCTCAACACCATTTTACTCCTCATACACCCCACTGTTGTCCTTTTTTGTTTTTTAGTAAAGTCATATTCAATAAAATCCACACTGTTATTTATGTTCCAGTAACCTTAACATCTATGTCTTTAAACTGTTTTTCATAGTGGAGTTGATGGTGCCTGCCTGCTAATTCAGTTTATTCATGATTTAAAACTTCTATTTAATTGAAATGTGAACCTCAGTATTACTGAAGTAGACTATTTTGATATGGTTTTGCTTTTTTACTTTTGTCTGCTCTTTTGAAATGTCAGCTGTGTGTCAGAGGTGATTAAAAGGGGCAGTAGCTGGCAGATGGCATTGATTTCCACCAAGCAAA
Source organism: Microctenopoma stevenorrisi (assembly GCA_032270685.1). NCBI lineage: Eukaryota > Metazoa > Chordata > Actinopteri > Anabantiformes > Anabantidae > Microctenopoma > Microctenopoma stevenorrisi. The sequence continues at coordinate 16,221,330 of JAUMTR010000022.1, forward strand.
CCCTGATAGTGTCACACAAACTAGACCCTTGTTCTGTGTCTTTTATCGGTGACTGAGAGAGATGGTTCGTGTGCGGCACTGAATCAAGTCCCAACTCCCCCCCAGGCACTTAGGCAGATTGTCTAAATTGAGGTGGGGGGACTCCAGGTGGGGTCCCATATGGCACAATTACAGACCAGCAAGTCACCTTGTCAGGCTTGATTGAGACCCACAATGTTTCAATAAAAGGTCGAACCACTGAAGGGTCGCTGCAGTGTGAAACCACACTCTGTATTGAGGCTTCGACAAACACTGACACAGCACTCATATTGACACTCTAAACACACGAAAAGCCAGACGCTCACGTGACACCTGACATAATAGTCAAATCATTTTCAGACTAATGTAAATAGGATGAAAAGACACACAGCCGTCATAGGAAATTTAGCAACCACTGGTCCCAACATCTATTGACAAGCACACAGTTTATTGAAGGAGCCACTCGCTTAATATACTATATATAGCTACCAAACCCTGCCTGTGGAATTTAACGATGGTTGATGTTACCTGTCCTTTTATTTGACAAGTTGTTAGTGATATTTAGTTGTATTATATGGACTGGATAGATTCAGACATCTCACATATGAAATCTAACCCAGCTTGAAGTGAACCTGATGCAGTGTACGCTTTGCTCTTGCATCGTATTTATTGTGTGAAAATTGTACACATACACTAAATCTATCTGCAGTACTTGGCTACGTGTGATTTGATTTCTTAGCACTTAGCAGAGCTTCTACAGGACCTGTTCTTCTTGAGGTGTCAGTTGCTAAGTATCACTGAGTGTGGGGATACTATGGAGTTAAGGGCTCAGTTTGCTTAAAACAAAGTGCTCGTTGGACGGTCAATGAGCTTCGGAAAATCCCCTCCCCTACCTCGTTTCCGATGTCAGAGTTGGGGGAAGTGCATCTGACACTTTTTGTACCTTTTGGAACCTGAATCAGAGGTGAAAATGCAATCATGGTTTCAACTTCTCTCTATCTCTCAGGTCTTTTCTTGACACCTACTGTAAATCAAATCAAACCAAAGGGTTAGAAAGTGCGCGGGTATCCTGATTTGAACAATAATTGCATCTCTCCCCCCTTCTCCGTAACAGCTAGCTTCACCACATCTTTGCATGTTGCAACCATAAACACTTTTGCCTTAGGCGATGTTGTACAAATTAGTTGGTTTTGACTATGACACCGTCCTTCTGAGTGAAACTCGGAGGCACAAATGGATCAGTTACGTGTCTGTAGCAGTAGCGGTGTGCAGTACATTGTAGACAGACATGCTATTTTTTTAACTGTATTGATTGTCAGCTGCATTATATGTTGCATGATGTTTGCTCCTGTCTGAAAGAGTCAGTTTTATGTTGTCTATATGTTGACTTCTTCTGTGTAGCACTGGATGCTGGATGGTTTTTCCTGGAGAAACGCCATTTCACTACATACTGTGTATACTGTTGGAATGACAATACATCCTACTTGACTTGACTTGATCAACTCAGTCTATTACTGTATCAAATAACTTTTCAACTTAAAACACAATGCATTATCTTGTGATATAATCCATCAGCACAAAAGCTAGAACTTGATATCCGTGAAAGAAGCGGTGGTGCAGCAGAACCCTGGGACCCAGGTGAAGCTGATGGGACTGGCCTTGTGGCCCTATGGCCTCCTGTGGCCCTGCCGGGTTTGTTTTAGCTTTAGTTTCAGCCCCCAGCCCTGCACATCTCTGCTGAGCTGTGCTCATCTTAACTCCGGTCTCCTGCAGTTCCCATGGCCTTGTGCACCCTCCTTCCAGGCCTCACCCTGAACCAGGAAGTGCCTTCACTATCACACACAGATTCTGTGCTTATGTGTAAGCGCATGCGTGTGTGCGTATAGAACTAGTGCAGTGTTGCAACTGAAGTCAAGAGGAAAACTCAGAGCAGGCGTGACTTTAACTTTTCACCCATAGAAATATAAAATGCAAAGCACCGAGGCACTTTTCATATATTTCCTTATTTGCTATAATATCTGTGTGCTATCTGAGGTTTGGCAGTACACCTGGGATAAAAAGGGTCATCAGGAAGGCAAAGGATAAACAAAATTTATTTAAATAAAATGGTACAAAAAATACTTTTTCCATACAACCTGCATGTCTCTGTCCTGTAACACAGGCATGATACAGTATGACATTTGTGTTCTGTCTGCACCTGTGTCACACATTCTAAATAAATAAACGACTCTAGAGAAACACAAATTGTATTGTAACTCAGCGGGGCGAGTGATACAACTGACAGTCACAATTTCTGTCACTCCTCAGAGATCTTCTAATTTTCCTCAAACCCTCATCTCTGTGCTCCTGTAGGACCCTGCTGCCCCTATAATTCATGACTGTCATCTGTCTTTGTCGTTGTGTTGTCAGTGAGGTGAGAGGTCAGGCAGTTAGCTGCAACTTTGGCAGATTGGAATGGCCCAGAGGCAAAAGGATAGAGAGAGAGAGAGAGCGAAAGAGAAGTTCAGAGAGTTACATAACACAAAAAACAAGTAGCTGTAATATTGCTGTATAACAAAGACATTATTTTTTAAGCTTGACACACAAAACTGAAACAGAAATATGATTCTGCACCATCTCACTTCAAAACCATTGACGTGCTACTATAACACTACCTAAACTCAATCTACAATCTACCTGATTACACTGGGTGAGGTTAACGTCATGGCTCAGTGGTCTGCACAGTGTATACTGTCACAGTAAAATGGGATAATTATTTTATGGTCATGAGTTTGTTGACTCGTTCATTTTCATAATAAAATAAAAAGGGGATCTTCCCTAAAGTGCCTTGTTTGAGCTTTTGATGTATTATTAAGAGTTACCTTAATGGAAACGAAGGTGTTTCATTTATTCTTTTGACCCTAAAGCATATATAACATTTTCACCTTAAGCTTTCTCAGTGCAGCTTGTTGCCATTTGACAGGCTGACCTTATTCAGCTTCCTGCTCAGACATCGGCACTGACCTTTTAACCTTCAACCATCCAAGCTGGAACCTTTTCTCTCTCACTTCTTTCTGTCAGTTCTGTTAAGTGGGTGTCTGGCATAACATAATTCTAGAAATTCTACATTTACATGGTGCAATATTTATTATATTATATAACAAAATATGATTTTATTGAACAGTAAAATAACCAAAGTGGATTAAATGTCAGACATACCAATGCAGGTCTTAACACAATAAAGGGCCTTACGTGTTTCCTTAAAGCAGCCCTGCTTATTAATTTGCAACATTGACTTCAATCAGCCAACACAACCAGAGAAATGCAGTTCAGTAGAAATGCTACACTACTTGAAAATATTTTCGCGAAATCTCTCCTGCCTCTTTGAGTCATGCTCTCCTCTCTGGCCAACCTCTTGTGTCTCATCTTATCGCCCAAATTATATGAGAAATCTGCTGAACTAAGAATGATGACAAACCCACCCTCTGCTTTCATTTTGAGTTTGGACAGCAGCCTTGCCCTTGATGTTTTTTTTTCTCTTTTTTCATGGTTATTGGACTGTCAAGGTCTCTAACGACTACACTCGTCACATCAATACCACATTTATCTTGTTCTGCTTCAACAGTGCTCGAGGCACATAGCCATGTGTCAGTCACCTGCATACTTGTGTCTTGACATTGTGTGTTTGCCATTGTTTCCACAGGAGAGTTGACGGCTTATGAGGAACCTGACTAACAGCACTGAGACAGGGTAAAGAGGATAAAGCTCTCTCTGAAGAGGCAGGTGAGAGAACAAACCTTCCAAGTACAAACATGTAGTGCTACACAAGAAAAGCGGTTGAATGAAAATCCAAATTCACAACCATGATCTTTTGTGTATGTATTTTTAATCCTATTTTCGCTGTTTATTTTCTTAATGTGCCGTTTGTTGCTCATCTGCAGGGCTTCTGGTAATACTTGTTTCAAACTTGCTGTACCTTTAGCAGGTGAGTTCTACCGAGATTTGTCGCTTAAATTAAAGGTGTTAATGCATCACTTCTTCATCATACACTGAACTGTTTATAATAATAAGAATTTTATTAGACATTTTTCATTACAATAGGTCACTATGACACTTAAGACCAAGTTAATCTTAAACCATTTATTCTGATTTCTCCAGTTTGTGCTGCCCAGTTCTCTTTGTTCTGTTCATAGCTTTGAGTCCTTCAATCAGTAAAACAGAGAAGGTCAAACAAAGTGTGCGTGTAACTGCTGTTTCTGTTCTTCCTTGTTTTACCAGTGTCAAAAACAGTCGTAACTGACAAAGGGAAGTATTCAGAACTTGCCACCAAATGTCTTCCTGATTTCTTCCTTGTTCAGGATCAGGTGACGGGGACGAGCGTCATGGCTGCATATGGACAGACACAGTACAGCCCCGCCCTCCAACCTGCAGGACCGTACGCACCCTACCACACACAGGGCTACAGCATGCCCTCTTACAGTACGTCCTTATGATGAAAAATAACAAACATATGTTATCACACTATGGAGATTATGTTAGTCCCATTACAGTAAGACACAACATAACACAACAAAAAAGTAAGACACAAGCAGAACACAAGGAGACAGACATCTAAGAACAAACACGTGTTACAGATATACTGTAGATTCGCAAGCACTATACAAATGTTGAGTTTAGAACTGGTGATGGAAAGATGTTATGGAAAAATGCTAATTCCAAAGGAATAAAAACAGCAAAATTGTAATGTGAGACTTTGAGAACACAAAAAAGTGGCTGCACGTATGCACAGTCAGAGACTTGATAGCATTAACTCACAACAAAGAGATACACTGATCTGGAAATGTCGACCTTTTTAGACATTAAAACTGAGGATGGCCTGAGTCACTCTCCGGGACAGACGGGACTACTGAGCTACTCAAACTTCAGCAGCACTCCTCCAAGTCAGAGTCTGTACAGCTACCCACACACGCACGGTTAGTCTGACACACACACCAGCACCCATCCCTTCACTTCCTCGAGCCCTTCATTCTTTTCACCTCTCCTCTCCTCTCCTCTCCTCTCCTCTCCTCTCCTCTCCTCTCCTCTCCTCATCTTTCCTCTCCTTCTCTTTGCCACACCTGTTCTCCATTAGCTGCGGTCTGGACTTCTGGCGTCAAAAGTCTCCCCACCCCTCCTCGTTTCTTGGGGTCAGGCCCCCTTTCTCCACTCAGACCAACAACACAGCATGCAAGCACTTGTGTCTGCTAGAGGGGAAAAAAGAGAGTAAGAAAACAGACTGATAGCAAGAGAAATGGAGAGCTTAGAGGAAAGAAAAAACAGAATAAAGGGGGAAACAAAGGCTAAGAGAAAAGTCTTTGGAGAAACAAATGGTCAAATAAAGATCCAGTACGTGTGTTTGTACTAGTGTGTGTGGATCTCTGTTGTACACATTCCTGAGTTGCCCGGCGCCCAAAGCAAGACTCACTCAATGTGACTTTATGGCTTTGAAAGCAGCGTGAAATTGACCTTGTGAGAGGGGAGAGGTTAAGGTGCATTTTACGGAGGGGTGAGTAGGTTTAATGTTGCAGACGGGGGTATGACCCAGTTTCCACTGTAAAAGTGAGAGAAAAGAGAGACTAAAAGCTTCTGCAACAGTAAACATATGAACATGAACATGTTCCCATGTTGTTACTTGTTAAGATTTACTGTGAAGTTAGTTCATTTTACATAAACTTAGCTGTTATTGGTACGTTAATAACTATAATTTAAGAATATCTATAATTTATAAAAGAGCAGTGTATTCAAATATTTGCTTGGTCCCAGTCCCAGAATTAGATGGTTGATTTTTGTCTGTAGAGAGCAGAACACCGTATAGAATAGAAACTAGAAAAAAGGCTTAAAACAAACCAAACAGCAGCGGGCTTGTAGAGAAAGGACAAAAATGTATTCTGAGAAAAATGTGCTACAATTAAGCAAAGCGAAGCATTTCGCAGACTGACCAACTTCAAAATCCACCCAGGACGAGGCAGTTCCTCCCTGTAGTTCATTCTCGATCGTGAAACGGAGGTTTGAGAAACGTTAACCGTTGCTACATTTATTAATTGCTTTCCAGATATTTCATTTGTATCTCTCTGTGTTCATGAGTCGGTCGTCATCGCATGTCCATCACATGATTACAGGTGGTCTAATATGGGGGAAAAGGTTGTGTGAGCTTAAGTGACTCCTCATCAAAGACTTTTGAGTCCTTCCAAGATTATGATCCCATATCCTATTTTCCATATTTATTTTTATATAACAGGATATTTAAATGTCAGACAATAATGACTAAGAATGTAAATCCTTATGTAAACACACTTTTGATTAAGTTGCACTGGTAGATCACAACCCTTCAACCAACAAACAGTTTTTGACCAAGTGTAGTTTGAGTTTGAAGGACACTGTTTCCAAACAAAACAAATTTGTTTGAATATTTTTATGCATAAATCATTAACTGCAAACTTCAAACGGTAATAACCTGCCATAACAACCAAATGTTTGTAGGACTTCAGAATGTTTCCATGTCATCCATTATACTGTACACAATACACAAGTACACACACACACACCACAAAAATCCATTGAAACATGTACTGTACACTGTGTAAAACTGAAACCAAATGGGGACTATGAGAGCCTTTTCGTGTTTATTCAATAGACCTCCTGTATTTTTTTCTTTAGTTGCTTTGAAGCCTGTTGTGTTGTCCAGGGAGGTTTCAGTGTGGTTCTTCCACTGAGTCATTATTCTCCTGCTTGTCATGTACTGAGGAGTGCAGACGAAGAAATGTGAAGCAAGAGAGAGCAGTAGTTGACGGATAAAATGATCTGGAGGTAGTCTTGAGAGAATGACTTGTCAGGGAAGAAGAGAGTAGATTTGTGTCTTCCTCTTTTGTCTTCCTCAATGAGAAGATAGAAATGAATACTGAATCCACTTTCAAACATCAGCTATCTAGTGAAATCCACCCATTTAATAAACAGTCTGTTGGAAACCAAGCACCTATTTGGGAAAGATATTTGACCTGTTTTCTGTTTGAGTACAGATAATCGAATTGCAGTGCACACATTCATCTGTATAAGCAACGGCTAAGACTCGCAAATAACAGGCCCTTAACCAACATGTCGCGCATCTGGATGTGCACATATTTACCAGCTATAACTGATATGAGACAGTATACCACTTCTTTTCACACATGCACTGCAAACCTGAGTTCATCTTTAAGCATACATGAGAACTATGTGTGAATGCAAATTTACATAATGTGGATTTTTATCCCACCTGCTTCCTTGTGCGAAGTCAAAGTAACGTCCCCGTTTGAGTTCATGCGTAAGAAACAGCCATGATCTAGATGAATAAACGGAAGGTTATTTGTTTTCTGATTATTTGAAGGTGTAAATGATCTTCGTTGTCCTCAAGAGCTCGCAAAGCTACATGAAGCCACTGCAGAATTGCTGCTTGCCTTTGTAAGTGACACACTGTGAACTCAATTGCTGTCAGACGTTCATCAGTTGCTTCTTGGTTTGTGGCCAGCCTTTGTGCAAATATTTGTAAAAATCCATTTGTGAGCTTTTGAGATGTCAAGCCAACAGACAAATAGAAGGAGTGCAATGCAAATTAGATATGCTGGCCCGTGCCCTAGGTGGAGGCGATTATATTACAAGAAAAATTAATAATCGGGCAAACAAACAGTGTGGACAGAAAAGACACAGGGTGAGACAGCGTCGCTGTCGGGAGGAACTGCTTGGAGGAAGACATTCCTGCTGTGGCTTGACTGAAAACTTTCCCAGAGCAGCAGAAGCAGCAGATTTTCTCACCTGTATCATTATATCAAACATAAATCTCAGTCTCAGGTCCTGCAGCATTGAGCTGTCACTGAGGAAGGAATCTGAATTATTCCTCACTTCCACTACACAGTTTTAATGATCAGATGTTGTCATGTCATTTCAGGATTTATTCAGAGATATTAAATGTGACGCAGTCATATATGCCTCCAGTTGACTATTTTGTGACCCTTGTTTTCACATTGTTTTTCAGGTGGAAGTATTTCATCAGGCATCTTTCAAAGCACCCATGCGATCTCTAGTTCAACCCCATTCAACCCTCCCCAACAGGTGAGTAATTAAACCTTTCAGGCAAAATAACATACTAATTTAGATATTTAGTTGTCATTAATAAACTCCTGTGACTGTGTCTGCCAGGAGTTTTCAGCGTACTCCAGCTACAGTCAGAGTCAATATCCTCCATATTATAACTACAACAGCCCCTACCTAACCAGCAACAACATAAGTCCTGCCGCCATCACAGCACCACTAGCCTATCAGCATCCGGAGCACCCTGTCATGTTGCCTAATCACAGCCCGGAGTCACACACAGGTAAGTGTGTTCTGTGCAAGTACTGGCAAAGACAACATAAACCTCTGACACACAGTTATATGAGGCTAACATGTTTTATAATCCTACTGTATGATGCTGAATCAAAATAAAAAACTAAAAAGTAACATGCAGCCGAACCAATTAAATCTGGAAAGTTTCATATGGTCCTCCACATATGTGACATTTGTTGTGAGATCTGCCCACAGTCACACTTTTCTTCTCTTAAATTGTAAAGACAGATCAAGATGAGGGCACACGTTTACAATTCACTCTGAGCAAGCTACAGCTCACTGCCAATGTAAAAACATTAGCCATGATTACATTTAATGATTCCATGTTTTTTCTTTAGTTTTTGATGTTTTTTGTCCTGTGTGCAATGAACAAATTGTTGATTTCAAAACAATCTTAAAATACTTTTTGTTCCCTCTGAATTATTTTCTATATATGTATTTATTATCTTTGATTGATTGTATATTGTTACTTTTGACTATGTGCTTTTATTGTGTTATAGTGATGGATAATTAACTTGTTGGGAGACAAATTAAAAATTCATATATCGTAACCTTTGGCCTCTGGTACAGATTCAGAATTCTAAGTGCAGTTTAATTCTTGTGCTTATCTTCTTTGTGACTAGTAAACTGATGTAGCATGTTAATAAATCTCATTTTGTTTTATTTTTTGTTCCAGGAGAGTACCACCCGCCACCCAGCCCCCCCACACCAGGTAAAGAGGAGGGGGTCTCAGCACGAAGGGGGTCAGATGGGAAGTTAAGGGGGAGAAAAAGAGTCAGTGACCCTGCCCCACCTCTGGACTCTGATATAGAGGTAAACATGCGCTCACACAGTGTTCCTCTACGGTATTTATCTTACTCTGTCTCACACACATAAACTTTCATGAAGTTAATATTACATATCTGTTATTTCACTGCAGCGGGTGTTTATCTGGGACCTGGATGAAACCATCATTATTTTCCATTCGCTCCTCACGGGAACCTTCTCCTCACGATTTGGCAAGGTATGCTGATACAGCCCCTCCCTTTGTCCTCTACTGTAAGAGCTGTCTGTCGTGGCTCGTCACACTCTGACAACAGTTAATTATGTGACAGCTAGGTAGAGTTTGGCACTAGATCCGCACAACAACAAACTAGTATAAACTTGCTTTAGTCAAATCAGTCTTTGTTTTAGTGGCCGAGTGCTTATTTGACTAACAGTCAAAGGTTTGGCTGCCTGAGCTGAGTCTATGACCTTTGGGTGTCTTCCACCAGCATTTTCACACGCTAGCTGTTTTGCCTTTCTACCCTCTTGTTTCTTTTCATAATGCACCGGGGTTGTTTAGCTACCCCGGCATCCCGTAGTGTGATTGACAGCCCGAGAGACCTTTACATAACAGATAGGCAGCTGACAGGGGCTGGACAGTGGTGCGTTCCTTGTTTTTGGCTGCGGATCTGTGTTTTGAATTCTCATGGTCCCCCTGCGGGTTGACACAAGGCTGATGGGAGTTTGAGAGCAGCATTTCTGATCGGTTCAGCTCCCGGCAGGCCATGCGTGTCGTTGTTTCTTTTTCTTTCTATTCTGCGGCGGAGAGGGGGGTAAGGAGAGAAAAGCAGGAAGAGCCAGAGAGAGAGATAGAGAGAGAGAGAGATGGAGAGTGAGTGAATAGATGTGTTGAAATGTGACTCATGTGCCAGAAATGTCTGATTCCTCCCACCGGTCCAACACCCCGCTGCTGGAGCCAGGGAAGCTCAGTTGGACGGATTCAGACGTCAAAACTCTGACATGCAGCAGTGGAATTGAATGAGTGACAGCGGAAAACCAGATTAACAGAACAAAGCGTTAAGACAGCTTACGAGTTAGCAGCCTTTCTGGGGTTTTTTCCCGTCCTCCTAAATTTACAACTAACTGAACTTACTTTGACACAGAACACATTTTTGGTGGCGAACATTTTTTTTTCCAGTCGTGCGTACGTCTTTGTAGTCCGATCAGAGTCAGCGTATTAAACTCTTATCATAAACAAATGTTTGGACCTATACGCAAAAGCAAGTCTGGGCCTGGTGTGCAGGAAAAACTAATGGGCATGTTGAAAGACTCTTGTTCTCACCAGCTCGGTGAGCCAGAGATGAACAGAGATCCACATGAGGAGCCGATTCCTTCCCTTGTATCAGCTCTTCCATTATCTCATGTATCACACAGCACCCCGCTCTGTCTTCCAGTGTGTGAATTTCCTTTCTTAGCTCTGCCTCTCATAATGAAAACCCCCTGTGTAAGAGTTCCAACAGAATGCATTGGGTGTTTTTTGTTTGTCCTGTATTGTCTTCTTTTTAAATTCTTGTCAGGGATTAACAGAACGAGGCTTTTATTTGTCCTTCTGTCCTTCAGACCTCACCTTTTGAGTAAGGTGATTACAGATAATTATTTCAGTTATTAGACATGAAGAACGAACCTCTCTTAAGCCTTTAACACCCCCCTCTTCATCCTTTGCATTTAGCTCTTTCTCTTTATTTGCCCTGTGTTTTTTAGTTCTACCCCTCGTCATTTTCTTCTTACTCCTCCTACTGAACCTTTGCTGCCCTTCGTGCTCAGTTAACATCGTTTTGCACCCTTTATTTGGCAAGCAATTATTTATAATTGGCTTAATTAACCCTACTTGTATCACCAAGCCCATTTCTACCATGCCAAGCAGGAGACTGATATGCTTGTCATTTTAGATGCACTAATATAATTTCGACCTTTGGCTGACACCTTCTTGCATCTCGTGTCTTGCTACTGAACACAAGCCAGCGCTGACATTCAGAAAATGCACCATGCACACGTACACACACCTACTTCTGTAGTCTTGAATGACAACATGCCTACGCGATGATTATTAATTTGTTAAAATGTTTGACAGCAAGAGAACAATCTGTAAGAAAGTGAAGAAAGCGAAAGACCAATATTAACAGAGTGCACAAAAATATTCGCAAGGACCTGTTTTAATCATTTGCTATAAATCGCATAAACACGTGTATTATAGATTTAGTATTTTATCATCATAGTATATGAAAATCATTGTTGTTTATTGTAGTTACACAGTGTAATCTACTGTAGCAACAGTAACAGCATGGCTGTTTGGATGGCAAACAGTCTGTAACAAGATAAATAAAGGTGGTTAACTCCGTAAACATAATTTCACTTAACATAACTTATTTCTTTTACTGATGTTAATAGCTCATATCTCATTGCACTCTCACAGCTGCAGGCATACTTTTCGCTTTTTGTTTTATTGTGTGTGTTATCTTTGCTTAGTCAACTCATGAATACTTGCAAAAAGAAAAAACTGATGTGACTGCCTGGACGTTGAGTGATGACAACTTCCAGTTAACTTGGTGACTCAGAATCGTTACCAGCATGTATGAGGCTGCTTGAACCTTAATTTTATTAATTAAAGTGTATAAAGTAAATTAGGTGGATGTAATTTAGTGTGAGTACTGAATATACTGGGATTAATTAGGAAAGAGGGCAGTGGGAAAATCTGGCAGCTGGATTAAAGAGAGCTAAACCAAACAAAGATAAGAGTGTTTGGACAAATAAATGTTCCCACCGCGGGGAGGCTGTGGTTCGGGAGGTAGGGCTGTTGACTGCTTAGTGATTCGATTCCCGGCTCCTCCAGTCATCGTCGAGGTGTCCCTGGGCATGACACTGGACCCGGAGTCGCCCCTGTTGTGTCAGGTCAGCAGCTCTGAATGCTTTGAGCACCAGACCTACCTATAGGTAGAAAAACTGTGCAGACCACTTGCCATTTCTTACTCCACCCTCTCACAATGAAACCGAGAATATATAAAAAAGCATGAAAGCATGTTATTAATTTTCGGATATTTGTGCCTGTGTGCATCAGGACTCCTCAAAGGCAGTGTCTCTTGGTTTGTGGATGGAGGAGATGATCTTCAATCTGGCTGACTCAAGACTGTTCTTCAACGATCTGGAGGTGAGTTATTAAATCTGGGTGATAACGTGTGACTCATTAAAAGTTAGTTTTCTTTGTTTTTTTATTGAAAAGTGTTTGCTTACACTGGTATCCCAGACATTATACCGTACTTCCATTTTTTTCTTTTTAATAAACATGAGATTTCTTCCAGTGACCAGGGAAATACCCTGTGGTATAAACTGGCAAACGGTTGACCAGTCCCTTCGACCGCGTGTTTGCCATTTGGGTGCTGTTTTCTTACCTGGCAGAAAGCACAGTAGCCGCAATCCCTCACACAACATCTATCCTGTATTAACTCCTATGACGACATTTTCCAAACAATTTCCCTCCCCGTAATGTGGCAAGAATACTAAATGAAGGGTTTGTTAACTGCTGGCATAAGTGCTCAGTCAGACCTAAACTGCTGCCTAAAAATCCATCAAAGCTGCGTATTGATACAACATCTAAAAGTAAGGATTTCTCGAAAAAACTACTCAGAGCTGTCTTTGAAATGCAGTTTTACCACCTGTTTGTGAGGAGACGGTGCATATTTTTCAGCCCGCATTCCTCTGCCTTGTTCTGACAAAGACAAAGGTAGTGACGGCCAGAGAGAGAGAGAGAACAAGCACACATTGAACCATAATTACAGGTGTGTGCCTGAGCATCCAAGAGGAAAATTAGTCAAATGGGCAGGGGAACAGTCAAGAGGAGGGAAAGGAGCCAACAAAGCCATTTACTAGCTGTGATTTTTATCCCTTCTTTGTTGTCAAGGCTCAGTAAATCCCTAAAACAGTAGGCGAGTGTAGGCTGCTGTTAATTCCCGTGGTACAATTATTCCGTCCTTCCTGTGTCAGTAGCTACATCAGCAGTTATCACTGCGGTCATCGCATAATCGTAAGGGATTAATCAAAGTCAGAGTTTTTACATTTAAATAAAGTAAAATCAAGACGATTTGGTTTTATTTCCCCTCACTTCCATCTCCTGAGAGGTGGTGGTGGTGGTGAAATCGCTGTTGCCACTGAGCAGTGCCTGTGCCGTGGTCATTTGCGCTGTGTGCTCGGTAGCAGCGGCTCCGTAGGAGTGGGTGGCACTTGAGTGGGAGGTGGCTTGCTCATAGGAACTGAGATATGTATTGGTGGAGGGAAGATGAGGTAGCGTCTCCGTCTTGACTGAAAGGTGATAGTCTGTCTGTCCAGGGTCACCGCATGACAACTAGGAGTTATGCTAGGAGTCAGTTTCTGCACATATGTGGCTGTGTGTGTGTGTGTGTGTGTGTCTGTGGAAGAAGGGCAGGTCTGGGAATTAGAGTCTTGACGCTGTATTCTGGATAAAGGCATAGAGAGACAATACTCTTTTTTTAAGAGACGGTTACTGTTTCCCCCGTGTGCTGCACATTATTTTTCTTTTGGCCTGCAATGATTAATTTATGTTTTTGTTTTTACTTGTTTTTGTCCAACTTATTCGTTTTTTAAAAACAGTTTGATTTAACTTTAAATTACCAAAGGTGTCAATTGGTTAATGTCTAATATAGAGAAACAACATGTAGCATGCTTGTTAAAGACAATGGGCCATTCTTAAGTTGTCTTTTCCTTGCTGGTGTTGTTTTTACCAAAGTGTTGTATGTCTATTAAAAAATGCAGATTTGCTTCACTTGAATTCATTAAACAATAGAGTTGCACCATCCCGTGTCTCTGGCGCCTCACCGTTCACTGTCCTGATAGCTTATTTCCTCCTTTCGTCTCATATGTTTTTTTTCTTGCTGCTGTCACTCCTGCAGGCTGTCTTAAAGAAGAGAAACCTGCCCGTGCAGGGCTCCAGTTTGAAATGGATCTCTTGATATATCCACTTTCCTTTTCATTTCCCAGGAATGTGACCAGGTTCATATTGATGACGTGGCATCAGACGACAACGGACAGGACCTGAGGTAAAGCTTCTACTGTGTTACAGTACTGAGAGATCTGTCGAGGAGCTCAGACGCTTCTATTGTGGCTCGTGAACCAGACTTGCCCTCTAGGCTCCAGTGTGCAGGAGAAAGAAAAAGCGAAGAGATGAGATGAGGAGAGTGTGTGTGTTCATAAAAGCAAGCATGTGCATGTTTTTTATTTTCACGATGTCCACAGCCATATAATGTGTCACTGGATTATCCAATGCTTTCATTTCTCATCAAAATATTTCTTTATCATTGCCTCCCTCTCTCCCTCAGTCCAGATGTTTTATTACATAAACTTGTTGAAGCACTTTAGGATGCTTTTAGGGGTGATTTGAGAATGCGCCATACTGTACCAAATTATAGTATAATTAAGTATTAATTTTACTGAACTTTCATTTTCAAGTTGTTTTGTATACGGTATTCATCCTGTCCGTACTAAATCTATATGCTGGATGCTTAAATACTGAGAAACATTCTTTCACAGTAAAAGCTGAAACATGTCTTTTCTTGAACATTTTTGTGGTGCTGTTGGCACAACCCTGTAAATTTGATGAAGGGTTTAAGCACTGCCTTTTCGTTCGTAGCAAGAGTTTGCTTAGCGATAGAAAAATGGAACCGTGAATACAGTTTAAAACGCTGATGATAGTGCTACTATAAGATGCTCTGGAAAATACAGTTATGTTTTTTATGATCTATATCCTGGCTGTTTCCTGTATTGTGATCCTGCAGCACTTACAACTTTGGGTCAGACGGTTTCCAGAGCCCAGCAGGAGCCGGTTCTCTGTGCCTGGGGTCAGGAGTCCATGGAGGGGTGGACTGGATGAGGAAACTGGCTTTCAGATACCGCAGAGTCAAGGAGATCTACAACACATACAAGAATAATGTTGGGGGTAAGCTGTCATTTTATTTAGACAGTAAAGCTATGTCTCTAGTTTTCAGAGCTATTTAGATTGTCTCTGAGGTGTAACTTAGATTATAGGTGCGAAAAAAAAAAGAAAAACCAAGTAAGTTAAATATTAAACTTGATGTTGAAGTAAACAAAGGAGCACATTTAAACCACATTTCTTTAACTGGGGTTGTAAGTTTGGGGTGTCTAGTCGTAAAGTAGGCCTCTTTGAGGAAAGAGCATGTCGAGTGTAGTGGTAAAGGCTGAAGAGAAGCAGGCAGGTCTGCTTGGCACGATAAGTGCGAAGCTGTTGTTCAATATGAGCTTTTGAGCAGTGGCCCTACTGATTATAGCTGTATGCCTTAACTCTGCTGGAAACCATGTGTCTGAGGTTTTGGCGAGACAATCGTCTGTGTGAATTGTCCACGCAGGGACTGCAGACTGTCCTTTAGTCAAAATAAGGTTTTGCAGTGTCTTATAAAACTCACTTGTGTCCCGCTCTGATGCGCAGGATTGCTGGGCAGCCCCAAGCGAGAGGAGTGGTTACAGCTAAGGAGAGAGATGGAGGTCCTGACTGACCTGTGGCTGACTCATGCACTCAAAGCCCTGGCTCTCATCAATTCCAGGTCAGTTCACGCTGCCGTGGTTTGAGTTCACCGTGATTTAACGTACCCTGCACCTGTACTGTAGGATGTTTTATTCCGTATACTTATTGTGGGTTGAATACTTATCAGCTGCTGCTGTGTCAAACAACTTAACTAGAAGTAAACCATAGAAAGTGGTAATTATGCAGGAAATAATATCCTCAGTAAGAGTTATTAAATGTTTTGTCACAATTATTACTGATGTGTATTTTATGTATTAAACCAAAACATGGAAGAACCTCAAAATTAGACCAGCAGTGTAGAATGCAGGGTAATGTACTTAGCTGTGCACAACCAGTCGTGACTTAACCACAGTGCACATGTGTCTGTCTCGTTCCAGGCCTAACTGTGTGAATGTGTTGGTGACCACCACCCAGCTCATCCCAGCCCTCTCCAAGGTGTTACTGTACGGCCTGGGCTCAGCCTTCCCAATAGAGAACATATACAGTGCCACAAAAACAGGTGTGAAAAATCTTCTGAGGAAGGAACGAAGAGTGAATCAGAAAGACAATTCATTTTCTGTTTATTCAGATAGGATTTTTTAATCTTATAACCTCTTATTTTCTTATCTCCAAAAGGCAAAGAAAGCTGTTTTGAGCGTATCGCTCAGAGGTTTGGCCGAAGAGCAGTGTATGTGGTGATAGGGGATGGAGCTGAAGAAGAGGCTGTGGCCAAGAAGGTATAACTCACTGCTTCTTTATGGTTCTGGCTGCTGAGAAATGGGCCACAACTAATCAGTTATTCTTAGGAGACACTGGATTTCTGTGCTTCTGTCTGAGTTTGTTTTGTTGGGCTTAAGAATCTTGTCAAAATGTCAGAATTATTTCAGGATTTTACAGCTGAGCAAATGTTTTTCACTTTATGTTTCTGTGCAACACAGGCCAACATGTTCTTCATGATCTACATGCACTTTGTCACATACTACAGTCCCCCTCACAACCACAGTCCACATTTCACTGCCTCTGCAGGAGCACTGACAGTCTATCTGCCTTGAATGTGCATGCTTCATATTACATTCGTTATAAATACAATGTTTGTTATTGTCTTCTCAGAAGAATATGCCGTTCTGGAGGGTGTCGTGTCGGGCCGATCTGGAGGCTCTGAGCCATGCACTGGAGCTGGACTACCTCTAGGTGGCGTCAGCTGTCACACTCTGCTTTCCACCTGAATCATAAGAAGCTCTGACTCTCGAGTGCAGCTAACGGGTGTAGGTGCCCCTAGAGACTCATGCAAAGTCCGTGTTGCATTTTGAATGAGTACCCAAGCAGACACACGAAGGCCGAAGGAACTGTGAGCATTCTGAAGCAAGACTCCAGTATATCCCTGAAGCATTGGCTGAACATGAAGCCAAATGTGCCGCACCAACGTTAAAGAACCAATAAATAACTCCCCGACATCAGTGGTTAATACTGCATATACATAAAAAAAACGTTTTCTCTTTTTTAACATTTGGTTCATCTCAACTTTTCAAATATTTGACTTTTGTACATGAAAACTGTTAAAAATACTGATTACAAAGCCTTTAATGAACCCAGTGAGTATGTCTGCATGGATGAAAAATTCATATTGTTTCTACTGTGTCTTTTTATATCTGCTGGAGACTGAGCTCGTTTTTCTCTGGCCAATACAGTTTTAAAGATTAGAAATAAGTAAGTTGTTCTGCCACATGGGATTGATTTCCCCTTTCCAAACAGTTATTCTATGATTGTTTTATTCATATATTGGATAGATAAATGTCAAATAGCATTCTCCTCTTAGTTAGAGGTTATTAAAAATAGTCTGTATTTTATGAATCAAATGTGAGCTATTTATTAAAGGTTCAAGTCTACAACACAATGAGTTATATAGAGTTTGAAAATAAAATCCCCCTCAAAGGCCAAAAGTAACGCTCTTGTAAAAATGTTTTGATAAGTTGTCTTGAATATGCTGTATAATAGGCTGGTGCTCGAAATTATTCAGTCCTTACTTTGATCCTGGGTTGTATATGTTTTAATTCTTCTACTTCTTATCTGTCCTTGGTAAATTTCCTAATAACCCATTTGTAATATAGACGAACTGGTATGGTTGTGCATGTGCTGATTACACTGCCTGTCAGCTTAGCTATGATTTGTATATAATGCTTTATTGTCTATTTGTTTTGACACACATCTAAAATAGATTAATAAAAATAAATTAATTGCATCATGGGAAAAGATGAGTTTCATTTCATTTGGGTTTCTCAACCCAGATGAACATGAGACACAACAATTCACGATTATGAATTATTGTGTATAGTACAAATAATTTTTAACAGGTGTGAGAGACATTTCTAAAAGACTAGACCACTTTTTTTTGAGGAACAGTCTCCCTCTTCAGGGCGGAAAAAGAACTGCAATCACAAATTCACAATTACACTGTATCTGTCATATAAAACAAGACGAAGTAAAATTAGATTAATTTAATTTAATTTAAATTATCATAGTAAAAAAACAATAATAAAAATAATACAATAAAATTATTATTATTTGTTGCAGTTTTTCAAGTAACTTTCAAGTTTTTTTTAAGGCTAAAAAATAAATATTTAAATAAATAAATAGAATTTATATTTACTTTCATATCATTCACAACATTAGAAAAACATGAGGATGGCTGTGTATTTAGGCAGCAGTAATGGTAAATGTCACAAAAAATCTGAAATAAGCCTTTAAGCTTTGTTGACAAGGACAAATTTGAAGCCTCTGATTGTGGAGCTGATGTTTTCCAGCAACAAGCTGGCCTGCAGCATTTTTGTTCCCTTCATGCTGGGGACGAAAGTGACGCGCTGCTCCACTTTTTGTCCTGGATACAGTGGGAGCATTCTGCAGGAAGACACAGAAGATATACAAGAGTTAACAAGCAGTTTGTGCACACTGTAGGGTCAGGTTTGTTTTGTTTAAACATAACCAGTTACACTTATAGCTTTAAATCCGTCTTAGGTGCTCGCAAATAACAGTCAGCGCCAATCAGCAATCACACGGTAGAGAAACATCCCACGGAAAAGGCTACCTGAACACTGAACACTGGCCTATTACAGCAAACACATGCATAGAAAAAGAAGACAAGCAGTGATCAGCCTTACTTGAAATAAATCTTTCCCTGGATCAGCCCAGCCCCGGCCACAGTCAGTACTCCACTCACTGGGTGAGAATACGGGTTGGTGAAGGACACTGTGACGGCATGCTCCTTGTTATGAACAACGGAGTCTTCATCTGCAAGCTGAAGGAGGGACACATGTCAGTGAACTCTATGCCTCTAAACCGTGACTCCATTGCTATGTAGAGAGAATAATTTTGAATCTCAATTAGAATGACCTTACAGTGACACTCCATTTAAACCATACATCTTATTTTCTTTAATCCTAAACAGCAGCTCATTTTCCATCTAAACTAATAGTCAGTAATGTACAGATTTGCTTGAGGTACCTTCATGGTGAGCTGTGGGCTGGCAATACTGAACTCCTCTGAGGCCAGTGCATGCTCTTGACTGGCTGTGTCCTGCAGGACAACTGCAAGGTTGATCATGTTGTCTCCCACTACGTCCCTGTACTGGGCTGGAAGGATCTGCTTCTTCAGCACCTTAACTGGAAAGAGAGACGTACAGAAAAGAGAATCACGTGAATGAAAGCCATCCTTGCATCCAAATGAAAACCCCCTAAAGTCCCTCAGAGGTGTAAATGAGTTAAATGTACCTTCCATGGGTGCCAGTTGTATGACACCATGTGTTTCCCAGAAGGTCTTTATGTCCTCGGTGGGTCTGTGGTTGTATTTTTTGGCCTGGGCATTTAGGTTCACTCTAATCATCTTGTTCACCCTCTGCTTGTTCATGACTTTCACTGTGAAGGAGATGGGCTCCCCAGCAACAGGAGCCTTGTCCAGGTTCAGGAAGACCAGCAGTCCCTCCGATGGGCCTGCTGAATAATAATGACAGCCAGTGAATGACATGAAGTATGTTTAAAGACAGTAGTCATGCTATAGATTCTCAAAACCCCAAATTACCCCTTCTTGATGTTGAGTCCTCTGATATAGTGGAAGTTCTTGATTTAAGTGTTGAACTTGGACCTACGTTGCAAAAAAGAAAACCAGATAGTTATGACTTTCAGGGAACATCCTGCCACTCGCTGAGCCGATGAGCAAAATAATAATGTATTTTTTATATTAGACTCGTACTTTTAATATATTTGTAGTCTCCTGTAATGTTGTGCACTCTGGGGAAGCCAATAGCTTTGGTGCAGATGAGAGATCCGACTCTCTCTGTGTCTTTGCGGACACTGAGAACCCGACCCTGGTTCACTACAATTGTGTGGACCGCAGCGTTCACCTCTGCATAGACAAAGGGGACGTCATAAAGCAGGTCAATACGCCGATCTCTGACTGCTTTGACTGGAGCTGGGCCACAGCAGAAGACTCCTACGATGTCAGAGGGAAAGAAGGTTCATTTTAAATAATCAGAAGTGATCAAAAATGAGCAGAAGAGTAAGAAACTTGATGTAACGAGGCTGAACAATGTTTCCCACACACCTCCACTCCTCTCCTGTGGGGTCGGGTCCAGAACCTGCCAGCCATCCATTCCAGATCCCAGGTCCCGACGAGTCATCCAGCACTCCACCCAAACATGGAAGTTCCTGTGAAGTAGGACCAAAGTAAGATTTCACTAAGTATAAACTGGCCCTTTTCTGTTTCACAAAACCACATCAGAAAAAATGCCATCAAAGATGTTTGGAATTTATTTCATAAGCCAGTGACACATAATATTTTTCATATACTCGACTCAGACATTATTCACGTCACAACTCACCATATGCTGTCTTTGCTGTTGTTCAGCTTCTGCCCCGTTGTGCTGTAGTATTCCTCAATCACCAGGTTGTTGTTGTTGGTGTCGTGAGCAGAGTTGAAGTTTGTGACGACGCGACAAGGAATCCCAAGAACTCGCATGACTAAAACACAAACATAAAAAAGTCTGAACATTGTGTCATGGAAATAATAATACACTTTATCACAACACTGATAAGACTGTGACTAAAAGGTCAGGTTTTAGGTTGGAAATGGAATAGAGAGACACTGATGTGTCACAAATGATTCTGTTTCAGACGTCTTTCATCGTCATGATGTACTCACCTGTGCACATGACCGCTGCGAACACCCAGCACTGTCCAAACTCGACTGGGCTGTAACCGGTCTGGGCCCACTTTCTTAAGATTTCTCCACTACCAGTCCACATGGAGGGATGGACTCCTCGTTTGACATCGCCTGACCAGCTGCCTTTCAGCACTCCACGGTCGTCTTCACAGTTGATCTGTGAACACGTAAGACGATTGTCTTGTTTTGTTCTGTGCTAATTAAATTCCTCGCTGACATGATTTTGACTACTACTGATTGACGTTGACAGTTCTAATGCGTAATTATAGGGTTTCCTGCACAGTGTCCCAGTTCAAGCTGGAACGTGTTCAGCTACAACAGTGACACACATGTTGTCATAGGAGGTAAATAAGGACACGAGTGAATGTTTGTTCAAGAGTCTATTCACACTCACCATGGCAGACACAACCCGGCTGATGTAGACAGGGTTGTTTCGGTTCAGGTTGTCCATTCCCCTGTTGTTTTGGTGCTGGGGGCTGATTTGCAGCAGATTAAGACATGTCTCCAAAACACCAGGTTCATACTTAACAGGAAATGAGAAACAAATGAGACAGTTAAATAAAATTTGATTTTCAAGTGATTTGTGTTATTTGACTTCGGGTTTAGGAGTGATTCCATATATTTATATGTGCAATCCTAAGATATATGTTTGTAACATTACTGAAGAGTTGTGTGCAAATTTGTGTGCAAAAATTAACAAAATAACATAAGTTATTAGTAATAATAAGTTTCTTACCAGATCAAAAGACCATGGTCTTGACACAGGGTTCAGAGCTGTCCCCATAAATATCAACCCAGAGTCATTCTGGACATATTCCTCTCTCTGGTCCTCAAAGGGAATATACACGGCATCCTCTGCAAGCAATAAATAAATATGGTGTTTACTTTTTAAATGTCATTGCTGTAAACAAGACTAACAGCTAAAAGCTAGACTTTTTTTCTATTGTGTAAAAGTGATTTATCCTTCTCTCTCATGCATGCTTCACTCACACAAACCAAAAGTACATGTCTGGTTTGGTTGCTAAAACATTACATCCCCCAAATGTTTGCCATAACTTAATATTATTAAATTCAACTAAATTAAATCATTCCACTTGCTTGACTTCATGTTTTTATTCACCTTGACACCAGGGATTGCAGAGCAGGATGAATTTTCCAAAGGCGCTCTTCTGCTGGTTGTCCTGAGTGAACACACACAGCTGGAACTTGTAGTAGCCCACGGAGGCAGAGGCGGGAGAGGATATAAAGATGGAGGGCTCCTTGAGGTTCAGGCCCTCTGGGTCGATGTAGGCTTTCCAGTGGGAGGAAGAAACCTTCTGCTGGCTGAAAGAGACTGGCATTATCACATTGAGGCGGCCTGGAAAGAGAAGAAAGACAGTTAAGCAAAGACATTTTGAAAAGTGGTTCAAAAAAACTGTTTAACCACAAAAACATAGGCTAATCGAGATTACCAAGCATCACTTTGATCTTCATAGTGTTCGTCTTGGGGTTGAAGGGTCGGCCCTTCAGCTGCAGACTGATTCTGAAGGGGGCTCCCCTTCGTACCACAAGAGCACTGGAGCTACTGAAGCCCTCCGTCCTGTGCCTTTTGAGGTTTTCTGATTTTTCTGGGTTGACATGTTGAATACTCAGGTCTGCAAATGGAGACAAAGAAATAATGATGTTAGCACAGAAAAAAAACACAGTATGGTTGAATGGCAGTAGTTAGTTAGTTAACTATCAGTTAGGTCGATCAGTTTTGCAGGAAGACTTGTTAAAAAACACCAAGAGAGGGAAGACTCTCAGTTCCTCTACAGCAAGTCTTACCTTCCATTTGTCTGTGCCTTTGCTTCACAGTAACGTTACAGGCTATGCTCACACTGTCACCTTCTACTGCTATATAAACATTTGCTCCACCCTCTGAAAGCATTTGTCACATGGCGGAAAGAAAGTTAAAAGCTTTTGTGTCAGAGGTTCCTCAGGCCGTGAAATCATTTGTAACAGAACATACACGCCTCCAACAGATGTACAGTTTCATTCATAATCGCAGAAAGACAAGTACGTCTTTTTTTTTTAAGGGCGTGACGTATGGCAACCCAGGCATGTGACCAACACACCTACAGTACTACTAGAGTATTCCTGCAAGAATTATAAAATCACAAAATGACAAATGTCAATTTTTATATATAGTATGGTATATTAGTCTATTCTAGACTGAGAATCTTCCCAGATTTTCCTTAAAGTACACCCCTAAAGTCAAATGATTATAACTCCTACATACTATAAGTAATAACTGATGATCAACTGAAGGCTCCAGCAAATAATGCCAATTTTACTCCAAAATAATAATAATTATATAAATATATATACATACACACATACTTCTATATATATATATATATATATATATATATATATATCTCAACCAAATATTTTAAAATGTGCACATTCATGCACAGCCAGCCTACTCTCCCTCTTTACTTCTCTCTCTCTGGACACACACCCTTTGATTAACCACCTTCTGCCTCAGGCAGTTGGGTCTGCCGCAGAGTAAAAGCGTAGGAGTTGAATTATTGCGCAAATCATGTCTAAATGTCAGAACACTCACCCGAACATTGTGTCAGATATGTTTGGTACATTGTGTACATAAATAAATATTGACTTGAAGTCATGAAAGAGGTCTCTCCATATCACAGTGAAATGTAGTATTTAATGACAACATTGTAAGAAATGCAAGTTATATGTTTGATTATACTCTGCAAGCAATGTTCCAAACTGCTTAAGTTAAAGGCAAATAAGGGAATTGTGGTTTCTAGATGCTCCTACTTGTCTAAATTTAAGTCTAGTAGGAGAGGTGATCGCTGTATTTTTCATGGTCCCTCTTTATTTCCTTAATTTGTTTACTTTTAATGCCTTAATTTTTTTTCTTTTTTATTATTTGCAATAGTGAAATAGTGTTTTGATAATGAGTCAATTCTGGAGCTCAACACAGATTTTTTTGTTCAGCAAGTCAAACAACTACTAAGTTAGTTCCGGAAGAGGATTAGAGCCACCGAGAAAATATTATTTGGGTTCTGACTTTTTTTGTTCTGAGATTAAAGTCATGATTCTAATACACAACACATTTTGAGGTTTTATTTTCATTAAGAATTAATACTGGTGTCTAGTAGGCAACTAATATTTCTCTTCGTTACCATGTGCTGCAGTTCCATAATTATAGGTAGATGTTGAAATTACCAAAAATAAAAACCCTGGAAACTGGTTTGACTAAAACTGATTTACTAATTCCAATTAAATATTGTGCAATAATACCGCACCTTCTTTGTTTAAACAGATTTGATATTGTCGATGTATTGTGCAGGTGCTGCAGGGAGGAGCCCTCTGAGGGAATCCTCGCATTGAAATGATCACACAAAGTGAGTTAGTGCCTCGTCCTCATGACACCAGCACTGATAAAGCCATAATTCAGCTGGCGGTTCTCTTGTTTAAAAAATGCCCATGAACTGTGTATTATGTAGAATAGTGCTTTTGATAACAATATAGGTTCACAAGGAATAATGACATTAAAATCTATTTTGAAGCTACATTTAGTGGCATAGGCCTGATCACTTGACAATTAAAATAAATCCATCTTACAATCAGCCAAAATGTCAGCAGCAAAAACTGATCAGAGATCAATACAGATGTTGATTTTGGGTTTACACAAGATAGAAAATATTTATATTGTCAATCAAACAATCCTAAAAACTCCAAAGTATAAATTATAATAATTCTTAAAACAAGGCAACATTAAACAACGTTGGATTATTAATAATTATAAAAAACAAATTTCACTGAATAAATCTGGATAAAACCAAAGCTTCATATCTAAGCAACAGTCCTTGGCTTGTTATAAACAAGGAAGTCAGAGATGTCATGCCACACATTGCTGTCGTGGTAGAGGTAGTTCATGGAGGACTGCAGAGAAGGCTGGAGGGTGTGTGGGTAATACTCAAACAGCCACAGGACGATGCCCCACACCAAGGTGGCAAAGAGTGGGAAGGGGTCATGTTTAGGTTGCGGGATAAATCCTTTCTCTACAGCCAGCCGAGACAAGGCAAAGAGGATTCTGGACAGCAAGTACATGTTGATCTACAGTGAATTTTTAAAAAGAGTAAAACAGTTTTAATACAAAGAGCATGTTTATGTTTCCATTTATATACTTAAGTTTATAAAGGTTTATAAATGCAATCAACAGGGAGACCTGTCATACCTGGCTATTAATGTTATTATTATCTCCAAACACTAACCATCCTCCAACACAGGCAGCTAGAAAGGAGTGTGACTGTAAACTCTTTCCTTGAAACTTCTGCTGCAAAGCTTGCAGCCCTTTGTATGTGAAAACAAAGCACGCCAGGTTGCGGGAGTGGGTATAAGTTGCCTTAAAAATGGCCTTCAGCTTTTCTTTCAAACTATCAAAGAGGAGAAAAACATGTTCAGACTTCACATGTATAATACAATAATAATAATCATAATAATAGTACCACAATAATAAAAATATAATCATACATAGAGATCAACTGCAGTTCAATTCTTACCTGCCATTTCTGAATAGAAATGTCATAACCAGGGCATGAGGTGCTCTGATTTTTGCCCCATATCTAAAAAATAACAAGAACAGTCATGTAACAGCTTACAATTAAACAGGGTTCATGTGTCACATCACTTATTCTTATTAATTATTATAACCAGAAAACTCTCAAATACATAAACAAGCAACTGACTCCCGCACAATGAAAAGTGAGGGTGACTCCAGGAAGTAACTAGTGCTAGTGATGACCGGTTAGTTTGACTAGCTTAGCCAGCTAGCTACTTTTCTCAACGTGTTCACTCACACGGCGCCGTTTCTGAATCCTTTCACAACTGCTAACGCCGTTTTGTATTTCTCCTGCTGCAGCAGATTGTTGATGGTATAGAGAAGTGTTTTGATGAGACCTGGAGCTGCCATTGCGTTCAGTAGTGCCGAGGGGACAGAAATACCTGTTGCACCCTCGATAAAGACGTGCCACAGCGAATCTTCGCCGTAGTGCAGCGCTGCATCAAAGGTTCCTACCTGTGTATATAGCTCAATGGAACTGTTTATGACAGCAATTTTAAATAAATAGATAAATATCTCAACTTAAAGGCATTTCATAATGTACACGTATAATAGTGTAAGCTGGTGTAGCTGCAAAAGAGATCTCGATACAGATAAGGTGAAGAAAGATGGAAAGTAATAGAGGTATTCTTAGACTTACGCATGGAAAAGCCACAGAAAACAGACATGGGTTGTTAATGATGATGATAATCATGACACTTCACAAGTGTGCTGTTGGAGGCCAGTGTTTTAATCATTTTTTGTTTTTTCCAACATGTTTAGTCCATTGTTACATGAAACCAATTCCTCAAATAAATAGTATTAAACCACCGACTTCCATTTATCAAAAAATGTTAGAACTTCAAAAAACCTTACACTATCAACATGATTTACAATGAAATCAGGACAACTAAAACATTTTGCATATTTCTATATATTTAACTGCCCAGTGACCTGGGACACAGTAGTGATTTAACAGTGAAGTGGTAAATTTTGAATGTCAAGCTCTGATCTAAAATGTCCAACAGTCAACATTGTAATCACAGAACCTTTTCTTTTAAGGTTTATTTATTTATTTAACAATAATAATCTCTTCACAGGTCTGTATAGCAGGAACAACAAACTCAACTTGATAGATGAAGGTATGTGCTAAATTGCTGCTATTAAGGGAATAAAATGTGAAACAGAATAGCTTGGTTCAGAGAACAACCAGCATTTCTCCTTATCAGTACCAGCAATATTCATATGTGATACAGCCACGTGTTTCATACATTCCTTTTACACTGTACTGGAAACTGAGATGCTGCTGAAATTTAAACTGCAATTACAAATGTTTTACAGATATACATACTGAATTATATAATGTAATGAGACCACACTCCACCTATGCACACACTACAAAGTCTGATGCTTGGACAGTTATTGGTCATTAAAAATATCATATCACAATTTATTAATTCGTCTCTGCTGACATTAAGCAACAAGACCTGATACATAAACACAGTAAGAACAGTTACTGTATAAATAGTTCTTTTTTTGTATAAGTTTATTAAAGGGCAATTTCAAATCCACAGTGACATATTTGAGCAAGGATAAGAGTAGGCTTCCCTAATACTGTCTTTGTTTTTAACATGAGCATTTAAATCCTCCATAAATTCTGCGTTTAAAAGTGACAGTTAACTTTGTGCTGACATTGACAATGTAAAATGTTTAAAGGTTTAGGGGATGGCTTAGTCTTTAAAGTCAAATGGTTTACAAAAATAATTCAATAAAATCCTTTGGTAGAATCCTCCGTCTGATGTTACAACAAAACATTCACTTTACAAACACCCTATAAAACTAGGGTCAATTTGTATTACATCAACTCAAATTTAAATTATCAACTCAACGGGGTAACCTGTTTGGGGAATTATATGCAATATTCAACATATTTTATAGTGTATTTACATAAATTGCATTAGACACTACACACACTAAAGTACAACTCACTATCTTCATTAGTGATCTAGAATAATACTTGATTTAGGATATTTACCAGAGAACTGGCTACCATTCAGTGGGAGTAGGTCATTATTCAACAAATCACTGATTTCTTTTACATAATACACCTTACTGTTCCCACATCATCAGTTACAGCTCAAAGTGATCAGGAAAAGACATTTTCAGTACAAGTGACTGTCCTTAGTCAAATAGACTGACATAATATTTTGGGAAGTCAAAGTTTGTCAAAACAAATCACAACCCAACCAGTTTCACAGAAAGCACAGTTCTGTACTTTGTATTGCATTTTTTTAACCAACAGTAAACGCTGAAACTTACCAGTGTTATAAAAAGAATGAAACAAATCACTGGCCCTATCACTGGCAAAAAAGTTGTCTACAAAACTACTGCACATACAAATACAAGTCGTATTCGTCTCACTGCTCACGTTAACCATGTGCAAACTAGTTGTTTGATCTGTCAAAATATGAGAAATTGTTAAAACTAACATGGTTACATGTGTCAGTCAAAGCAGTCAGCTACTGAAAAAAGTTCATCCAGTCATCTATTCTTTCAACAAATTAAAAAACTCATAGAAGCATATATTTCCATTTTATGTAAAAATGCAGAAATATGCTTCTCATGCCTAAAATGAGTCATTCTAGTGCATAGACCCGACAAGGGGGCTCTTAAGAAATTACTGCTGCACAGATTCACAGATACGCATCGAAACTCTTTTGCGCAACACAGCGAGTGCAGACACGACAGGGTGAGAAAGGCGTCTGTTCTCGTTCCATCATCCAATAGTGGGCTGAGCAGGGATTACTGAGGAACTTATCACATGCGTGAGAAGGAAAACTGGTTGAGGACGATTTACAGGTCTCTCGTTAAACAAATGCATTAATTTATTAATAGAAACAGCTCAAACTACAGTTGCTGCATCTGATGTTTCAGAAAATAGCTAAAAGCTGTATGGCCATCTACCAGTTTATAAGCAGCTCCTGGCTGCAAGTGGAAAGTGGTCCTGTCTGAAATGGATATGGATCCTCGAGTTCCATTGCTCTGCAGCTCCTGCTCCTGTTGCATTACTCCTGCCCAAAGCCTTCTGTCTCTTCTATGGCAAACATGAGCTTTTCCTTCAGCTGCTCATAGCTCTTGTAAGGAGGGAGGTCCAGACGGTTAAAGCTACATGGAGAAATAAGACAGAGGCTAGAAGAATCTTCACTGAAATGTAGACATATACTGGATTCATTGTGTAACCTTTTAGAAAGACGGGCTGGATACTAACTATACCTGTATTAGGATTATGCATAATAGCAGCCGATTATATAAATCTCCTGTGGTTCAGTGTCTTGTCACCTAACCTGCTGATGACCTATTTGTCGTTGTGCTAATTTCACATGAAACAGCTTAATAGCACCTGCTAAATAAAAACATTGTAAAGGGTTGACTTAGGCGATATTGCACTTTCACAGTGTTAAATAATATCTAACGCTAAATCAAAGACTAACAAAGGACTCCAGGTTTGTAGGTGGATGAGTGTGAAATGACTAAAAGGGTTTGGTCATGAAAGTTTAATCCTGCGTCAATTTAGTCAAGACAGCTGGCCAAATACCAGAAAAAGAAGGATAATTATATGTAGAAGTAGATTAAGTGGCTTATTACCATGTGTGGCTTCGTGGAAGCCAGTTCTCTTTGCCCACTTTCTCAATGCAGAACTTCTGGGGGCCATTGCTTCCTACATGGAACAGTCAGGATAAAGCAAATTAAAGCAAGAAACCAAGCATGATGTGACATGTTGAGTGTGTGTGTGTGTGTTTCACTTTTGCATACCCATCAAATCAGCGAAGCCACCCACAGGAAGACGACAGGTTCCTGTGACAAACTGCAGCAGTCTCATCCTCTTCTCATTGTCCATCTCCTTAACAAACTGTCAACATATCTTTCTGTTAATATTCTTTAACAAAACAACGATGACACATAATATTAATATCATATTTAAAATCTCTACTTGTAGTGTTCAATTAGATTATAATTGCCGAGGAGCTTTCGGTATGCATGTCAATACAAACCTGCCAAAACCAGAGAATCTGCTTGCTACTTCGGGCATAATGTCTGTAGATTGTGTTTCTCTGCCAGTCCACTAGATCTATCTCCTGCATCCCGCACAGCATCACCTACAGACAAGAAGGAAGCAAGAGTTGTCCAATGGAACCACAGTGCCCCAAACATCAAACTTGACGAAGCACCAAACTCCCTGTTTAAGTAAAGGTTGTAAAAGAAATATAAATACCTCTAACTCCTTTGCATCGAAGTACTGGAGGTATTGCTGGGGCAGAACCTCATTGAAGCCTTCGAAGAATGCTTGAGTCTGCTCCTCCACACCTCTAGAAAGCCTCCACTCTGCCACCAACCTGTGCACAAAGATATGAACATCACAACACTAATACAGAATGATTTGCTGACGCTGAGAATAGCAAGCTGAACTGAATTGAACCACTTATTACACATGATTGTTAGAATTCCTGCAAATAGACCTGGCTACCACCCAGTCAGAGTGAAAAGCAGTTCAAGAGCATGATGCAGCAGTACCTGATGTATTCCTCCTTGTTTGTCTCAGTTACTTGGATGTTCCCTCCATCTGGTTTCAGCTCATGAGTGGTGACCTCACCCAGGATCTCCTTGTCCACTGAGAAGAACATCTCCAGACCACACTCCTCTATGTTATTATCCCTGCACAGCAGAGTCATCATTGTTAATGACGAAACTGGAGGGCACTCTCACAGCACATAACTTTATTACATATTTCTTTTTAAAAATAGAAAATGTGGACGAGTACACCTGTATTACATGTAGGGAACCACCCAATCTCTCCCCATTATGCACATGTCAATCAGCTAGTGATCACACATTAAGGTTTTTAGCACTAGACCTACTTGATCCAGATGAGTGAGTTGTAAAACTCTGGATCTATGGACTCCAGGTCTTTGAGCGCCAGAGGTTTATTCAAGATTCTCTTGTAGAAAGGCAACGAGAAACCAGTGTCTATGAATTTGCCATGGAACAAGGCCTAGAACAGAAATGCAGTGCTGTCAGGTTATCTGAACCTTCAAAACATGTCATTGTCTGGTGGTAAAACATTATAGGTACAGTTAGTGAGTGACAAATAAACAACAAATACAGTGCAGGTACCATGGCAATGAAGCGCCCAATGAACTTGAAGTACTTGAGGTGATCAGGATTGATGTAAGAGGCAGGGTTTATCTGCAGGCAATAGTTGTCCTTGCCAGCATACTCAAACAAACAGTACATAGGGTTCAGTACTTCATGAGAGAGCAGGAAAAACCATTCCCTAAAAAAGGTAATCACAGGACAAAATGTAGTTAAGTTAAAGTGATCGCACTGGTTGAGTGAGGTTTGCAGAATCTTGCAGATCAGGATTTTAAAGACAAACCACAATGTTCCACATGTTATACTGTAATTATTAAGACAGGTTGTGTAGAGCAAGTCTTAAAAAAACACTCATCTCACAAGTCATGTGATAACAAAATAAACAAATAATTGGTTGGACCTACCTGGCCACACCTCCATAATCCAATCCTTCCTCTCCAGGGAAAATGATCCACAGTCTTCGCCTCAGATCTTGAGGGTGAAAGCTCATGATCTTTGAATGCAGACAAAGAATTAAAGCAGTTCCACACATAAGGTATTCACGAAACAAAACTGTTGAACAGAATAAGAAGCAACCAGTGGATCACCTGTTGGAATGAATCCTCAAACAAGGTTTTCCGGGACACAGTAATCTTAATGTGCTGAGGCATTGACAGTTGCTAAAAGAGGTTAAAAAAATACATGAAATATACTTTATTTTGAGCAAACTGAACACTCAGCATTTTATTCATAGAGGTTGAGTACTGAGATTAAAGAGGTTGAAATAACACATACCTGACACCAGAACCTGAAGTATTGCACTTTGGCTTTAAAGTCCCTGACATAGGTTATCTGTGGCCCATTTTCACTGTAGAAAAGACGATATGAAAGATCATCAGTGTCAAATAACTGTATAAACCAGTACAGTTGAGGTGATGTATGTGTGTGACATGTATGCATTTCTTTATTAAAATACATGATGTGAAAATCGCTATTATGAAAAGCATATTGAGCCAGCATTATTCCCTGCTTAGACATTTTTAGGTTGGCACTGATCCCTGACTGTCATCTTTGGATTAAACCTGTGCTGTATTAGAATTGGCCATGGCTGAAATTTGGTAAAGGACACAAATCTAGTGTGTTTTCATGTGACAGGTACATTTCAAATACTCACAGTGAAGATTTCCCTGTGCGAGGGTCAATGTAAGTTGTGGTTCGCCTGTTGTGGTCCACAAAGTAGGGGATGCCATCCACGGTGAACCTCATCTCCCAACCTTCTGGCAGGGGCTTATCATTCAACAACCTGAACAGCACAAATGCATGTGAACATATACAATAATGACATGACAAGGGGGATTCAATTACAGATATAACACAATGAACATACACACAGCATCAGAATACACATAACATCACGTGTACACTTACCCTTGCGTCCTGGGATCCTCCCACTGTGTCGTCCGAGTCGGATGATGAACAAAGTACACTCTGCCATTGGTGTCTGTTCTCTTCTCTAACATAACAAACTTTTTTTCAGTACTAATTTACATGTACAAGCGCTACCAACACACTCACAGGACATTTCAGCAACTACAGCTGAACAAAATGCTTAAGTTCAGTTATATTTACCCCAACCATGTGGCAGAGGTCCCAGCGGATCAAACTCTTTACTTGCTGTTGCTGCAAACTGATCTTGGAGCTGAGCAGAAAAGAGAATATGACACATGTTAAGGATACAAACTTAGTGAATAATATACAAAGGCAAGCATTTTATAATGACTATTTATATTTTGTTTGAATGAGAGGGAGAGAAAGATTAAAAATGCAAACTGGCTTTTTAAAATCGGAACAAAATTATTTCTTTAAAGAAAGGTTGCAAAACATAAGTGTGCTTTGTCAATTAGAGGAGATAGAATTTCAGCAGGTGAGACTTTTTTTCCTTTTCTTCCTTTCCTATAGGTATGGACCAAGAAAATTGCAATGGGTGCACTTCCAGGACATGGTGTACCCTTCTATTTGAAAAGCTACAGCTCAAATTGGCTATAGCACCCTCAACACGCTTGACAGTAAAAAAGGTTAATGGAATAATAGAAAGTGAAAATTGACATTATGAGAGGCTGATAAAACAGTTAGTTATATCAGTTCTCAACTATTAGAGTGTAAATCAAAAGAAAGGTGAGGGAGCACATGCCTTTGTCTAAATTAGTATTTACAAGATACATTAAGCTGGTCAGCAAAAACACTGAAGATCTTTTCTCTGGAGTTTTATCAGATAAATAAAGGTTCGAGTCAATTTGTCCTGAATGAATGTACTACTCTCCCCTTGGCCTGGTAGCTCAGTGGTTAAGGCCGAGGGCTGGGAAGCAGGATCGATTCCCAGCTGAGGCACCCAGCCCATCCCCCATACCAGGTGTGACACTCAGCGCTAGCTCCCGAGCGCCGCCTGTGGCTGCAAACTGCTGGGATGGCTCAAATGCAGAAGAGGAATTTTGTTGGAACGCGTAAAAACGTATTCAATGACAATAAAGCTGATTCTTCTTCTTCTTTCTCTGAGTCAGTCTCTCAGATATAGTCATTGTAGAGATCAATGTCTTTTGTATAATTTTAGTACAAGATTTTGGATTCAAGTCCTTTAAATACATAAATATATACAGGTATTTATTTATTTTAGTGATACAGTATGCCTGCATGTTTGAATATTTCTCAAAATATCTATTCAGTTTTCAAAACGAACACATGCTTGTTCCGAAACATTAAAATCCAGATTTTATGACTGAATAAATGGCAGGTGTGACTGTTCTCACCCCATAAATGAACCTCTGGTTAAACTGTTGCATGGCTCCCTGCAGCTGGCTGCGCTGGTTCTGCCACTCCTCATAGTTACGTACTGACTCCTGCGTGGGGCGTTGCCACGTAGTAGTTCGGGTTATGTGATCGACATAGTATACTCGCCCCATCGGATCCACCCTGCGCTCCCACCTACAGAAAAAGGAGAGTGAAAAGGCAGCCATGCTTTGATGACAGTGTAGGCCAAATGGCAGAAGTGTGTGAGGGTTCCAAAAAAACATCCACATTACAAACAAAAAGCTGTGTGTGGTGTGTGTGTGTGTGTATGTGTGTAATTTCCCTCTGGGAAGTTTTCTGAATCTGAATTATCGAGGTACCCTGTAGGAAGAGACTCAGGTCTGTCCCATGTTGTCCTTTTCTCAATGTGATCCACATAATAGACACGCCCATTCTGGTCCACTCTTTGCTCCCACCTGTAGAGACAATGCAACTGAGTAAGTGAAGACAAAGCAAAGTAAAATCAATATCTAATGTAACAGCTGTGTATTGCATTGGTCTTTTACCCTGGTGGCATAGGACCATTGCTCAAAGGTGTTATTCTTGGAGCTGCTGTAAACGAAGCTGCTGAGGCCGAGGTCGCAGGTTTGGGGCAACTTGCTGTCTGTGAGGAACTTGCTGTGGCTGCACCAGATTCATCCTGCTGATCCGAACACCCACTGGCAGAAGCCTGAGAGGTGCCATCAGAAGCTGGACCTTCACTCAGCTCAGTAGGAGAGGAACTGCTAGAAGACGCTGTGTGAGGACAAGGGTAGAGGGTAAAATGAACATGGTAACATTCATATATTTACACATACTGTACAGTGTCTAGAGTTTAAATAAAATTAATGATGTGGGCAAATATGAAATGGCGGACATAGTAAAGCTCATGTTCAAACTGTAAATTGTTGTAGATCTCTGATTTCACATTGTTATCTCACGATTGTATTACTTGGTGAAGCAGCAGGTCTGCCGGGTGTTGGAGGAGGCCGGGCAGGTCTGGGAGGACGTGAGGCGGAGGAGCCCCCAGGAGAATGGGAAGGAGAAGCTGTACCATTGATGGCATGACCATAAGGTACAATGACCCACTCATCTGAATCACTGGAAGGAGATGTGTCTCTGCTTGATCTGTGGATCAAACTCAGACTTAAGTCACCCTACATGAACAGTATCTTTAACTCAAAAGAATATATTACAATTGTGAATTACACGTTTTTGTCTTACACCAAGGAACATAAAAACATTTATTATAATCGTCTATAATAAAAGGTTTACTAGACCCGTTTCCGGTGCCTTCGATTTGTCTCTTATTTCCATTTGGAACCGCAGCTAAAGTAAAAAAAACAGGAAAGAAACATGCAGTAAACAGCTGAAAAAATCTTTTAGAGCTCTCTAGTGGTGAAAGTTTATAATAGCACCACTGTTTATGAAGTGCCAGTCCCAATAATGCTTGTCTGCGGCATGCTAAAAATCAGTTGATATTAGCCATGCCGATGTAACAATCGCACTGGTCAACATCATGCTGTTCATTAGGTTTATCAGTCCGTGTGGTTTCTTTACCATGTTCGCTCACTGCAATTGCAAAGGTTTCAGGGTCCACTTGCATGCCGTCCAAACAGACTGACAGGTCACCCACAAGATCCAGGGGGTCTTTGTCAGAGCAAAGCTGCAGTGTTTGCACCACCTCATACACTGGAGGGAGAACATAAGCATGAACAGTATATGGTTGTAATTTGCAGGACTTAACACCCCTAAAGGGAATTCACTGTGCAGTAACCCATATTAACCTATCATGCTAGAATGAAACGGCACGCTAATGTAGCACAAAGGTAATAAAAAATGACCCACTGGTTCCTCATTGACTTATTTTCAAGCATTTATATTTTACTCTTTTTAGCCTTGCTAGTGACAGTATAGGACTTTTCAGATGGCAGTGTGACTGAACTAAAAAAAAAAGTCACATGACATGTAACAAGCAACATGGCCTGAAGGGGCTGCCAACGGGGCTTTAGAATCCTTTTAGAAATTAAAAGCAACCAGCTGTAACACACAATATGGACCAGATTTTAGTGTCACATGGTGTGCGCATGTTGACAAGATCTGAGGGGACCTATTGTGCTGAGTTATAAACATACTCTGAGCACACAGAAGGTCATGAGCTTAAGTGAACTCTCTTTTTCAGTGAAAAGCTAATGTAATACATAGTGTGCAAGTTGCTTGTTAAGCTTCTCAAAGCTGAAACAATCCCATAAGAAACATAAGCAGTCTTATATAACAAATGTGTACAATGTGTGCAACATCTACCAAATACAGACAGAACACTGAAAACAGGACTAGAAGGGACACAATTTATTACTGGCCTAGAATAAATAAGCTATGCAGTAAGAGCTTTCCCCAGACTATCCCGTAATATTCTTTGGGAATCCACCCCCCTGAACCTGGAATTATTAATACCATGTGAAAATGTGAGGGGGAGGTTTGGAATACTTTTGGCAGACAGATAGGAATAAATTAGAACACAAAGATTAGAAAATCACATTAATAAAATGATACAAACTCACATTTCAGGTCATTAGCTTTCAGAGTCTCAGAGATTTCCAGTGTGGCCATCCCAAGAAGGATGTCTGCCTTCAGGGTCTGATGGCTCCAAACACGAAAAATCAGTTTGCTAACTGGAGTTACAATACTGTAGAAAAATAAGGAAATTATAAGACACTGTATGCGCAAACAGTGGAGAAAAAGTTCATTGAGTTTAAAGTCTTACTCATTTTAATGCATGCTACAGATTCAAAATTATAATACTTCTTTTATTATCTAGTATATAATCAAACAATACATGTCACTATTTCTTTTTGTATTATTGTCCATCAAATAAAATGTTTTTACGTACACTGTTAGAGCCTGCTTCCATTTGGGACTGTGTGTGTTGTTGCACTTCTCTGTCCTCTTCGACTGGCCATCTACAGCTACCTCAACATATGGACTGGGACCAAACCAGTTCTTTTTGTTTTCCTTCAGCTTTGCTGAAATAACTAGTCAGTTGTAAAAGGAAAAACACCACAGTGACATTACAGAACCTGTAGCTTCCCATAATCAATTACTAACCAAACTCTCTAATAAAAAAAACATTAATTTGTCACAGCTGTTTGCTATCTTTTGCTAATAACTTACCAGTAACTTGTAATTGGGCCTTCATGGTTCAGCCATAACAAAATCTTCTTTCGCGGCACTGAATGGGCCTGGAACTGCAACCAGTGGCATCACAAGTAAACACGAGACACCCTATGCAGGTAACCTTTTTAGAGAGTGACTAGGCTACTAAGTTGCTCCAGTTAGTGAAAACTATAGCTTGGATTTACATACAGTGGTTAAGTATGGATTACGGTTTGTATGAGAGCTTCAGGTAGCTAAAGGTATTCTTTTCTAAGGGTGGGTTTGAATTGAGCTTGATTCAAAATATAACTATAAAGTACAAAGACAGTTGCACTACCTAAACTGTGCTGGCTGACCAAGAAATAAAGGTTTTTAAGAGTCTCTGATGCGTTTTCAGAATAAATGTGATGTGAAAACCTTGCTATGTAAAGTGCCCTGAAATGACTTTCGTTGTGATTTGGCGCTATACAAATAAAGATGAATTGAATTGAATTGAAATTAATTTCATTGTAAAAGCATTAACACGTGAACATGTATGTTCCTCAATAATTGGATTAATCTTAGCGATTACAAAATACCACCGAGTACCTTCTATAACAGAAAATCCCATCCTTAAAATAGTTAAGTCTTACTGAATATAGCTTGCTAGTTTTGTCAATGGCCCTTCCCTTTGACAGCCTCCGAAAGTTTAAATACTAGCTAGGGGGGTTACGTAAGACAACTTAAGAGAATATTACATGAAATAATACAATTATAAGAAAGACGACGTATCTATTGCTACCTCAAGCATGAAGTCAGTGGAACTTAATAGCTAGCTCAATTTTTCTATTTTAGCAGAGGGCTAGCCAGGAGGAGAATTGTTGTCAAGACGACTTAAAAACAACAGTCTAGTTTTACACTAATTGTTTTGAAGGTGACATTGTTGTGGTTAATTCGAGATTTGGTAATAACATACACGGCTTTGCGAATTAGCGCTACCAACGAAAAATTAGAAGTTTTACCACCTAAAGCAACTTTGCACACCGACCTCTGTTTTAGCTAACCGTGTATTAACTGTTAACAAGAATGCTAACACCACCCGGCTCCCTAAAGGCTTTAATCGTTCAGGGAATCACATCTTACATTACTTGAAAAAATGAATATACCTACCCCCAAGACGCAGACGATACGAGATCACGCAGACTTTAGCATCAGCTATGTTTAGATTGTTGACAGATAGCCGCCTGCCATCACCAGCATTATGATGAACAGAGACACGGGTTCCGCTACCTCCGTTTCCGGTGCCAACCTTTCATAAAAAACCTTTGATAGCAGAATATGCATATATATCGTGGACTCCTTTAAATAACTGTTGTTTGGTGCCCTAAAATTAGTGATTTTCTGAAGATTCACCAAAAGATAACACCATATTAACACAGCATTTTGCATCTTGTTGGTTGCTTGTTAGATAATATTTCTTTGTGTTTAGTAGTGTTAGTTAATAGACCATTCTGTTGTGATTCTTATTGTCAGTACTAGGAGTAGTAGCAGTGGGGTAAGCGATAAGTGTAGGTTTTGTTGTACTAGTAGTGGTAGAGAAGGTAGTAATTATTTGTAGTTTTATTTTGAAGGCTAATACTTGAAGACGTTAAACGGATATCATCTTTACCATGCAATACTTTCTAAATTTCTAAATGAAATAGCAAAATGGGCAACGGTTTCCAGCCCTTACTATGCAGAATAAGGCTGTAATTAATGCTACATAAATGCGTTAATTAATAACAACCATAACCTTACAGTAACGATAGATGGCGTCATTTTGGGACACGCCCACGTGTGACTTCCTCGAGCTTGGTCTCGTGATATCAGTTAGCGTCGTTATTAAGCTAGCTAACTAATTTACAAATGACAACTCAGTCAGGTAAAATAATAGTTGCGAAATAATCACAACGGACACTTGACACGATGCTGTCTCGTTTACTGAAGGAGCACCAGGCGAAGCAAAATGAGCGGAAGGATTTACAGGGTGAGTGATGGTAGTGAGCGATTTGCGGGCTAGCATTGATGCTAGCTGGTGCTAAAAACAAAGCTGGGACACTAAAGAGGTCCCCGCTTTCCATGTATCTAGTTTTGATTTGTCTGTGTTGATTTGGCAACTTGCACAGAGAGACGCAGGCGTGAAGCTATTACGGCAGCCACCTGCCTGACGGAAGCCCTGGTAGACCACCTCAACGTCGGGTATGAAAGTGCTCCTGATTATTTGTTACCTAACGTTACATTTCGCAGTAGTCCAGTCGTACAAGAAAAGTCAGTGTACTTGATCAATAGTTGACGGTGCTACTGAACAAAAAGGGTTATAGATGATTCCATGCGACCACTGTTAATAAATGTATTAATTGTAGTCACCAACGGTGTTCACTATGTTAGTGACTGTTAACAGATTTCACTCAGCCTCACCAGCCTGTGTTGTCCTCAACCAGAGCTTTTTCAGAGCCAATTAAATAAGCCAGTTCATTGCTGGAAGGATAATTCCATGCACTGGGTTGGTTAACATTTTGAAGGTTGTGATTAAACCAAGACAATCAGCTTAAAGACCAAGAATGGCATGAGTAATGCAAAGACTTCAGATTCTCAAAGATTTGTGTGGTTTGTGCTGTTCCTTTCAGAAAAAGATTATGACTAAAATCCACAAGTGACTTGGTGAGATTTTGGCTGGTACAATATTTATTACAGTATTTATTTCCAATAAAATTAAATAGACAAATGAGACAAATATACTTAAATATACTTATACTTAAATATAAGTATATATAAAAATACCCACAATTTATTTATTATAATACATGCTCTGTATTTACGTAATAACAAAACTTTGCGGCTTCCTTTTATTCGGCCCTGTTACTTTAGAGTTGCTCAGGCTTATGTGAACCAACGTAAGCTTGACCACGAGGTGAAGACTCTCCAAGTGCAGGCGAGTCAGTTCTCCAAACAAACTGCTCAGTGGATCAGTATGGTGGAGGGATTCAATCAGGCTCTAAAGGTATGATACTCTTAATCAAGCAGAAAGGTCACACACATTCACTAACTTGTAGCACCCCCAGGGACCTTTGTTGCATGTCTGTCCCTCTCTTTACCCAATGTTTCCTGTCTGCCTATCAATAAAGGCTAAAAATGCCACAAAAAATAAAACATCAGTAATTGCAATTTGAAGTAGTATATAAAAGTATATAAAATAATTTCTAGATACATATCTAAACTTCAGAGTCTTCTTACATTTTATGCTTGAGATGCGTCAGTTTCAAAATTAATTAGGATTTTAATAAGATATCTTGTCCTAAACATCATATGTCAGTCGCAGTACTTAAAAACAGTGTTACTTGTACTTTAGTTGGATATTAGATGTTTACATTGTGGAGGTAACAGACTTGCATTTCCTCGAGTTGCACAGTATGATCCTAAACAAATGATCCGTTTTTCCAATGCTGCACCTTTTTCAAAAAGTAAGTGTATTGACAAAAAATCCTTGATCTGTGCAGCTTTCACAGTTAGAGCAATTCATAAGTGAGCTTTAGATTCCCATTCCTAAACATGTTTGTTGCTTGTTCCAAGGGTTGGTTACACTGGTAGATATACATGGTCACAACCCGTCATTTTTCTTAAACTTCTGAACAGGAAATTGGTGATGTGGAGAACTGGGCCCGCAGCATCGAGATGGACATGAGGACCATTGCCACAGCTCTGGAATACGTTCACAAGGGTCAGCTTCAGTCTTCTTCCTCCTGAACATCCTGAGGAGACATGCTGGACAATTAAACTTTAAATTAAATCAACTAGAATGAAATCCGGTTCACAAACGGCATCTAGGATCCAAGCAGCAGTGACTCTGTCCATGCCCTCAGACTGGGCTAATTATGTTTCAGAGAAATATTGAATATCTGATGCATTAAACAGTTAACTGTACACCTATATAACTGCTTAAGTCC
This sequence comes from Microctenopoma stevenorrisi, assembly GCA_032270685.1. Taxonomy (NCBI): domain Eukaryota; kingdom Metazoa; phylum Chordata; class Actinopteri; order Anabantiformes; family Anabantidae; genus Microctenopoma; species Microctenopoma stevenorrisi. The sequence continues at coordinate 16,261,927 of JAUMTR010000022.1, forward strand.
TTGTTTGAGCAGCAGTTGGAACAATCTAAAGCAGAGAAAGCACATAGTGATGAAAGAGTTATTTAAATATTAAGACTGAGTAGTGACTTCATTAACAAATATATCTGTACTTCAATATTTGGCAAACAAGGCTATATCAGTTTGGATTTGGATTGAAGTTGTTTAATGTGATGACAGTACCTGTAGCCATCGACAAATTGACAGGCGTCCCAGTGTTTTACGAGGAAGTATTTTTTAGCACTGATGAATTATGTATGCATATTCATTTACAGTGCTGTGAAAAAAGTATTTTCTGCCTTCCTGATTTTTGCCATATTTGTCACACTCAAATGACTTTGGTCATCAAACTAATTTTAATATTGTACCAGAGTATCTTTATCTTTGTGTAATATTAAAACTTGTTTGACGATCTGAATCATTTGTGACAAACATGCAAAAATGGAGGGGGCAAATACTATATTATTGCACTATACTGTATGTCTCCAGTCATGACTACTGTTTCTGTCATACAATGGAATTTTGTTTTTGTTTGGGGATGAAATATTATTTGTAATAAATTTTAAAATCCTCTTGTGTATTAAATTAATTAAAGTACAAAGAAACATTTACATTATGTTACATACTAAAGAAAGAGGCTCTCTTGTCCTGATTTCCATGTTCACAGTAGGTGTCAGTATTGAACCAGAAGAATTGTGACATTTAAGACAGTGAATAGGGCATGTGAGGAAACATTTAGTTGCAATATACTTTTTGAGAAGAATTTGGTTTAGCTGATGGTTTATTTATAGCCTTTATAAAAGTGGAAAGCATAAGCTTATGTGACAAACTAATAACTTAAGAAATTTAAGGTTTTAAAAAAGGACAAAGTTGTGCAATGAAAATGTGTTCAAACAACTAAATAATGTGTCTGGATAAATATTTGTCTAAGGAATGTGTGACGTAAACAAGATTTATGTCATGACGTACTTTGCTGTAGACTTCACTCATGTGATCACAACTATGTTTGATAATTAATCGCACATACAATTCACTGCAAACACAGTCCCCCTTTGTTTTGTTAAAATGTACATTCATAAGCCAAAATAAAAAGTAGAAGGCCACTGGTCACTGACATTGCTAATGTATAGCCGGCTATTTACAGGGTGACCTGCATGAACCAGTGTGATTCTACACACTAATTAAACATATGGCTGTACATTTTCACAGATTAAGTTCAAGGCATGTATGGGAGCCAGCAAGTTCTAAAAAAAGAAAGGGCAAGATATTGCCAGAAACTGGAATGCGTTTAATATCCAGGCGCACAGAAAGTTCTCTTTGTTTTCAGTATTTCAAACCAACTTTTTTTTACGGATTGGGGATTACCAGTTGCGGACTTATCTTAAGGGATCAGCCACACGGATAAAACCCCTCTCTGACCAGCCTCTCCGAGTTAAGACAGAAGAATAACCAGAAAGGGAAAAGAAAGAGGACGGATAACTTGTACAGATCCATCACTTCTCAGGAAAAGGTAGGATCATACAATGTTATATATAAGACATTCTTTCATCTTTGAATCATAGTCAAATACCTTTCTTGTATGCTACAGGTCTGAGTTGCTAAAATTTAAAAAACTGGTAATGATCACACTTCTCTGTTGAATATATCTAATTAACAAATAAGTAGCTCAAATGTGTAATGGAAACTTACAGCATATAGTAATGGATTAAAGACTCCTTTGTAATATTTGGTCATATTATATTAATTTCTATCCATTTATGAGGTATTTGTGAGAAAAAAACTTTTCTCAAAACTAGATTTGTAGGATCATATATATGTTTTGAGTGAGGCTTACAGCAATTATATTGGTACCATATTTAATTATGAATGTTGATGACACACATAATATGACCCATTGATTTCATTTTATGTTTTCTCACCAATAAGCCTGGAAACAAATTGGTTGTCAGCAATAAGCAGGCTAAGCAGCTCTGTCACGGGTATTACATTTATGCTTCAAAACAATGTACCCCCCTCTTTGTTTCTCCCTCCCTCACAAATGCTTTTTTTTCTTCAGTCATAAGAGTATTAACCAAAGATTTCTCATGTGCCCAGAGCATTTCTGCAATACAAGCAACTCGCCTAGTGAGACCCTGCATGAACAAAATCATTGTGTCCCCATACTTATCTAAACCAGCACAATGTTCCAACAAAACCCCATATTATCATTTGGTTGCAGCTCAGTGGATTTCCATTTTCATTTCTAGTCCCTAGAACTGGATTTGGTATTTTGTAACGTCAGTACTTACACATTTTTTCTTAACATGTTTTCAAGTCCTCCAGGCGACCAAAAAGGCACAATTCTAATCCAGGAAGCAGCATGGACACACAGTTTGTCTACAGCCTTTTAGGGTAAGAATACTAGTTTTGAAGTATTATACAGTTTGATCAGTAATTTGGCAGCTGCAGCGTAACCTACAAATCTAGAGTCATATGTCTACCTTGTTTCTTGTTTTTGTCGTCACATCTCGTTTTGCTCTAACAGGGAAAATGCGTGGATGTACATCACTGCTACCTTTGTAGTGATGTGGATTGTTGTGTGGCTGTACAGAGACAGCTTGGAGATTGAGCACATCGCCGATAAGTATGTTTTTGTCACCGGCTGCGACTCGGGGTTTGGAAACCTGCTGTGCAAGAAGCTCGATCGTAAAGGTTTCCATGTGCTGGCTGGCTGTCTCACAGAAAAAGGAGCTGATGATCTGAAGAGAATGGCGGGCCCTTGTTTAAAGACAGTCGTGCTGGATGTGACCAATCAGGACAGCATCCAGAAAGCCATGGAGTGGACCAGGAAAGAGGTTGGAGATAAGGGTAAGAAATCACCTGAAGTTGACCTGTAAGATTCAGCTAATTTTTACAAAGCATTTTTCTAAAACTAAATACTTTCTTTCATGTAGGACTCTGGGGTCTTGTGAACAATGCTGGGCGCTCATTACCCATGGGTCCTACAGAGTGGATGAAAGTGGAGGATTTCCACAGCACACTGAAAGTCAACATTAATGGCGTGATCGGCATGACAATGACCTTCCTGCCCCTGGTCAAAAAGGCTCGTGGTCGAATTGTAAATGTAGCATCGGTGTTGGGAAGAGTGGCAGCCAACGGTGGAGGATACTGCATCTCCAAGTTTGCAGTAGAGTGTTTTTCTGACTGCCTCAGGTACAACCTCATTACTGTTAGATAGAAACACACTGCAGATAGAAACACAGCTTTTTTTTCCGAGCATTTTTATTACTATAAAGGAAAAAATATATAACACACATTTAGAGCAATAAAGTTGCTGATATTTTAAGAACTATAGTATGATTAGGTATGATTTGGTCCACTAATCTTTTAAGAGATTTGGCGTCGATATAAATAATGAACATGTGAATGGTTCTAGCCTATATGATGTTCTCTGTATCAAGGAGGGATATAAACTACTTTGGAATCAAGGTGTGTATCATTGAGCCGGGATTTTTCAAGACTGCAGTGACAAGCCTCGACCCCATTGAGAGGGAGCTACACCGCCTTTGGAACCAGCTCAACCCAGAGGTACAAGCCAGTTATGGGGACAAATACCTTGATAAGTGTAAGTACAACGTCATTTCAGAGGACTGTGACCACAGAATCTACTGTCGCTAAATTAACTTTTTACTGAGATATGTACATCATAGGGAGATAATCCCACTGCATTAATTTATTAAACTTTTCTTTCCAGATATAAAGGTCCAGCGTTTGATCATGAATGCTGTCTGTGACTCTGACCTCACCAAGGTGACTAGCTGCATGGAGCATGCTCTGACCTCTGCCCACCCTCGTTCCAGATACAGTGCTGGCTGGGATGCCAAGCTTATCTGGATCCCCCTCTCTTACATGCCTTCTTGGGTAGTTGATGTTGGGCTTAAGCTGGTGCTGCCTCGTCCTTTGAAGAGTGTGTAACTGGTGAAGACTTTGAAGAAATGTCTACAAAGGTTTCAGCCTTTTTTTCTAATTTTGATGCAGTACTAAGGTTAACTTCAAAAACATATATTTTACCTTCCAAAGCACCCATATCCCTATCTCCATTGGCCATGTAATGATTTGATGTTGCAGTTACTATTAAATGTGCATTATCTGCCATGTCAGTGTTTTTCTCATGCGTTGTCTGCTTGACCCTTTTAGACAACATAGAACAAATGAAACTTGTACAGTAAAATTTTGTTAAAACATAATATTTTGTTTGTTGAAACTGTGTATCTTTTGACACTATTATTTATGTATACACATGGAAGCTATTACCATCAGATGCTAAATAAAGAGGATTTTACTACCAAGAAAATCTTAATTCTTCCAGAAACAAGTGATCAGCTTATTGTGGATTAGTTGAAGTTTTGCTTCTGTACACAGTGAGTCAATTCCATATCTGAGTATTATAAAGCCCATGCCTACACTTGTATAATTTCAAAATCTCAAAGTTGTATAACTAACTAGAAAGTTCCTGGGGAAACTTTGAAGGTGCCTGCCACCTAGCGCCGCTGAACCTTAGACCGATCTTCCCGACCAGAAAGCAGGATTTACCAAGTATTTACAAACACACACAGTAAACATGTTCAGCTACTACTACTTCAAAGGCAAGTGTCAGCCAATCAGAGAGCAGGTGTCAACAGGGTGCTTCAGCTTCAGTTGTCAGGGTAACGAGCACACGCACAGACACAGACCTGCTCCTAACTGCTGTTTTCACAGAAAATCCTTGATGGCATTTGGTCCTTGCCGTTCAAAAACTATAAATCCTATCACTATGAGAGTCACACTGACAGAACCAGGACAATGTCTCTCTATATACATGTAATTTTGTCATGACATAGCAAAAAATTAGTGTTTGGTAGAGATTTAGAAATATAGCTCCTCTATGGGCTTCTGGTGAAATTTCTTCCTCAAATAAACAGGATTTAATAGGAAGCTCAGACACCAGAGTGTCGACTCCTAGCCACACTGTTCCAAAACCGTACATCCTATCACAATAAAAATTACATGTGTCAACAGAGGACAAGTTTTCCTACGTTTTGATATATAATTTGTTAGTGAAAGTATAAAGAAAAATTGACTGAGGGAGAGATGAAATACACAAAAAGAGTTGATAAAGAGCTGAGCTGAACTTTGGCGTTTAGAGTGACATCCTCACTCTACCTTCTCCAAAGTTCCGTCCATTAAAATGAATGGAGACATTTCGGGAAGTTAATCTGTCACATAATACTTAAACTGCTCTAATTCAAAAAGTACAAAAGATATGAAGACGCTGTAGGTGTCTGGACCCGATTAAAGTTTGAATGACGTTTCTATGGCAACACACCATGAGGGTGAATGGAGGGAAGGGCGATGAAAATACTCCTCCAACTGCCATTTTTGACCAAAAAATGGAAAACTACAAATTATTATAAACATAATAAACTTGGGCCAATTTGGGCTGACCTTTCTAACATTTTGCCATGCAACATGGCTCACACATCTGAAGGTGCAGGGCTCAAGGCCTCA
>JAUMTR010000022.1:16273853-16299946 GCA_032270685.1 Microctenopoma stevenorrisi
CTGCTCTAAAATGGACGTGCTGATCAAAGGTAAAACATCCTTGAGCAGTCTAGTAGGGATGGGGTCTAAAAGACACGTAGACGATTTAGATGAGCTAATTATTATTTAGTAGTTAGTTAGGTCCATAATTAATGGATTAATACTTTTGTTTGACATTTGGCTTCTGTACACCACCACACTGAATTTGAAATTAAGCACACAAAATGTAAGTGAAGACTTTAAGTTTTAATTCATAGGGTCTGGAAGTGGAAGGCAACGTCATAAAAATATGAATAACTGTGCTCGTTGTCAGATAGTCTTTCAAGAAAAATATTGTTCTTGTTGTCTTGTTCTCAATTCCACAGGGTTGCTTTCTCAATTCCACAGGGTTTATTAACCTGCTACTTCAGTCAGCCAGGATTCAGAAAGCACTCTTGAACAAAGGGTGAAATGTCTTCAGGGAACTAAAACAAGTCCAGTTGCCACTGAATAACATTTTGTGGATTGTTATTGTTGCACTTGTTTGCTGGAGTAAAAATCAAGAAATCAGAAACATTTTGTGTGACACACATGCAAAAGAATAAGAAATCAGGAAGGGGGCAAATAGTTTTTCACACCACTGTACAGATGGTCATGTAGGTAGTGAATCAACATCACTTATTACTGATAAGAATCTCATTCTCTTGTTCCCTTGGGGGTGTGGGGCTGTAACTGTTAAGCCATTTAACATCTTATTTATTTAACGGTTTTCCAAAAAGCACCGTTCTCTATGAAAATAATTAAAATAAAAAAAATGAGAACAGAAACATGTCACTCTATGCCATGAAGTGCTTTATGGTTTCAAAAAGAAAATTTGGAAGTTACATATTTTATCTTTCACACTGATGAGAACAAGTTGAATTACTGTCACATGTGAAGTGCAACTGTGTCACACAGGCTTACAATTTTTGCAGCTTTAGAAAATACCGAACGGAACTGGACAGCTGTGCATGTTTAGGAATTCTCAACAGAAGATCGTTCATACCATTTTTATGTGCACTGTACAAAATAACATATTTTAGCTATTACTGTCCACCCTGTGATTCATGCAATCACTAGTTTTATAAAAAACATGTGTCACCTGTATTTATCTGTGACCAACAGAAATTCACTTAAATTCATTTGTTTTGACACCCCCACTTGTAATTAATGGGAAATTTCTTTGAATTTGTTTGATGATTCACTGTAGTCGTTCAGCAACTCTAGCTTACATTACACAAAACCAGCACAGCTCTGCATGGCTGATATTTGTCTACTGTTGCAGTTAGAAGTTTATTCAAAGCAGATTCAATGAAATAATCACTCTGTTTCTTCATGTTTTTATTTTTAGCAGCTTGATGTATCTGTCAGAAGTATTTTCCTCATGCTTCTAATTTCTCATGCTGATAAACATGGAAACAATGACAAACTTGTGTTGTGTTTAAGTTGCTGATAAATTGCCATGTTGCCTTTTTTCAGGTAATGTGGATGTAGATAGGTTTCTTACTGAAACTTGGAAAATTAATCCATTCATAAATGACAGTCCAGATCACTTTGCTGACCCCATCCATCTGCTGTGAATGTGATTTCCAATCTCAGTAGGAGTACCTTATTTTTTTAAATGATTGAAAGAAAAATCTTAACATGACCTTTACTCATTGCTGTGCAGGCGGAGGAACCAGTCGATGGTGCTATGCAGTTTGAACACGAGCCAGCAAAGCTGGAGACAGCAAGAAATGTTGGTATGTTCAAATATGACATGATTGGATTAAACTGTACTTAAACAGCTTATTTTAATATATTTGTTTTCTTCCTTGTAAAATGTATCAGATATGACAGATATCACAGGATGCTCATGCAGCCTTTGACTCAACCACATATTGCATGTACTTCAGGGTTTGTTTCCATCCACCAGATGGCACTGTGCTTCCACCAGAAGATGTCAGTAAGTCAACTGGGGAACCCACAGCATTTGCTGTGCTGACCATCAGTAGTCTCTGCAGGAAGGCAACATTACTAAACAGAAAAGTGCCTCTACAAATCTCAGCTGACATCCAGTGAGACTGCTGCTACCTGTTCAGACAGTGATGTTTCTGACAGAACCTTGACTTGGCCCTACTCCAACAATGCAGGCAGTCTTCACTTAATACAGCCAGATATACCAACATGAGTCATTAAAGATTGGGAAGGGCTATGTAGTTTTCTGGACTATAAACACCAAGGCATCCATCTATTGCTTCATTAACATTCTTCTTAAATGAAATAAATATACTCAGTCATCTTAATCACCACTTTGTGATGTGAGCCCAGGGTTCTTGCAGTTTCCTGTCTGCAAATGGTAAGTGAATAGGAGATGCTTTTGGTTGTTACCTGCAAGAATGACTTGTATGTATGCCTTGTATTCTTTCTCACTGAAGAAAATGCACTGGGCATCTATAATCCTTACAGAAACATTAATATTTTTGTAGGATATGAATGTGCAAGCGTTTAGTTGGTTAAATGAATCCCCTCTAATATATAACATATAACATAATTACATTTTGATAACAGAATAATGGTGTCCTGGGTATGATGTAACCCTGCATAAACAGGTTCAAAGCATTTTATTGATTTTATTTAGTCTTTTTTCTTAAGAAGACTAGATCTATAGATCTGGTGATGTTATGTTTACAGCAAACAACTGGATACAATATAGACCTTTAAAAACAGGAGTTTCACACTAAGTTGTCAATGCCTCGCTTTGTCACACAAATATAAAATCATGTGACAGTCCCCTTTGTGTTGTCACTTGGAACATTTTACAACTTGTAAACCACTTACATACTATATTTTAAAAATCGTAGTCTCAGATTTGATTCACCCATTTAATATCAGTTATTTGAGCAGCGGATGTCAACATAGTTTCTGATAATTCCAAACAACTTTTTTGAACACAATCATTTCATATTAATTCAGTGCTTCAGGGAGCTTTGGTTTTTCCATCCCTACTATGCTAATGTGATTAAAGGAAAAAGATATGTGGAGATATTCTTATTATTGTGCTGATTGAAGGGCAGGTATAGGGTATAACATGCCCCCTTCATTTGTGTGAGCCCTATTTAAGGGTTACAGGAGGGACTATTAGTTTAGTGTGTGTGTGTGTGGGGGATTCATTAAGATTTAAATGTAATTAATTGTGATATATAAAATTTTAATATTATCAAATCATGATGACTCATGCTCATGTCACGCTTTTGTATTATATACAGAGAATCCTTCTCAGACTCCTCGACGGATAAGTAAGAGTTGAAGGTTGTGCAGTGAGAATTTACACAGGGGCCAGTGGTGCCAGACGTACGATAATTATTGTATTTGTACGATAATTGTTCCCTTTACAACCAATAATTTCTAATTTGACCCCTTCATATTATGGCTATGTTATTTCGTTAACACAATGATGTACAATGATTGGATTTAAATTGTATCCAGATTTTTTATTGGTCCAAAAGTTAAGGGTATGAGAAACTAATTTCCACTTTAAACACACTAAACTAATATATGAACATGGTAAACCTCATATCAGCATACTAATGCCATTGTGACCATGTTAACTGGCTGATGTTGGCATTTAGCTTGTTTAGCAATGCAAAGTGCCGCCACAGAGTTGCTGGGCAGCTGCTTCATGCTAGTAATGATATTGGCCTTATTTTATGTGGTTTCTTTAAGTTTTACTTGCCTATTATGGCATGAAGTCAACCAGGAAATTTTCCAACACACAGCCAAAATCTATCAGTTTGTATTACTTCCCCACTCTGATACGCATAATGATTCAATCAGCTATGCTGGTGTGTGTACAGTAAATTAGCAGGAGGTTAATGGGGGCAGAATCTGCCCAGAAAATTGGCCCATGTGTAGGACAGGGTGTCCTTATTAGACAAACCAGACTGTGAGAAGACTGAAAACATTAGGCTTTGTAGGTAGTGTGTTTAGGTTGGGAGATAACCATTTTTCACCATAAAAATATGATTAATCAAGCAGAACAAAGTGATGGATTGTAATTAGTTATACAATTGAACTGTTTCTCATTAAAGCAGCGAACAAGATATTACGGATACATTGACCTTTTGATTTAGTTCTGCCAGCTGAGAAAGTGTTAAGAACAAATGATGTTGGTCATTAATTCTGTGTTGATTAATTCATGTAATCAACATGTAATGTAGTCATTTGTTTCACAATCTTGACTGGATATTTCAAAATGATGTACTAAGATCGTTAAATATTCAAAAAGCTATTGTTTTTTGTGAAATTAAAGATTTATGGAACGTTTGTTACATCTTCTTCATAGAAAATACAAAACAATAAAAAAGTGCCTTACCATATAGCAAGAATTCAAAAATGCACTATATTTCTACTTTAATATTCTTACTTTAAATTGTCATGTTAATATGTCATAACATGCAGTAACGTTATGGGGCTCAGCTCCTCCATTTGACATTGGAGTTGTTCACAGTCCCTCCCACTGTCAAATGTACATTTAAATGTTTTTCTGACTTGTTAGACATGTAATTCCACTTATCTTAAGTTTAAATCTGCTACTTGTGTACCGGCATGGGAATATAACAGGCATTTACTAGAATATGTGAAGCAATCATCACCACCATAGGGCAACGGGACTATAGTTTAAAAGATGCTCTTGCACACTCTAGAAAAGATGAGACACTATGACAATACAAGCTGACTAAAGTGTCAGTAATGTCTTTTTTGACAAATGTTTCTTACCAGATGTACTATGGTAGACACTACAGCAGATCACAATATGCCACTTGCCCTCATAAGAAATCCTCTCCATACCTTTATAGATGATTCTTTAACAGAGGTACTGTATTGTGGAGATGTGTTCCCACTACGCTCTGCTGGTCACCTAGTTCAGGTGTATTTGGCCAAGCTGTAACTGCAGGGATGGTTAGGGAAGACAAGCAGGACAGTTGATCTCAAAGATCAGGATTGGCCACCCTTGACCTAAATTGTTAATCACAAAACCAAAAATACATATGACTGGTCCCAGATTCATTCTGCAACACAATGACTTTACAGCTAGAGTCAGAAAGAACTATCTTTAATGAAGACATGAACTTGCAGCAGATGGTAAAATCCCACAGAACTGTGATCTCAGCAATGTGACTTACTCTGACATTACATAAAAATACAGAAGACAACGAGTTCTCAAGTTGCTTGTAACAACCTACCTGCCAACTACCTAGAACAACTCTGCACAAGTGGTGCCGGGAGAAGCGGAGCTGTTTAAGAGTGTCATCGCACCAAATTTAGACCAAAAATGGGTAAAAAAAAGTAAATGACTAAAAAATCTGTAATATTTCAAAGCATTTCAATTTACTTTTTCAACTTTTGCACAGTCCTGTAAACAAATCAGACTTAGCTACTAAAGCTAGGACTGAAGGGCAATAGGATTATTTGTATTTGAGCACATGTGCTGACATTATGACAATAAATGACATCCGGTATAGTTTTTTTTTCCATCTCCTAGACATACAGTGTCTGTGGCCCTGGCAGAGTAAGTCAGGAGGAATAATATTAGCTCACTACCTCAAAGCTGGCAGAGCTGTCTACATTAGTAGCCCAACAAGTGCATGTCAGGACTCACTACCTTTTCTCATACATTCAGTAATCATGCTCCACAGTATGGGAGTGTTCAGCTCAGCTGGATGTGATGTAATGTATGCACAGCAGTAACTGGTTGTTCTTTTCAGCCTCACATGTATCTCCCACAGGTAAGACCAGCATTAAACTGTGACAGGCAGGTTTTTCCTGCCTCCTATGCTTTTGAAACTTTGTTATTCCTCTGATAGCAGGTTCATCTTTATCGACACCCACGTCCTCCCTATGTGACTGGTGTAGTTACTTCAGATGTCAGATTTTATAGATTCTAACTAAAAATTACTTTAAGTCCCCAAATGGATTTTCTATGCTGGAACTTTTTATTTGGAGCAGATTTGTCCAAATATTTGAACCATTATAGTAGAGTGGTGGAGTTTTCTCATGAATCCATCCATTTTAAAAGCGGCGCTGTGTAGCTTTTACTAATACGATAAGGGTGAATTGGTTTCTACTAGTAAATATGCAAATGTAAATTATCAACTGTCTAAATATGTAAATTGATAAACTGTAAATATTTAAATGAATTCTCACGTATGATCCAATGGGAATGAGAACAGGTTGATTGTTTTCTTTTGGTTTCATGAGGGCACAACCTATTTTCATAGTGTTATAGATTAGATTTAGTCAGTGTTTGAAACAGTCACCCACACATGTGCACACGTTTCAAATTAGTGTGACCTAGTTTAGTTTTAGTATTAGTTTGTTTTGGCATCAACTTTATCAGTTTAAATCTATTACGACTATTTTTTTTGTAACTTTTTTTTCACATTGTCGAACTTATTATCAAAAAGCAAATGTACTACACTTAACGCTTTAGAGCGTGATTCTATAGCTTGAAGAAACAGTTTTCAAATTATATATACGTGTTGAGCTTCCCACAATAAAACTGTGCCAAATAGCCAAAGGTTGTCTCACAAAAGGCCTTAACATGCCATCAGAATAAATCTGCAGTAGGTAAATGTTTTGCAGAACCACTCTTGGAACACCCTCAGTTCTTCACAAATCTTAATACAATTTACACCTGTAGACCCCTTTACAGAAATGAAGTGGGACAAATGGACATTATAGGACATTTTATTTAGATTTTGATGTTCAGAAACTGAGATGAAGTTATTTCTTGTCTCCATGGTGATTATTCTCCTCAGCCCATGATCTGGCAAAGCAAGGATAAATGATTTATTATGTGATTGTTCTGAAGAATCTGTAATTCTATCTGAAATCCTTTAGTTACTGCAGAGACTAAATAAAAAAAAAACATCTTATGTAACTCTAATAATGTAACAGCTTCACTGAACTGTCACTTCTGAATATCTTCTATACAAACATAGTTATTTTAGCTTCATATGGGTAATAGCGTTGAATACTGACGCTGTTCATCCAGCTGATGTAGGCAGAGACGCGAGTGAAGACGGTGGGCTTCCTGTAAGCGTTGCAGCCAGAGGAAGACACAAAGCTGGTCACACCATGGACAACCCACTGGCCACTGACCTGGCAGTTCAGGGGGCCACCAGAATCACCCTGCATCCAGAGATAACACATCAGACTAATCCTTAAGCTACAAGTCCATAACCGATGACTATTTCTGCACATTTCAGCACAGTTACTAGTGACTACCCCATTTTGCAGTACAGTTACAGTAGCCTGCTTCCACTGTCCCCAAATAACTCACACTGCCTTGAGCAACTTTGTGCAGAACATGAGTTTGCAACACTTTGACACTTTGTGCAGCTTAAGCACTGACCCTGCTGATGCAGCAAGTAACCCCTCATGTGCCTTCCAAAATATCTTCCTTGACAAGAAGGGGTCAGACCTCAGCTCAGTGGGAGAATTCAATTTCACTTTGTCATGCTGGAGCGGGGCTGACTTCTGACAAGTTCTTTTCAGTGTTTCTGTACTCTGCTTGTACCCAAATACAATTTCTGTCATCTTAATCATCCCTTGTTTTGGGAGACAACTTGAGAAAATGGCCTGAGTATTTTATCTGGGAGAAATCTGGCCTGCTGAAGTAGATGATACTTTTAAATGACAGCCTGAAACTGCACTTATAATAAAAACATTTTGGGTTAACTGTACTCACAAAAGTTCCTTAATGACTTGTTGAGGGTTAAGCTGTTGTTAGTTAATATACATAGATAACTAACGGCTTATTCATGTTCACCTACATGTAAATGTTTATAAACCAGTATCTTTATCAATCAATTACAAGCAACAATTGCTTGAATGAATGCTTCCTAAGACATCATTGCCTCACCTGGCAGCCAGAGTCGTTGCCACCACCAGCACAGACCATGGTGTACTTTACAGTGCTGCCCCACCATCCAGAGCTGGAGCAGGTGCTGTGGTCAACAACAGGCAGGTAGGCCTGTTTCAGCTGAGCAGACAGCTGACCTCCAGCTGGGGACATTAGCAAAAAACTGTTTAAAGGGTGTCTTTCTGGTTCTGAATGATGGCTCTAATATACAAGCTGCTTATGTCAGTCTTACTCTGGGTGCGTCCCCATCCAGTGATGTAGCAGTTGTTGTTGTGGGGCAAGACCTGACCAGAGGGGGGCAGGGCAGCGAGCTGGACGTAGGTGTTGAGTGTAGCATCAGTGGACAGACGCAGGAGAGCAATGTCATAGCTGAGGGTAGAATAACATGGCCTCAGGTCAGTGACCTTTTTCTGAGCTTTGTCTGACCCTGGTTCAAATTGAATGAATGAATTGACAATTGTGGTCTATTGAGTAGCTATTGCAATTTTAATTATATGTATGATTTTCATGTTTAGAGTAATAAGTCATAAGATTTGTCTGTCAGCAAAAGTTTTTTTAGAATAATGTAAACAAAGATTGAGATATGGATTTTTTCCTTTCCATTAAAATTTCCACCTAAAGTAGATTTTATAACAAACTCATTTCAAAACATGCTCAGTTTTTCATTCCTTTTTGTTTTTCATTCCTTTTTGTGATGCGTGTGTGTGCATCAGTATTTTCATGTTGTTTTCAAACCGTGCCCAGTAACCACTAACCCTGCAGCAACATTGTTGGTGTTCCAGTTAGGGTGGACGTAGACGCGGCTCACGCTCATGTACTGCTCTCTGCCCTCCTGGGTGTTGATGTTGTGATCTCCAAGTACAACACGCCAAGTCCTGGAGCTGTGGATGTACAAAAGAATGCTTCTTTCTTCCACTCTTCCCACACTTGTTATGTTTAGCAGTCACTAGCATGAAACAAGTAAAATATGCACCTATGATGCCTTAGCTATGCAGGAGTGTATGTGTATAATGTGGGACACCGGTAAATATGGGAAGCTTAAATAGTACAGTTGTCAAAATAAACTTATTTGACAGTTACTTGATTGTAAATTTATGACTTCACGCCAGTGATGGCATAGATTGGTATGTGAATATTGTCTGAAAGGTAGAATCTGAAGTGGAGTTCAGTCGAAGGTCAGTGATAAAAGATTTAGAATAACTGGATGCCTAAAAATTTGCCAGTTGTTCTCTGAGGTTGATTCCTGCTTTTTCTTTTATGAGACTATTAGAAAACACCTTGGTTATTTCAGAATGGTATTGTTTTATGATTATATGTTTTATGGTTCTCTATAGTTATCTTTCAAACATATTGTTTATATGTAATTTGGAAAAAGTGTCTACTTCTTTACTCCACCTAAACCACTGGGAAAAATACATTCATATAATTATGTTTTTTTAATTATGCATTTCAGAACACCTACAGTACCTGCCTCCTTTATCTACTCTATATTTCTGTTAATTTTAAGGGGATGTTCTGTGATGCATAAAACTCCCACCTGTCCACACAGTGAGCAGCGGTCATGACCCATCCTCTCTTGATCAGGGTTCCTCCACAGGTGTGGTGGAAGCTGCTGCCAGATTTATACTGGAGAGAGATCTAATGAAATAACAAGTAGAGATCATTACAAGTAGAAAATACTGAACACATATTTGCCAAATGTGTGTTTCCGTATTCCCAACAAGACATTGCGATTCCCAAGACTGTCACACACAGTGTGAGGACTGAAAAGAGCTGTATACCTGCTTATACGCTGAATTACACAGCAGCACATACCCGTAACACGGGGGTTTAGAAGTGGGTATACCCTGTTACGACCTAATAAGAAGTGATTATACGCCATATACCTGCGTATACCCCGGGCTACACTACTGATAATGAGTTAATGACTTAACTGCCATTACAATTCACAACAATGCAGCAAAATACCAAAATAGCACAGTTTAGGAAGTAATTTTAGCATGTTTCAGTACTCCTAACGGCACTGCAGACAAAGTGTACTGTACCTGCCAGGGCCAGGCATTAGGGCTAGCCACTTGGCCTCCCACAACTCTTTCCTCGGTACTGTCGACCTCCAGGTACCTGGGCTGGGGCTCCAGCTCAGCCAGCACTTATCAAAATAGATCACAGGAAGCATAAAAAGTTAGAGATCTTGTGTTGAAGCGTGTCAGAGGCCATGTGTGCATAATGTTTTGTCAAGAGAGGAAGAAACTGAGAGTTCTTACCAAGGGCTGCGAGAGAGGTCAACACAAGAAACCTGAGCATGTTTGCAGTCTCCTGAAATGTTCTGCCCTGGAGACTGTATCCACTGCTGTTTTATACCCTCAGGGGGCCTTCAGCTGAGTGTGTGTGTGTGTGTGTGTGTGTGTGTGTGTGTGAGAGCCGTGTTTAAATCAGCAGCTGTCCACCTGTGTCTGTCTCACAGTTATCACTACTGTGGAGTATATGTCCAAAAAGCTGATTCAGCTACTGTATCTATACTTTCCACCTATACTGACTATATATGTTTGTCCAGTTGTATTCACTGTCAGATGTGAGATTGTAACCTTGACATTTTGTGGTAAGGCAGTATTTGAAGATAGATGCTGTGTGTACACAAGAAATGCTCCTATGCATTTTTATTTAAATACTTTACTTTGAAGACATTTTAAATGTCTCTCAACACCACCCTCTTTACTTGGACCCGCAAGTCATTATTCACAGTACACTTACTTCTTGTCAAAGTTAGAAAAGGGACTCAAAAACAGCACATACACATTCTGGCACTTTCTCCAAGTGCACCCCTACTGTTAAAACCCATCTTCAGAGGCATTTTACTCTGCAGAGTGTATGACTTTGTTCTCTCTCCGATTGTGTGAAAAGCCCACTGGAGGCAATCAACTACTGGGACTGATCCCACAAAGGGAAATTTTTAGTTTCACACAGTATTAAAGCGTAAATCAGCTACAGAGAATGACTTTCATTTGTAATGTGCTATAGGAGAGGATCACGTTGTGGAGCACATAAAATATGCCATGTAGGAGTCATGGTAGAAAAAGAATGGGTGCACTAGCACAGGAATTCATATTCTGGTCAAAGCTGCTCTGAAGTTGACAGTCTGGGCAGACAGCTGAGCTACATATACTCAGAGGAGGAAACATGTAGAAGCAAACATGTACTGTAATGGGATTCTGATGTGTGCACTGTATATCATTGTATGTTGTTGATTACTAGTTATAATTGCAAAAAAAGGCACAGGCTACACTGCCATATTCATTCATCTTTAACACGTTGATTAGGTCCCAGGATTCATTTCTGCACTCACAGCAGTCTGCCTGTATGTTTTTCTGATTTCGTTTTCATTGTCACATGTCTGTAGCATGTGTGTGATTCTCAAAATAAGCAGAATATACTTTCCATTATTGCATCAATACACCCTGCAGCCCTTTCCTTCTAAAATTTCACACAAACACCAGAGAGGGAAAAATAAAAGAGCAACACAAGCCTCGTGTTTATAAAGCACCAGTTTTATTTGACCAGGCTCTGATGGGGCCAAAATAAAATGAGAACAACACTTAGACTTAAAAATAATAGACTGAACTGCTGGCTGATGTTTCAAGACACATTAATCACAATCATCTGTCTAAACAGAAATTTTCTTGATGGTCATTTATGTATAATATAACAGAACACGACAACACTGTGGATGTGGACACTAGCCTGTTGTGAAAACAAATCATGTAACACAGATTTTGCTTAAGAAGAATTTTATTTGTAAAATTGTAATTTGCTGTATGGAGAATAAGGTGAACTCCTTGTAGTTTGTCAATCAAAACCTCCATTTCAGGGATTGTTCATGACCTACAAGAAGATAATACAATAAATTTAGCATGTAAAAATTGTGCTTAAATTTGAACTTCATGTTGTGTTTTCCATTTTGTCATAATTCAACTGACCGAGTTCATCCATGTGATGTAGGCGGAGACGCGGGTAAAGACAGTCGGCTTCTGGGGAGCATTGCATCCCAAACCAGACACAAAGCTGGCTATACCATGCACGTACCAACTGCTGCCAACTTTGCAACTAAGAGGGCCGCCAAAGTCACCCTGGAGGGAAGCAATGAAAGGTTTCAGTACACAGATGCATCGCAATATTTTTTTTGTAGTGGTAGTTTTCTGCTGCAAGGAAACCTGGGGAGGGTGTAGTCTCACTTTGTGCCTTATACAGATGGTGGATAACGATGCATTTTTATCAAAGTCTTAGTACATCTATAAAAAGGCTTCTGAGAATTCACATAGTAGGCACCAACCTAATTTGACTGACAGTTGCACGTCAATTTGGACTAAATTTGAATACCTTTTTTACTACTTAAAACTGACTCAACTTCCAAAAAAATAAGCAAAACATGTATATTAAATAAGCTGAGACTGATTTTCTGTGTGAATGCCAGTGTTTCCCACTTGGCACTAAATGTTATGCAACACACATCAGTCTCTTAATGTGTCACTAAATTAATGAATGAATTAAAAACATTATACATTTGAAATGATAGAAGCTTTTATAGGTTTCAGAAATGTATTCTTCACTGTACTTCTAGCATTCTCATATTTTAAGCATCAAAAGACTCACGTTACATCCTGAACTAGCACCTCCTCCTGCACAGATCATGGTGGTCTTGACTGTGCTGCCCCACCAGCCTGAGCTGGTGCAGGTCTCGTGGTCAACTATGGGAAGGTGGGCCTGCCGCATTCTGGAAGACATGCTTCCCCCAGCTGATGGTACAGGGAGACAAACAAATGCATGTGTGAGATACAAAGGCACATCGCAGCACATAGTCAGAGTTCTGACTGTGAGGATACATGTCTGACTCACTGGAGGTGCGCCCATATCCAGTGATGTAGCAGGAGTTGTTGTGGGGCAGGATCTCACCGAAAGGAGGCAGAGAAGCCAGCTTCACATATGACGTCAGGGTCACCTCAGACGACAGCCGCAACAGGGCGATGTCATTACTATTAGTCAATATATGTCAGCGCTATTTCCACTGGAAACAAACTCATTAACTAATTCTACTGAAGATAAAAATAAGAAATGGCCAAACTAAAACTGTGAGAGATAAGCAGGTAACAGACTGCAATGACATTTACAGTAAACTGACCCAGACGAGATGCTGATGCTGTTCCACTCAGGATGGACATAAGAACGGATGACATTCCTGTATTGCTCTGATCCAAAGGAATCATGGAGCACAAGATCACCGAGGACCACACGGAAGGAGCTGTAACTGTTTTTAGTTTGAATTAGTTGATCTGTTCACTTTCTTCAGACATCAAGACAAAAGAGAAAACAATAAAAGGCAAACAGAGCAGGAGTCTACAGTCATGTTGCTCTTTCAGGCCGTACTGTACTTAGGCCCAATGATGCTTTAGGATAAATAAAAATACAGTATTTTATTGTAAACTTCATCACAATAAGGGTAAATGACATTTGGTCATGAAGTGTATTGTGTAGAATGGAAAGTCATTCTAATGACAGGAGATCATTAAAGTACTTATTATTACAGATATGTAGATGTTAACTAAGTAAAAACAAGACAAAAAAATCTGCAGCACCGTCTCACAATCCTAGGATTTATCCACTGGGATCTATTCTTTCTAATATAAAAATGACCATCAAATTTATGAGGATTGATGATGACGTTCTTCTCGAGTGACATTATCTGTAGCAAACATCATGACAAGCCATTCAGTAGCATAATAATAACATTTTCTGTTTCTGACAACACACTTCAACTAATATAGAATAATTAAAAATATGTAATAATAATAATAATAATAATAATTATTATTAATAATAATACAATAATAATTGTATGATACCTGTTCGCACAGTGAGCAGCAGTCATAACCCATCCTCTCCTAATCAGTGTTCCTCCACAAAAATGATGATAGGATCCTTCTGAGTTGTACTGGAGAGAGACCTAAACACAAAACATTACATTCAAGCAAGTAAGTGTAGTTTAACTTACATTATTAGTATTATTATTAGTATTATCAGATTTTTTATCCTTTTATTGACTGTCTTCAGAGAAAAACAAAGTTAGTTGGCTGTGGTTTCATATTTAACGAGTGGTGTCAATCTTCTTATCTAACTTATAAAAAGACAGAAAATATTTCTTAAAATGTTTAACGGTTACAACTCTGTGTATAATTGTTGTCGAGACCTTTAACCATTTAAACATGTCTGAGACTTGCTGATTTCCCATTTAAACACCCATGATGTCTGGAGAAATTCATGTACGTGTTTTGCCTGGCCATGGTGTACTCTACCTGCCAGGGCCAGGATGTGTGAGATGCGACGTTTTCTCCTCCCACAACTCTTCCGGCAGTGCTGGTCTCTGTGTAGCTGGTCTGAAGTTCCAGCTCAGCCAGCACTGAGACACAGGGGGATGCTCATCAAAACACTACTGAACACACTTTCATCTTGCTTTAATTGTATCTATTTTTATCATAAGTAGGAAACATTGCAGCAGACTATTTACAGTGAAGCCTTGATGTCTCTTACCCGTTGCTGTGAGAGTGGTGAACAGCAGCAAGACAAACATGTCTGCAGCAGCTTCATATTTCTAAATGCATGTCTCATTTTATACCCCGAGCTGACCTCAATTTCATGTTGACCATCTGCTGAGCTTCGCTGTAGTCACAAATGCACCTGTTGGCTGTCTCACGTGTTATCTCAGTTTGTGATAGTGTTTGAGAATATGTTACGTCATACATCTATATATATATCCTTATATATATGTTTCTTTCAGACTGAATGTGTTGCACATCTGTTTCTACAACCTGTGGCCACACTTTCCAACATGATTATTAGATAACATATTTTATGTATCCTTCATAAATGGATACTTTGATGACAAAAGCTTGTGAACTGTAACCTTAATGATTCACAATGTTCATATTCAATTCCATTGAAAAATGAGTCACCATGCAAGATTGAATCAAGTTTATTTTTTTAGAGCAACCAGTGAACAAGCACGTTGGATGAATTCATGGTTAATTTCAGCCAACTGTTCTGTCTCTTAGCTCATGATCTGAAAAAGACAAGAGGTAAATGGTGATTAAACATATACAATAAAAATTATAATTTAATTTGTTGCAATTAGATCTGTGATATATACACATTGTATATTGATTTGTACATCATATTACTACACAATCACAATACGGACCGTGTCCATCCAATCGATGTAGGCAGACACACGAGTGAAGACGGTGGGCTTCTTGACAGTGTCGCATCCATAACCAGATACAAAGCTGGCAATACCATGGACATAGTATCTTCCGTCAACCAGGCAGTTAAGGGGGCCACCAGAGTCTCCCTGAGAGCCAGGAGAAGACAGAGAGCAGCTTTAGCAGTGTGAACATTATGATTCACTGTATGAAAGAGATTTTTTTAAATGTCTTCACAAAGTTAATCACTCTTCTTCTTCTTCTTCAATGACAAACACGGTTTATCACAGTACAAGTAAAATAATGACTCTTTTCCTTATCAGAGGAGACTCACATTGCATCCAGCCTCAGCAGCACCGCCACCACACACCATGGTTGTTTTCACAGTGCTGCCCCACCAGTCGGGTTTGGAGCAGGTTGCATAGTCGACCACAGGAAGGTAGGCCTGCTTGAGCTGTGGTGACAGGGGGCCACCAGCTGGAAAAAGAATAGTGCGACACATTGAGCTTAATAGAAAGGCCTCATCCACAGCATAGAAACTGACGAGTTCTCTGAAGTAGCAATCAACTCACTGGAGGTGCGTCCCCATCCGGTGATGTAGCAGAGGTTGTTGTTTGGCAAAATCTGGTTAGCGGGAGGCAGGTAGGCCAACTGGACGTAAGAATTCAACGCGGCATTAGAGGACAGACGCAGCAGGGCAACGTCGTACCTGAGGTGGAGATCCATCAGTCAGATAGGAGGAACCAAATGATAAAACCAATTGGAGCCATACATTCACAGGGAAGACATTTAGCCTCTTACTTAAACCAATACACCTACTCACATTTATTCATGTGCAGAATTTACAGCTTACAAATATGTTTGGAATCTGAGAAATCCTCACCCATTGGACACTCTACTGGAGTCCCACTTGGGGTGGATGTAAACCTGGCTGACTCCAAGGATCTGCTCTCTGCCACTGTCAACATTGAGGTCGTGTTCTCCAATAATGACCCGCCACGTCCTGGCGCTGTAATATGGTTCGTTTGTTTGTTAATGGTAAGATATAATACAATAATACAAATACATAATATACATCTAATTACCTTTAACGTTAAGGCTAATCAAATGACTCTTTTTTGGTATGTGACAGTTATAAATGAGCTAATGAAAAGTGTCTTCATGCTGTTGGCATTTAAAACCACTGAAATAAATCATAGCTTGGTCCTTAGATAAATCTGTATTGTTTATGGTTAACTAAGCTAATAAAAAACTGTGTACAAATAATCGCACACGGCTAACGAATACTAAGTCTCTGCTCTAGTTAATCATGTTACCTGTCCACACAGTGAGCAGCAGTCATAACCCAGCCTCTCTCAATCAGGCTTCCTCCACATGTGTGGTAGTAGCTGCTGCCAGATTTGTACTGAAGAGAGATCTAAGGGGGAAATATAGGAATCGCTTAAATCACGAATCAGCTGGCTGTGCGTGACACAGTCTCTAAACACCTTCTTTTTATTTTCCCGATGAGACAATGCAAGCATTGCAAGCATGTATGTTACTAATGACTTTTTGTTACTGCAGGTTACCTGCCAGGGCCAGGAGTTGGGTGTGGCCACCTCTCCACCTACAACCCTTCCAACGCTGTCCTCCAGGTACCTGGGCTCAGCCAGCACTGATTAAAAATATAATACATAACAAAGGTTATACTTTGTTTTTTCTGAATGCTTAAAATATTATTTTCTTTCCAGCTGCATGAGATACACAGGAGGGTGTATTGTTGAATAAGATTATCTGGAGCTCTGTACTAAACCCAAAATGATAGACTCATTGGACGACAGAGTGACTGATACTAACTGACTGATATGCTGGCTGACTGATAACCATGAGTAAAAGCCAGAACGAGACAGAACAAGATGAATAATGAATGGTTATAGAGCGTAGCGTGTGCTGTCATTTTCTTACCCACGGCTGCCAGACTTGTCAACACCAAAAACCTGAGCATGTCTGCAGTGCGTCAAAACGTTTCTGCAAGGTACAAATGCTTCTTGCCGTCTTTTATACCTTAATTTGACCTTCAGCTGGTCCAGAATAGTGTGGCCGTTCTTTCATCTGTGACAAAAGTCAGGTATGCACCTGTAGCCTGTCTCACACAGTGTTATCACAGCCGGTTACCACACACCTCCTGCTCTGACCAGTGGAAAATGGGTCAGAATCAAGAATGACACGTAGACATAAAGTATATTTGGATGACATGAGTCACATTGATTCAAAGGTCTTAGAAAGATTATTTATTTTGGCAAAAGCCAACCAAATCAGCCACATCTATTTTGGGTGGAAAAAAAGGAGTAATTTGTCAGAACATGGCTTTAAGGCAAAGGAGTGTAGTAATGATTAGCTGACCTTATGACAACGTTTCTAAAACGGTCTTTCAGTGCACAGTCGCAGGCTAGATTTGGCACTATTGGGATTAAAACATAAATGCATTTCACCACATTCGCAAAACAGAATTTTCTATTTACTTTTAGTTTTTACGAATATTAAAGTATTATGGTAATAATTTGAAGCTTTCCTAGTCTATTGACTGTCGTAAAAACATTATTTGTGTAGAAATGCAGGTCAGGAAACTGTAATGAAACTATAATTTCTTTAGAAAAACATACAATTAAACTCTAAGATGTAAGAATACATGCACGATTTTGGACAGATGTTAAAGTATAAATTGTGTGAGTGTTTTAGCAACAGATTTTATATTAATACATATATGTATATATATATGTATATATATATACGTATATATATGTATATATATATATATATATATATATATATAGTGACACATTACACAACACAATTTAATTCAGTCAGTGCAGTCATGACAAGCAGGGCAGGGCCACAGTAAAACACTAGGGGGGGCTAAAGACTAAAGTATCTCTACTTAGCCTTATAAAGCTATTTCATCTATATTTCACAGGACACAGATGACAGACAGATGACGGGTAGTCCTGGGATTTCCTTTATAAAAGCTAAATCTTCACACAAGTCCATTTTAAATGTGTTTCACATTTCATGTGTAGTACTAAGAAAAGATAAGAAGACAAAGTGAAAATCGACATTCCCAACTTAAAAGATTTAAATCCAGTGTGAGAACTGAGTTACAGAAGATTTCTCTCCTCTACTTTGCACTGACCTCTCTGCCACTGAACAGTAGAATCACAGACGAAGCAAGTAAGTAAAAAAAATATAATAAATAGATTTTTTTTCCAAGCTATTTAGTAGTCCTTTAGTGGTCACATTGATATTTCCAACAATTGTTTTCCAAACAATAGGAAGGTCTCCGGCGTGTCCATCTTCATAAGAACAATTCTTAATTAGACAGGAAGTCATTAAAACTGTATGGATTTTGGATTATTGCCTTATCATGCTATTACAGAGATAGCTGTGCTGGTAATTGAGCAGGCCCCCTGACACACGAGGGAAAAAAGGGCATAAAGCTGCACAACTTCCTGATCAGCAGGGGCGCCACAACTTTGCTATTTTTTTTTTTATAGAGCCTATTTCGGCCCCTCTAAACTCCCTGTGTAGCCCGTCACCACCCTGACCTTTTCTTGCAAATGCATAAATCAAATGGAGAGATCAAAGACAGGAAGTGGGGATGTGTTAATTAAAGATGTTTGTTCTTGATACAGATTCCCTTCGTTAATGAACAGTCGCTTTGGTTCCCATAAAGATGTCTCACACACAATTGAGGAAATTGAGGTTCCAGAAAGAATTAATGGGATGCACTGATTTGGTGTGTGATAGAAAGTCTGCTGTTATCGCTGCGGTGATTATGCCAATCTGACATTATTTGAAAATCTGAAATTTTTTCCAGAGAAAGCTTCAAACTCCACTGAAGGAAGTGCACAGTCATTAATTCCAGCATGTTCTGTTATTAGTGCTGGCGTGTGATGCTGCGGGGGCAACGCTGAATGCAATGCAAAAAGTGATGATGCTTTAAAAGGGAAATCCGATCATTGGAGATATTTGCAGATTTGGTATTGGTGAAAAAGATGTTCTGCCTTCAAGCATATGATGACAACTAGTAGCTGTTTTTTGGGGGAGTGCCTGAAACGGGACGACAACAAGACAATAAATCTTATAGCTCATGAATAATATACAGTTTGAATGAGAGCTGAGCTAGAAATACAGTACACATGATTATGATAACCTTGAATTCAAACTGGCATACCGAGCTCTTTAATGTAATTTCTCTCTGCAAACTACTCGAGCATAAAACATGAAAGCTTTTTCCCCCATCACTGTCTGTACCCCAGGGACAGAAAGCAGATATGTGTCCTGTGATTTAAGATTGTAAGATGAACTCTGTGAAATAAGTTTGCAAATATATGAGGCAAGTCTGTTGGTCTACAATGGCTTCATAAATAAAAAAATAGCCTACCAATGACTCATACAATTCAGACAATTTTTAATGAAGCTGTTTTCCTGTTTTCTAACTGCAGATCTTAGAGTTCCTCTCTTTCTTTATACTACATTTGGATGCTAATGTAAAGGCAAAGAACAGATCTTCATTGAAATAAACTTTTCATGATCTGCGGCTGTTATCAAACAATGACATTTCTCTCCGTCTAAAAGTATAACTACTTAATGCTGCTGCTTGTGTTCATCTATATGTGTGAGGAGATTAAGCACTAAATTGCTGCACATCATGGCCCTAATCTACACACTGTTCACAGGGACCAACAGCACTTTTTCCTGCTGGCTGAGGAAATGTGAAGGGATACGTCAATGCTGTCATGCGCCCTGCTGGGTGACAGCAGAGAAACTGATCCACTGGGCTGTTTGCGACCTTTAATTGCAATTATACTACAGTGAAAACAATCAATACATCCTCCTTCTACCCCTTTAACTCCCCTTCTCTCCCTCTAAGGAAGCTGCACAGCTCATGTTCCCTCTCGTGTTTCCTTACACACTCTTCTTTTAGTCATCCTCCCTCTCCATATATCTCACAAAAAGGTGCCATATATCGTAGAAGGTGGGGTTATGTGCTTTATGGGGGGCAGGGACGGCAGCAGCAACGTGCTACTAGAGAAAGATGATCTGTTGTGGCTACGAGTGCCTGATTGATCCTATGGAGTAACGTTCATCCATCTCCATCCTCCAGCGGCTGCTGCTGCTGCTTTTACCTCTAATTTCTTGCTTGTTCCCTCGCCTCTGTTCCCATTCTGCCCTGGTCTCAGCTGCAACCCTGCTGCTGGGTCCTGGCCCTTGGTTGCAGCAGTGATAGGGTCTATTGGAGTGGAAAAGGAGGCTGCTGCTCCAAGCTTCCCTCTGCTCCCTCAGATAGAGGGTAAAGGAGAGGTAATTAAAAACTGGTCTACAGTGTTACTCCGTTCGTTTTACTCTGTATGTGCCAATGTCATTAGACAACCTTTAACTGAAATACCCATTTAATTTTCTAACAGACGAAAGGTTTAAGCATCACCCAAAAAGAAATAGGCTTTAGTATGAACTTGATATACGGTGTGCAGAACATTTAGCTGTATTAGGTAAAATGCAGCATGTATTGTGATTGCAGTGTTACACCAATATCTAATTAAAACAACAACGTGCAACTCGAGGGAGCTTGCGCAGCTGTTTTGTAAAGCATGTTTTTTACTGCACTGCACATTCATACAGTACCTGGCTGTCACTAGTTGTCAAAATAATTATTCCCCCAGGGAATGGAGAGAAAATGACTATATGTCAATTAGCGCAATTTACCAAAGGGAACGTCAGTCAGTTTGAATAAGTGTGCTGTGATAACACTGACTTCTTAATTTGCAGACTAATGTGTCACTGTAGGAATATTTGAATTAACGTGTTTTCACAGTATGATAAACCATCAAAGGCAGCCTATGAACCAGCCACAGTAGTGTAACACGGTGAAATTGGGCAGTCCTGACGTTTGATGATGACGTGAGTCTAACAATAGAGTTCTGACAATAAGCAAACCTCTGATTTCCAGATCTATTGTGTATTCTGTCAATCAAATTTTCTCAGAGCTTCACTGGCCTGTGCAATATTACTTTCATGCATGAATACCGTCTACATTATGAGCCAGAGTTAGAGATGAAAAAATTACCTTGGACCCAAGTAGTTCTGAACAGTCAAAGGGAATGAAGTGTGCAGGGAAGGGCACAGTGTTGCCTGTACAGCGCACAAAACACTCGTAGATTATTAACATGATCATTCTTGTGATACATACATAAGAAAGACCTTTGCGTTTAGAATTATTAGAACCTCTAGCCTTCTAGGTTTAAAAGTAAAAATACTGTGCAGCAGACCACCAATGAAATAACAGACAAAGACAAAATGTGTGTGTGTGTGTGTGTGTGTGTGGGGGGGGTGCTGCTGCATATAAATATTTAATTAGTTGTTAATGAAAAGAAGTCATTAGGATTAATTCTTCCTTAAGGCTAATTTAAATGTTCTTTTGCACTTCTTGTGAGAGTAGACGTCGCTGTGCCTGGGACTGGCATGATGTTTCCATGCTGTCCCATTATGGGGCTTCAGCTGTGGACAATAGCCAATCATTAAAAATTATGAAGCACTAATGAGTTCACAAGTCATCACCAAATTATAATTAGTAGTGATTCTGGATTCTTGCCTATGAACAATATGAAGAACCCCCCCCCCAAAACAAAACAGTAAGATCATTAGATTACATTCCAAAATGCAAGCGTAGCTGTGTTGTTGTAGACGTCACAGGTGAAACATAATCTGCCCGCAAGCCAAAATATTCGCAGCAGTACATTAACTGAAACATATCACAGATGCTGCCCCGCGCCTAGATTTGTTAAAATGTCAACACAGTAAGTGTAAAATAAGTGTAAAGGTCTGTAAATATCTAAAGACACTCTTCTTAGATGTAGCCTAAGGCTGCAATCCACATTTTGTAGCTGATGATACTAAAACTTTTCTTCTATGGGCAGACAATCAATCTTGCAGCTGAGAGACCTGACGCGGTATTGAACTGAAGACACAGATGAATAGCCCATGTTCAGACACAATCAACCACTTAAATAGGGGCAGAAATAGCAGTGGTGAGATGACACTACGCCCTCATCCACAAATTGCATTCCACTATGTCCTTCATCTGTGCAAACCAGACACTGGTGTCAAAGTGGCCTGAGAAGTAATGGCTCTTTGCTCTTTTAGAAATAGTCTAAATCCCTTCCATAGACTTAGTTGCTGGACGAACATGCGTCAAGCTTGAGGATCAAAGTAAATATTGCTCTGTCGTTTGGCATGTGAATTATTTCTGCAGGCCATTCCCTCTAGAGCCTGGAGGGGCTGTAAACTAAGCTGCATGCAACAGCATAATGACAGCTTATTGGCCAGTGATGTAAAAATATAATTTTTTTAAGTTGCACATAGTAAAATATAACATCACTAAAGGGCCATGCATCTTGTTGAGCAGAATCACAAAAAGCTCAATTGGGGGTATCAAGACTTTCTGTTGATGGATTTCCCTGCTGTCGATAACGGTGTCATTGACTGATAATGGTCATTGCACACTAGGGTAATACACATTTGTCTGGGATGGAACCTGCACATACTCATTATTAGATCTAACGACCATCTGTCTACGAGTACTTTGTCTGTCACCCTTTGATGATGTAATTCTCTTGACTAGTGCCAAGGCAACATTTGCTTGGAAGCAGATTCTGGGTGTGGGTGGGAAACAGACTTAGATTATCAGGGTCAAAAGCCTCTTGCTCTCTATGTTTCGTGCTTGCCCAACGATAACTAAAAAGACTTGTCAATGGGACCCCAGAGTGTATTCATATTCCCTGCCAGCTCCCTCTGTGATCACTGGCACATTCTATAGCATTGGCCAAAGTAAAAGCCAATCTGGGAGAGGAGAGACTGAACAATCTTCCTATATGTAAACCTCCACTCAGTATTGTAATCCATATGAAATATGGAGCACCAGGTCAATAAAGTATGTAATCACTTTTATTATTGTTATTACATGTTTCCTATGTGCTACCATAAACTATTTCTCCTATTTCTCTTGATGACCTTTTTATATTTCCTTAACATCATATTGCCCTAAGTCCTTGGCTGTTGAATTTGGCTGGATGTCACAGCTTCTGCCTTTAGGGAAATTGTCAGTCTATACCATCATAATATCACATCACAACTGTTAGCATTTGTTGGAGGAAATGATTGACACTAGCATTTTGGTCCCCATAGACCATTAATCTGAATTATTTTGAACTGAAATTGTAATTTGCAGTATTTTAGTTTATATAATATTTGCCTATTTTGGCTTTGGAGTACAGGAACACTAAAGAATGGAGTTGTCTTGCTTTTCTGGTTGTGGTTGATAAGAGGGAAATCAAAGAAGTTTAGAGAACGGTCTGTTGCAAAAGCTGCCCAACCAGGGAAAATCTATACAGTACTAATTGTTATATGGGTTGCTCTCATACTTGAACTTAAAATCTTTTCAGAACTCATAAATCACAATTGAGGCTGTTGACATCACACGGAGTGGGGGAGAGAAACAATTTGGCAGAGCAAAATTAAAGACTATTTTATAGGAGCACAGAGACTGCAAACTTGCTATATGCTTTTTATATTCATATGTACGTGAGGAAGCATACAAAAAAGAGCTTGTTGTCATTAATGCATTTTGTTTCCTCTTATTCCCCATGCCTGTCACTCCTTTTCTGCTTAGAAAAAACAACTACCTTCCCTTCTAAAACCTAACTTGCATCGCCCAGGCTCAGTCTTTATTTCTTTTTTCAATGTAGCTGCAAGTGTAATCACATATTTTATGACTTTGAGGAAATAATTAAGCGTTTTGTTTCTTTCTCATCTAAAAATAATTGGAAAGTTAATGAAAAGTTAGTAATGACTTGTGTATCAAATCATCAAATAAACAACATTTAGCACCAATTCATTTCTGGATTTCAATATGTGTGCCAAGCCCCCCTTCATGTTTTGATCATTTACCTGTATTGATAAAAACAAATAATGTCTTAGAAATAAAACTAATGTCTACAGCACTTAAACACAGTTTAAGGTCTGATAAACGTGATAAACACTGCATACACTGCAAAAATACTATTGAAGTGCCAAGATATAGTCGCTGCTATACAGTGTAATTGTGCATGATTGGGTTTTAATGTTATACAGTACTACCTATGAAATTGATAATCTGTTAGTGTAATTGTATTATATTTAGAATGCTATACTATATAATAATATTCCCCTTTCATGGAGTAATGCTGCCAAATCTTTTCAACTCCCGGGCCTCTCAAAATGGTCTTTGTAAAATAAAAACCCACTTTCATGCTGCCAATAGAAACGTATTCACATGCCGCATTGGACAGCAGGGAAAATCTAGGCAGAGTTGAACTAAAGACCAGCCTCCGAAGAAAGCACCACTGAAAACAGACTTTGTAGTAAACGGCCTGTTCGTGCGGGTATCTGTGAGCTGCATTCATACTCTTGTTAATGTTAAGAGACAGAGGTATACTACTCATCGCAGGTATCACTGTGGCACAGACAACCATGACACAGTAGCAGCTAAATTTGGGTACAGCAATTGTTCAGTGCAACACCTGTGATCATAATGCACCCCAGTAATTTAATGCATACTATAATATCAAACTCACATATGTCGCTGCTGCACAATGTTTAGCAGAATTCACATCATCTCACCAGAATAGAGCATGGCTCATCTTTTCAGCACTGCTGATCAATATAGGGCGCAAGCTTTATAGATGACTGCCACATTGTCACAGTCAATACTATGGCAAATGGCAATTATGGACGCATTATGAACAATTTCATGGGTGAGCTCCCCTTGCCTCTTGGCAATATGGTTCCTATGACAGATTTGGCGCTGGCAGTCTTGCGACACATCTGCCTTATTGCCTCTGTTTGGCTTATTCATTCACTCTGACATATTTGGATGTTTCATTCAGTCAAGTACAGAGAATTGGTCAGATGAGAAAATAGATTTGTTCAGGGATTTGTGTGGGTCTGTGTAATGATTGGGTGTACAGTGGTGTGAAAAAGTGTTCGCCGCCTTGCTGATTTTTTTACTTCATTGCGTATTTGTCACATTGAAAAGGTTCTGATCATCAAACTAATTTAAATATTAAACAAAGATAACTAAATAAGTGATGATTTTATTCATAAGGAAAACACTATCCAAACCTAGATGTGAAGTAATTGTCCCCATACGTAAAACATGAAGTGACAATAATCGCGTTTTAGGTAGAATTTTATTAGTCACACTTGCCGTTACGTCAATACAGGGCGCTGTTTCACATGAAGATAAAGAAGAAGATAGCAATGACATTAAATAATCCATCCATCTATTTTCTTAACTGCCTGTCTTTGTATGGGTCGCAGGAGAGTGGGGGACAAACAAACAATCAGGCACGCAGTCTTAACTACGGACAATTTCTAGAGTCACCAATAATCTAACATACATGTATTTTGATGGTAGGAGGAAGCCGGAGTACTGACAGAGAATCCATGCAGACCATTAACAGAAATAATAATAATAATAAATAATAATAATAAAAGCTCCCTTTAATGGAAGAGACCTCGAGTAGAACCAGGCTCAAGGTGGGCGGCCTTCTGCCTTGACCTGTTAGGAGTTAGTGGAAGTTGGTAGGGCCAGCAGCTGCACACTAGATGTCATATAAATGAAATAACTAACACAAGACAGAGGGAGAAATCACACTCTTTCTCCAGAAACTGGTCTGAGAAGAAGTCCCGGCTAACTGTCTGTCCTGAGACCAAAGCTTTGGTTTGTTTCACCTGCATACTCTGTCAGCTTTTAGGTAATAACATGTCTGGATTCAGGTAATATGACATTTATTTAATAATAATAATAATAATAATGAATACTTTATTGATCCCCTTGGGGAAATTGTTGTTTGGACAGCTGCTAGACC
>JAUMTR010000022.1:16307945-16337371 GCA_032270685.1 Microctenopoma stevenorrisi
TAATGTTAATCATTAAATTACAGAAAATAATGAACTTTATCACAATATGCTAATTTTTTGAGAAGGACCTGTATTCACAGGTTTTATTCATCATAGGTGAAGGGAATGTCTTTGTTTCTTTTGTGTCTCATGCTCCAGAAACTTTGCAGTTGTGAATTATTCTAGCACAGCACATGAACCCTGTTCTGACATGGCCCGTGCTCTTTCACATTACAAACAAATTCAAGGCTCCGTGTTGAAACTTGTACCTTAGCCATTTTGGAATACTTTAATTAGGAAAAAAAGGCAGAAGACACTATCTAGTTTCGAAGTTAATTCAGAAAACCATTATGCAGTCTGTTACAGTGCTTTTTATGCTGATAGACTCTGCTTGGCCTAACAAATTATTCTCCTAAGTGTCTGTCAGTTGTGCTTAATCTTAGCACTCCATAATTTGGACGCTTGTACGGCTGATGGCCCATCGCTCAGCAGGGGTCATGGATAGGCAGTCTTTTCTCTGAGCAGGGCCACACTAGTTAATTGAGGTTAATTTATATCTGTGAATGACTGTGAGCAGGTGCTGGAGGTGGAAGCTTGTCAAGCATGGTGATGTCATAAATGATCATATATAGGCACTGTGTTTAAGTTTTACTTTGGTGAGAGTTGATGCACACAAAATAATCACACTTTCAGTATGGGTTTGTGTGATTATGTGGATAAAAGAGAGACAGAACAAGGGGATGTGGAGAGAATGTGTGTCAGCTTTCCACCATTATACAACTGATTATGTTTTGCACTTGAAAAAAAGTTGCTGCAGATGTTTTATGAAGTGTTCTGCTTTTATTTAAATGCTAAATAGTCTACATACGCATATCAAGAGTGTGTATTATAAACATCGTTATGCTTACTATGTGAAAATGCTCTCTCCCCGCAGTTAATCCTACTTATCTGACAGAATGATTAACATGATTGTGTGAAGAAGAAATACTCCATTCTGTAAATAATGAGCTATTTTGTCCCAGTCAGCGCTGTCCGCGGTGGCTGGCATGCCACAGCTAGGCTGCCAGTTTCAGACAACATGTGGATAATATTGCGAGTGTTTACTAACTGCAGGTCTGGAAGAGAAAAGTGCATGTACAATATGCAGTTTTGGTTCGGTTGAAGGGCGGAAATGTCGTGTTGTTTTAGCTTCTCTATTAATTTTTTACATGTCACTGCCTATTGTCCTGCCAAAAATGCTTGTCCGACTGCCAGACTCTTGAAATGCACATTTCAAAATGGAATTGAGCTACAGCTGATGTTGTATCTCGCCCTATTGTCCACAAGGATTCTCTAAGGATTTATAGTTTAACATTCTGTGTTTGAAGATGATATTTTGTTGAGAACAGCTATATGTTAATTATTAGCTTTACTTTTTGACGTCTAGCCCATTTCTACTCTTTTTATATTTCTTGCTCTAGGTCTAGTAGATAATTGAGGTGTTCACTCATTCATGATTTATACTTAAAAAGAATTCAAATCTTAGAGAAAACACTCTAGTGCCAAACAAAAAGGTCTCTACAATCATATAATTACCATTCTGTTATAGTGCGCTTACAAAGCAAGTGAGAGATGACAAATGTTTATGTTTTATTAATGTACCTGCCCCTGATCATGTTGAATTAAGTCCAGAACCTTCCTGTTCAGGTACGAGATTCGGGACCCACACCTGGTGGAAGAAAATGTCATGCAGGTCCTAAAGGAGAAGGCAGACTTTGACAACTATAAACCACGTCCATTCAACATGCGTGAATTCTACGACCGAACGGGTCATGACATCAAGGACATGCTGCTTTCCTGCTACTATCGAGGCACTGAGTGCAGCTCCGAGAACTTCCAAGTGGTGAGTCACGCTCTTTAATGTCCTCCGCGTGGCGAGCGCATAATGCTGTTTCTATCATTACATCATTGTTGCACAATGATCACTGAAATTAGATTTTAGGAAATGGAACTCATGGTTTTATAAGTTAGAATAAGTTGAACTGTAATTTCTTATCCTTAACTCAAACTTTGGCGCTCAGTCGTGAACGCATTGTTCAACTGTGGACTGGGTGCCTATGTGTATTTTGTGTCTGACTCACAAGCCAACAGGCACTGAGTGTACATTTAAGATACACAATGTACATGTCTGCTGCAGGGACCCACATAGTGTACAAATACTGGTATTGTACAGTACACACACACACTGAGCAATACTTACACAAAACGTCGAAACTGTTTGATGAACCCTTTACTATTAATGCCATAACACATCATGAGAAAGACGCGTTTGTTTTTCTCAGACCATTATCTCATGGAACCTGACCTTTGCATCTGCTTTACAGTGAACACATTTATGAGATAAAGCTGCTGTTAAGAGAGACCACTAAGCTGTCTTGGTGTGTGTGTTTGTGTATATATATAGATTGGTGCTTTTGGTTGACATCAGTTAATGCACATTTTTGTGACGTCTGTCTAATAAAGCCAAAAATACCTTTTTATAGTGTTTAAGAAGCAGACCACATAGTACAATTATTCTTGTTGATGTGATCAGTTAGTTGGTAATGTGTATTTTGCATCAAGACAGATACATGTTACTGTTGCAAGAAACATAAATTAAAAAAGAAACATTTGGTCTCTTGCATCAAACAGTCAAAACTTTGAGTACACGTTGGTACTAGGGAGTTAGTGTACAGTGTATTTATCTGAGCTATTATCTCAGAGTGGCTCCTTACTGACGCTGAAGACGGAGTTTATAATTATGTTTACTCTCAACCATACGTTAAATATGTGGGTCATAATACAACAGAGCTGCAGCATTGGCTGATTTTTTTTTACTCTACTACAGTAGTTCACTTTTCTGTTACTGTGGAGGCTTGACTCTGAGTTATGATTATTTTTTGTAGTTTTGCTGTAGTTATTCTGGATTTTAAATATGCAGACTTGGCTGGTGCAGCACCTGAGCACAGCGTGTGGAAAAACTCACAAAATGATTTACGTTCACACTTGATCTTGAATCTGTAGTATTTTATGCTAGAAATACAAGAACAACATAACAAGGGAATGTACTAAAGTCATAGAAATAGATGGTTTTGTTTGCTAAATATCAACTGTACAGTTTAAATACTATGCACTCTGGCCAGTGTGTGTGTGTGTGTGTGTGTGTGTTACAGAAGAGGATTAGAGCCACTATGAGAATATTATTAGAATTCTGACTTTTACAGAATTCTGACTTTATTCTGAAAATTCTGACTTGTTTCTCAGAATTCTACAATTAATTCTCAGAATTCTGAGAAAAAAGAAATTCAGAGATTAAAGTCAGAACTTGTATAATATTTTTATGGTGGCTCTAATCATCTTCCGTAGTTTGGTTTGGTTTATATGCTTTAAAAATATTTAAAGCATGTGGTGCGCAGGGGGGCGTGCCACCCCGCCTTGTATAATGGTAATGGTAATAATCATAAGAGATACCATAACCCAGCAAGATGCCCAAAATAAAAAAGCTTCGTATAATACAGTGTTACATTGTAATTGGAGGATTCCTGCTGTGGGAGCAAATCCAGCAATAACAGCTATCCAGCAGATGCTTATGCCAGAGCAGGTGGTGAATGATGATAGAACAGTATTAATAAAGTTGATGTCTCCTGAGAATAACACGGTAATTGCAATGTAATACACATTTGTAAGTGTCTCATAATGAGTCCAATTGTCATATATCACTGAATATCTCCTCTTTAATGCATTGATGAGAGGATACTATTTTAGAGAAAGTGGTACATGCTACAATTAAATCAACTGCAGCTTCTCTTGCTGTCACTTATATGGTAAAGAGAGATAAACTGGTTATAAAAGTTCAGTTATTAATGGAAGTCAGAGATATTTGTGCTGATGCTTGTGTGGTTCTTTATCTTTTATATCTTTTTTTAAGCAGAGACCAGCCATATCATAGTAGCTATGTCATTAGCATGTAGAAAATGGAGGACCCAGAGGAGGCAAAAACGCTTAGTCTAAAATAAAGACAGATGCAAAAAAGGGTGAAGGATCTGAGTGGAAAAGGGCAAGGAAGAAAGAGGGGACAGAAGTGAAACTAAACCCAAACCAACTTACATGAGGTGAGGAGAGGAGAGCAATGAGTGGTAGAGCGGAGACCAAGGAACTGGCGGGTCTCATAACGAGTATGAACTGACAAAGAAAAGGAAAAAGGGCAGGGGCTTAAATAGTGAGAGGACTGATTGGAAATGAGTAGCTGGAAATACTCAGGGAGTGAGGGTGGAGAGAGGGGTGTGGCTAAAGTGAGGGAGAGAGGAAATACTCGGAAGGAGACACAAGAACCAGAGGGGAACATGACACTGACAAGCTATTGATGATGTTTTTTTGAATCTTGAATCTAAAAGTGTACAGCAAACTACTATTATTTCCCCCCTTTATTAATAACTGCATATACAGAAAGGAGCAAATTGACTTCATTCATCAGATCACAGGTTTTCCCAACCAGTGAAACTGTTTGATAAATAAGCAGAGAATGTGTGAAACAAGTAAATCCAATTCTCTTTTTGTCACTCTGTGTACAGTGTTTTCCCCATATCCTGTAAAACCATGTAGTACAACAGTGGGCTGCAATATAACCCTCATGGAGCAACTCCTGTAATGTGCTGATGTGTCCACATTTGCTCTATTTTGTTGTGCATGTAGTGCTACACAAGGCTCCGTTGTGCACAACCCAACAGAGAGCAGTGATGGATTGGAAAAATAAAAGTAAAGGGGAAAAAATATGTATGTTGAACACTACCAATGGCACCTGTCTCTAAACCCCAGAATATAGAAGGAGTAAAACTGTGATTACCGGGTTGACATCTTTGCTTGTTTACCCCCAGCACCAGGGACACGTCTGGTCACCGCTTACTGTTACACACGGCCAGAAACAAATGGTCTCGGCTACATATATGTGCGTTTGCACGTTAGCAGATAATGACAGAGGACAGAACAGTCGGACTGCATCTGTAACACTTAATGCAGGCTGTGTCCAATGAGAAGGTAGAAATGATCAGTGTGATACTTTATAACCTTCTAATGGAGGAACTGACTTTGATAGCTTCTACTGTGTCACACTGGTTTCAGGTTCACACTTAACACACTAAGTCCATTACCACATTACGAGTACCAGTGTTGTTATCAGCTGATGGCTACTGGTCTTAATACCTAATTGGACATGGTGCCATATAACCAATTTTCAGTCATTACTGTTGAAACTGGTATGTCTCTCCATCTCTAACCCCTCAGTTTGACTGATTTTGTCCCTGTCCCTGCCTTTCTACTTAGAAAGTCTTTTTCTAATTAGGAATGCCGAAGGTTTGGCTTACACCTTTACAGCTCAGTCGATATTAAAGAACAGCAGGAAAGAAAAATGACCCTCAATTAATATTAATAGGTGGCCCACAGCTTCTGAATTCTATCTGCTGGAGATAATAGTAAAACACTAAAATTGAGTAAAATACAGTCCATAATTAGATTTTCATATGACCTTGTGTTTAATTAAACAGACATATACATTGACACACGGAGAAATCATAACCACACATACTCATTTAAAGGAGAGAATTATTGAGTATATCATGCTGCATCCCTAAGGAACACTGTAGATAATGTGTTGATAGGTGATTTATCTCACAGTCTGTAAGTTTTTCTATTTGGAACACTTCAAGACATCAGTGTCTGACTTGAGTCACCAGGGACAACTCCGACACACTTAAATCTTTCTGTGCAAGACTCAGAACTGGAGCTCAGGGGTTTGGTAGAGAGCATAAGAGAGAAACTACACATGAGAGAGTAAGTAAGAACAAAAAAGAGGGAGAGTACGAGGCACAGGTAGGCCCAGGTAACAACAAAGTCCCTTGGTTGAAACTGAACATAATGGTCAAGTGCTGTAGACAGACACAACATAGCATCTGCCAGTGCATTAGCAGCAATAAAAGTACTATCAGTAGACACACAGGTTTGTGCTCATATACCCCCTCAGAGACTGCAGAGCTGCACTGTACTGTATCTTCCCTTTGCAGCTGCCCAATTGTTTGTCCAAAGACACTGAAGTATAGCTGCTCAACAGGTCTCCCCCTTCCACTCCTATGTTTGACCAAAACATCAGCCTTTGTCTAAATGCTTAGAAATAAACACAGAGTGTATTAGATCGACTACAGTGGTATTTAGATATGGTTGTGAGTTGTGTTAGTTTTCTCCATGTGCCTGTTAATGTCTTTTATAGGTAAACAAGCTAACTAAAGCTTCAGCATTGTTCTGGATTCTGCTGCTATAGTACTTACAACATCTCAGTTTATTTGTTAGAAGCCTAATTTTGTTTTCTATATTCTCAAGGATGTCGAGGTGCCTTTAGGCACCTATAGGCGTTGAAACAAAGTGCAAATATACAGGAGTGATTTATTTTTCAGTCATCACCTTAGTTTGCATTTTATTCCTTTTAACAGAATAAAATTGAGAAAACACTGAGAGACTTTGAAAGCGCCCTTTCTTCTCTTTTTGTTAAGGTTAAGCTGTCCTGCAGGTTAATGAAGATAACCAGAAAGTGTGAGCTGGTATACTGTATATTAATCCAACCATAAGCTAGATTTGCTATATTTTTCTTTTAATAGTTTCTCTTTTAGTCAACCTGTCAAGTGTGCGACAAACCACTCCACCACCACTCTCTCTACATTTGCCTAACCCAGACTCTTACGTAATTACCACGGCCATTCTATCGAGCTATTGGATCCATCTCAGCTGTCCGTTGACCCCAAGAGTCCCCCCTTGGTGGTACTGAGAACTATCACTAATGAAATGTAATCAATAGAGAAAGCCTTCTGGAGACACCTGCCCATGGATCAGATTACTCAAACGCCCTTTGAATCAATAGGTTAGGTCAAAGGAGTTGTTGACACTTTTCTTAAATATAAATCTTTCTTCAAATGTGTATGTAAAAAATCATTTAAATTATTAGATAATTAGAAAGGTGTGTTTTTTTAGTGACCTGGGCTGTGTTTACTACAAAAAAACACTGAGTTCTTGTGGGCTTTGAGCTCTGCTCCCCATTTTTAAGCTTAACTCCTGATGTAATTTAATTTAAGTGCATTTGTTACTGTGATGACTATTGAAGGTTGAGAGTCTTTTGAGGTACATGCCATTTGTAATATGAGAAATTTAAACATATTTTAACCTCCCATACCTCATCAACTGTTTTTGACACACCTCACCTTTGTTCTACCCTTTTTGAATGTATTGCCATTCCAGTCTCATCCATCAGCTCCAAGTTGATGATTCTGCTCTTCTTTTTGGCCAGGCAATTCCCACCACTTTGACTCTTGAGCATAAATCAATCAATTTGCTATTACTGTAGAACTCAAAGACATGGATCAGCTTGGTTGTTGCTGAGTAATGGATGCATCCCTAATTTAAAAACAAAACAAAACAACTTTTCCTTTGAGGTTAACGAGGTGAAGATCTTGTCTTTTTTATCAATTGTCATAGGGTCATAGGTCATATGGTTATAATGTAGGTCTGGTTTAGTTTGTAAAACTGTGCGACGATGACTGGGAGTAGCTGGCTGTCTTAACTATTTATTCAGTACTTCAGTTTTGTAAAGTTTTGCCCTCTTGCAGTTCAGAAACTCTAAAATGTAACTAAGACTAACGGGAAGCTGTGCGGTTGGCCTCTAGTTGCTGGTAGTTGATGTGACTGTGGAATAAAGGATAACTTCAGGGTATGTGTACCCGAGGTTGGGAATTAATATTGTACTGTACTGTAAAGCCATGACATACCAGACATGGTCCCTCACCCATTATCTTAAGCTCTCTGTTGTTTGAAAGAGACATTTTCAAAAGATACTCTCCTTAAGGGTGATGTGCAGAGTGAAGAAAGGTGAGAGGAGGAGGGAAACTCAGATGAAGGAAAATTCAGAGCAGGGAGAGATCTGAGAAGCTATTTATTCAGTGTGACCCTGTCACTGTCTCTATCCTTACAAAAAGGATTTTAATAATGAATTGGCATTAGATATATGTAGATAGGCAACGCGTGAGAAAGAAATAGCGTGAGAGAAGGTATCCTTTGAGTTTAGAGACTCACTTTAAAGTGCAGGGCCTTGGAGTGAGAGACAGGAAGAGAAAGTGGAGGGGGCAGGGAACTGCCCTGAAGCAGGCATATTGGTGTGTGCCAGTTGGGGGAGTCTCTGTTTGGCTCTGAGTTAGCGGTGCCAGGCTACCAGTGGGAACAGACGAAGGAGGAAAGAGGTAGGGATTGATAGACACTGAGGAAGACCAGTGAGACCAGCAGCTCACTAGCTGAATGAGAAGCAGGGTATCGTGAGCTCTCTGTGCTGAGCTCGTCCCTACATGCACACAGTGTGGAAAGCTCTCAGCAGATCCACTGCAAACTGTATGGTTCAGATTCTGCAGGCAGCCTGAGCTATAATTCACATGGCACTAGCAGGTGGCACACTGCTGAGTTAGTCAACTAATTACCATCCAGAGTCCTATTAGCAGGGCTGACTTTCTTCTTTCT
This sequence comes from Microctenopoma stevenorrisi, assembly GCA_032270685.1. Taxonomy (NCBI): domain Eukaryota; kingdom Metazoa; phylum Chordata; class Actinopteri; order Anabantiformes; family Anabantidae; genus Microctenopoma; species Microctenopoma stevenorrisi. The sequence goes on from JAUMTR010000022.1 coordinate 16,316,487, forward strand.
CTGTCTCCTTTCCATCATTTTTGTAATTGAGTAATGTTTTATAGGAAACCTGTTACATTAGCATTTTTACATTACGTGTGGTTTATTTTTTCTTCCCTCTAGTTCATTAATGCTTTTTAATTCACGAAAGAAAAATGACATGTAAACATGATTAATGGTTTTGGCATTTAAAGTTGACTCTGTTAATTATAGGAGTTGATTAATGACTGAGTGCATGTGTGCTGGTTCCTGAGATTGCAGACTATAGATTTTGCCCTAACTGTTTTATTAAACATGACAGTTAGGAGGGTAAGCGACAGACAGGTCAGAAACACAAATTTAGGTTACAGATACCCACAGTTTGTGTTTCAGCATCTGGGGATAAATCTGGGGATACACAATGGTCCGTTTTTATCTTGCATTATCTTTCTTGATTATTTTTTCTTTACCTCGTCTCTTGGCTCTATCCATAACCCTGACATCTTCCTTTTTAATTCAGGTTTCAGTATTTTTCAATGAGGGCTTTGAGATTAGGAGCACTAATTGTGTGTTAAGTTGTTATCACATAAGAAAAACTATTTAAACTCTACACATTTTTATTTTCAGTATATTAGCATGTTTAAGCACGTAAGCAGGTACTTCCACGAATCCCAGGGCTCTGGTCCATCTGCTACAGTTTAGCCCTTCCTTAAGGTTGAGATCATTTTGTAATTAGATCTAAAAATAGTAGCTATAGGGCCTGGTTATTAGTTTAGATCAAGAAATACACACACTGACCACTTAATTAGGTACTCCTGTACATTCAAATGCAAACCAATACAACAGCTCTGCCATGAAAATAAATAAATAAATAAATAGGGTGTCTGTAACATTAAAAACACCTCTTCAGAGAATTGAGAAAAACTGTAATCTTGAAAAAGTAGGTTTCATGCCAAAGGTGGTGTGTTGCATTGCATTAGATTGCACTTAATGAAGTGACCAGTAAGTGTAAATAGCTTATGTTAGGTAGTTTGAAGTATATAATAAAGAAACATGTGCCTCCTTCTTACAAGAAGTAGGAAGATCCCAGCTTGTAACTCTGGTTGGAGATGACACAATCTTCTAGGTTCTCATATGAAGAAGCGGTGGAGCTCATGTAAGTGCATCTGGCACAATAATGGGTCAAAGAAGATTCTCCACAGCGCACCTAACTAAATAACTAACTAGTGTTCTAATTCTGGGACCTTTTTATCCTTTTTTTGAATTCATCTGTGGTTTCTTCACTCAGACGGATATGATGATGCGCTTTTGATGTGGGTGAGTCAGTCCGTCAGTCAACAGTTGAGGACTGAAATAATAAAATATGCTTTGGATTCCTTCCTGTTGGAAATAGAGACTTGTCACTCAATGTTCAAGCAACCTCTGTGTGTCCTTGTTATCTTCTGTTCACCCACCATGGCCTGAAGGCAACAGCTCATCCAGCCATGTTTTTTTTTTGCATTTGTTTTCAGTTTCAGAGTAGCAACCTTGTGAAAGTGGGGCATTGGGAATACTGGAGTCTCATTCATCTGACAGTGACTGAGGGCAAAGACAAGTTTCAAGAAGAGACGAGGTTTAGAAATTCTCTAGTAACAGAGTATAAAATGGTTTTAAATTTCCAGAGAAATATATTTAAATGGCACTAACTGGTTTGTTTGTAGATAAAGGTCTTTGAGACATTTGTGTTGCTTCTCTCTGTCAACTCATTTCGTTTCTATAAAAAATCTTAAAGTTGTTTCAGTACTTGTCCTACATTTATTGAATTTTAAGGTCATTTTGAGTATGAAAGATAAATAAAGTAATAAATCAGCATGAATTTAGAACTGAAAACGTATTTTGTGCCAGGCTTGTCACACACTGTTAGCTTGGATAAGTTGGGTTTTCTTAAATTTGAGGAAACCCGCTGAGGAGGTAAAAATGTCCGTCACAGCAGTTATGTTATCATTACAAAAAAGTTACTCATCGATACGAATGGCAATGAAAACACTGAAAGCCAACAGGTCTCTGTTTCTCTCCACTATAATATGATGAGAGAAACAACAATAAAAGAGAATAAAAGAAAGTCTTCAGACTCTGTGAAGCGTGCAGTAAATAATGTTCACATGTATATTCGACTACAAATTAGTACAATATATTACCATTTAATAGCAATGGCATCAAACTTCACAAATTAAACAATTAATTACAATGTACACCGATGTACATTGTAATTAATTGTTTAATTTGTGATGAAATTTGGGTTTAGGAAGCACTAGCTTCAGAGAGTGGATGCTGGACAGATGCACGTACAGCAGTTGCTAGAGATTCACCAGAACTAACCTGCTTCCTGGTTTCCAGCTGTTTTTCAATAGAGAGCCTCTTCCTGCAGAATCCCAAGCAGTACTGTCCCTTTTAACCTCTCTGTTGCTGCACTCTTCCTTTTTTCTTTACTCAGCTTTTTCTTCATAGCTGAACACATCTGTCAGTCATTATCTTTTCATGTCAAGTTTCCTTAGCTCAGAGTCTCTTTATCTCAGTGTTCCCTTGTAATGGATTTTTTTAAACTTCTTTTAACCATCAGTAAGGGAATTCAAAAGCATCAGAAATCACTTGCAGATTGCTGAGTGTACAGTTTGCACCAGACCAGTTCAGTGTTTGCAGACTGCAGGAAGGTGCAAGCAGCATATTCATGCGGTCCATTTAATTTATAGCTCTATTCAGCATTAAAATATGTGTGTGTGTGTGTGTGTGTGTGTGTGTGTGTCTGTGTGCGCATGTGACCAGGTCACACTCAGTAAAAGCTACAAATTAAATATCCAGATCCAAGAGTTTCTGCTTTACAGTAAGATGCTGACCTGCAACTTTGTTGGCTAAAGCTTCCAAAAGTAACGTTTTATCTCTCAGTGCTGTGCAGTTATTTTTACAGGTTGTAATTTACTTATCAGGTCTGCCTCTGATGCTGTTCTCCCACTGATTATGTGTGTGTATTAAAAGTGTGTGTCGTATTTCTGAACTTGTGTTTGATCTTTAAAGTTATTTACAAGTGGTACCCTCTGCTCAAGGCACTAACATTTTAGGGTTGTGTTTGTTACATAGGCAAAGGAAATGCATTTATGTAATGCTGCAACTGGGCCACTGCAGCATTACTCTTATTATAGGAAAGTAATTTTGCCCTAATGCTAGACTGACAGTTACAATAGATGTGCCAAGCTTAGTTTGCAAATCAGTAGATGAGAGGTGGCAGCAGAGTGGACCCAGCTAAAATACTGCAGCTGTAACCTTATTTTGTCTCTGAGTTTATGCTTCTGCTTACGCGAGAAGCAAACAACTGGTACTTCGATAGTACTTTGATTACTGTTTGTGGAAGGAGGAAGAAAGGTTCTGGTGGATTTAGGAGAACTATAATGTCAGAGACATGATCCAACAAGTGGCTCACGCCACTGATGCAAGCTTGGGGGTCTGTTCACTTTATTTAATTAAAAAGGTTGTTGCTTGTTTGTTGGAGCCAGTATATACAAAATATCTGAAATGGCCTATTGTTCTAGTACTGTTCTTTTCGTCTACTGTAGATATCAGCCTGGCTAACATAAACAATCCTGACTTGTTAGCATTTCCAGCATTTTCTCAGAAACATTCATTTTACCTCTTAGACTGCTGAAAGAGCCAGAAGTGACTGATTTGTTGCACTGAAAAAAAAGAACCCATCTACTGGTGCACTTTAAACTCAGTATCCTGTTTACTTCTTTAGCCTAACTGTTGAATGTTAAATTTGATTGTGACAGGCCTGTTGATGCCACAATAATGAAAGGTCAACACTTCTCCTTTAGACAGAACTTCTCTGCTGTTTGATGTTGATCAAACTAGAAGGCAAATCATGCAGTTCGATTGACATGAAAGCATCTGCAAATGTCAGTACGTTGTGGGACAGGATTAGAGAACATATTACCATTTGTGCCATGAATACAGTAATCCTCTAACTATACCCACAAAGACTGTTTGATACGGGGAGCGTAAAGCCTGACTCAAGTTTGATTTGCCCAATATCTTCTGGATACTACTACTACTACTACTGCTACATAGCAGCCAGTTTTCTATAATTGTGATTCAAACTGTCAGTGTGGGTCAGCTAACTAGCTTGGCTCAAAAGAATGGTTATCTTAGGAGAATGAGCTTCTTGGATTTAATCAATAGTAGATCAGATTACTTGAATAACAGACTTCTGTCGGGTCATTGTGCTGTAAATCGGATAAAAACATTTAAAATTTATACACCATTTCATAGATAGTTATCAGCCTGAGGTTGTCAAAACCACCCTGTCCACTGGCATTAGTATCAACACTTAGTCTTTACCATGCTGACATAAAAGCCTCCTTTTCCTAGTTCAAGGCACTGCAGAGTCAAACCAGGAATAATCACTTAGTTCACCAGGCTATAAAACGTGGATGGTCTGTGCTAAGAGAAGGACCCACTTCTTTATTTATTTTTTTGATAGCCCTGCTCTTACTGTCGGACTCGTGCAGTGTCTTTTCTTTGAGACACAGAGTGTAGACACCCTTAGTTTTCTGGTTCACAGCCTGGTTTAGTCAGAGAGCAGAGCGTCACTTCATGTGTTGAAGAAATAAAAAGCCCCCACTTAACACTCTTGTGCATGACTTCATACTGCAGATTATGTCCAACCAACTGAAGGAGGGAAGCATGGATCGCTGTGTCAGAGAGAATGGCATGTGAACTTGGGAGTGTGTGTCCGCTCCATGGTAAAGTCCAGAAATATGTTCCAATTATTCAATTAATGCATTGTCTGTACTGAAACACTGGTATCGAAATGACACACACACAAAATGAGAAATTTGATGATGAGAATGAGAAATCCTGAGAACTGCTAAATTCTGTTGTTTTTTCACCATTATTATGTTTATTTATTTTAAATTGTGGCCAGATTGACACTAAATGGTGAAAGTGCTAATAATATATGTTAGATTGTGCAGTTTAGCGGCATGCAAACTAAAGCTCTCAGCATTGCCAAAGGTCAGTGCACTCTAACCTGAATTTTTAAGACAAGACCTCACAGATTTATCAGGAGTGAGGGGAGTAGCAGTAAACAGCTATTAGTATGCACCATCACATTCTGGACCCACACAATTACTGCCTGTGTTTTGGTCCAAGTGGATCTGCTTGCCCATTAGTGTCATATATTAAAATGTAGGATACCAAAAAGGCTTAATTTTTTTTTTCAGTTAAATGGGTCTTAATGAACCGTTTGGGTAATGAGGCAACGAGCCACGAGGCAGACACTAACAATGGCAAACATGGCAACTGACAGTGCCTGGTGAGTGCATTTTGTCATCGCTCTGCACTTTGATGTCACTGTGATTAGGCTTCATTTCCTGGTATATTCTTGATAATATTTCCTCCTTCCACTCATGCACATCAATATTACATAGGCTCACCGCAAGCATGATATGTGCATATTATGTTTCTCTTTCTAAAAGTAAAGAACAATATAATCCACCATGAAGGAGATCTTTATTAATTTCTTTTATCAGTGTGACTGTTCAAATAACTGAATCTACTCTATCGATCGACATGAGAATTGAGGTTTTCATTACATGCTTCTGGCTCTATTGGTTTAAGCCATTAAAATACACAAATTGAGTCAAATTAATGAATCACTGACTATAATAAAATTTTCAGTTATGTTACATCATTCATCAGTTTACCAAACAGTGAGTCAGTGTCTCACTGGTCACGATTAGCTGAGGGAAACAGTTTTATCATATCATTTACACTGTCGTGGAACAGATACAGTATATTTTGTGCTACTTTTGCTTCCCATTGGCTATTTTGTATTTGTGAGGCGTTGGATTGAAGGTTAGAGAATTGCGCTATAAAGCAGAATATTGTCTTCCCAAGTCCTGTTTCCTCAACATCTACTGAAGAGGAAGAAGGTGAATCTATGCTCAAAGGCCATTAGTAAAATACCGTTTGGCCTGTTAATACAGAGGAAGATTGGAAGTAAGACGAAGAGACAAGTTGATGAATAAGATGATGAAAATATTTTATCATTGTATTAAGAATGCCATAAGTGATGCTAGAATGTCGTCACCCTAAGACTTGTTTTGCCTCAAGTAAGGGCTTAAATTGAAATGTATTTTTTTATATTTATATTATACCTATCACCCTTTTTGAAGTGGCTCAGTGACAAAAAATCCTGTGTAATCCAGTTTTTACGAAAGAATTGGATATATGAGTATCGTGGTTTTTGTTCCTTGCTCACTGCTGAACCATACACATATTGGAAAGCTATGCTAGAGCAAGAATGTTTTCTGGCACACATGACACAGTGACAAAACCTCTATAGCTTTGAAAACTTAATATCTATTCGTTTCTCATTTGGTACCGCAACGAACCACAGACTCTTTAAATCCCAAGTGAGCTAATTTAACAACATCCACCTTGCAGCCTTTCTCAAATTAAATGCCTTGTTTTCCCTAAAATGTATGAAACCCATTTTATAAGACATATTTTGAGGCTGGATGAATATTACTTTTTTTTGAGTAAACCTAAAATATCAGTATTTCAGTAAAGGCTTTTGTTTGTATTTGAAAATTAAATACACTTGCGAATTTATCAGGTACACTTGTACAATCAAATGCAATCCAGTAAAGCGGTCAGAACTAATATACAAGGTTAGAGTTTCAATTTCTTTATGAAATTGCCCAGTTACATAAACTCTGGCATCTAAATATTAGAAACGCCTCCTAATATAATGCACTTTAGTAACTCCATAACCCACTGTGACTTCAGTAATAACCATACAGTAGAGTTATCATCTGTCTGGCAGTTTCAGTGTATTGGATAATTTTAGATTATAAAGTGGCCAGTGTGGCATCTCACCAGGCTGATTCGATCAATATATAGAAGTGCAGTAAAGTAAGAAAGATGTTGCCTAAATCAATATTCTCTCTTAAGTGTTCGATAATTCTAAAATGCTCCAAGCACCTTATTCAACATTTCGCATAGGAGGTATTTCCAGCTCTATTAGTCGTCAAATGATAATTATTAATCTAAAATACCTGAAAAGTTTAACTATCAGAGAATTATTCACACTAAATATATGTGTGAATTGTATTAATATCAAAAATTAACATTCAGATCTTTAAACTATTCTCAGTGTAGTAACACCTTGTTGTGGATGACTTTACACTTCACAGTTACATCGTCCTATAAAAACATTTTTAAAAAACCTCCATCAAAGCACTCTTCATGGATATGCCTCCCCACACTGTCAGTGTCCCACCAGCAAACCGGTCATTCCTGATGATGTTACAGGCAACATTCACCACCATCTCTCCAGAAACTGCCATGCCTGTCACATGTGCTTGTCAGGAATCTGTTCTAAACTGTGAAGATAACAGGGAGCGAGTGGCAGATAGCTGTACGGCACCGTGCAGTGAGCACCGGCAATATAAGAGGACGTTATGCCTGCATGACAACCTCAAGGAGTCGGCCCCTGTCCAATTTTCTTGCTGTGAGACAGCAGCACTAACTACACTGTAAAACCCGATAAGTTAGTACAACTTAAAAAACTTGTTGAAACTGATTGCATGAAATTTTTTGAGTTATAGCAACTTAGTGAGTTACTTAGTCTTTTAAGTTAAAGAAACGTTTTTTCAATAACTTTTAAAGATGGGGGCTTGTTGGTCCAATACAACATAGAAGTGGTTCTTCAGATCTGTGTTCGTGATTGTTTGAAATTCAGCTCATTTCTACAGTATACAAACATAAATGTGACACCATTGCCTGTGACCATTAAAACAAAGAGATTACAGTAATTAATTTAGTAAAAAATATGTACTAAAGAAAAGATTTTCATATGTGACTAAATTTTAGGCCAGTGTTCAGGAATCTTCTGTTGACATCTTTCTGCTACAGTGCAAAGGTGTCCAGATGAGACAAAAGTCTGAACAGAGGTGAAACATGGCTTGTGTGAGGAGTTTAAAAATATGGTTGATTATACTCAGGAAAATTAAGCTCAGAAGAACTCAGAAGGATTCCAATTTGATCAGAGTTTAGTATTGCATACTAAATATACATTTACATTTTAGAAACAATATGAAATATATGTACATTACATTACACACAAGGTTAACTGATCATCACCATGCCTTAGTGAAAAGTAGTGTGTATCAACATTTGCTTCAGCTTTACCCCTAAGAGAGAGAATATTAAAGTTTAGGAAGATTGAAATATATTATTGTTAAATTCTACTTAGACAATGTTTTAGGGCTCTCTGTAATGGAAAAAAAATTGGGAAAGATTTTTTTGACTGAACATTATATTATAAAATGAACATGACTTACTAAGATGCAAACACTAATATGACTGAAGTTTTTGCATCAAATTATTTTCCATTTTCAAGAATTAGAATTACCAAAATGTTGATATTTTGAGAGGACAATTTATCATTCAGTATCAGTTTACCAGTTTAAGATTTGAATAAAATACATACACTACCTTCCACTTTTTACTTGTCCCTCTCATTTATGCAATATGCCTGTTCATTTTATAATATGCATGTACACTTAACTGCTGAAACTCAAAATGCATCTGAAATGAATGTAAAATAAAAAACACAACATTGATATATCCTTACCTAATTAACTCACAAGATTAGTGCACTCAGGGAGAAAAAATGTATAATGGCGGTAAATGTGTATGTGACCAATAAAACCTCTTGAATCTTAAATGCATTTAGCACAGCGGTGAAAGTTAGCTTGTAAGGTTGAGACAACTGCTAGATACTTCCATACGTTTCATCCGAAATTTCTTCGCTGGCAGCTCAGCAAAGTAGTTCCTAGTGTGAGATATGTCCTTTTCTGCTTTAACTTCGAAAAATATATCCAGGTTGTTCACAGGCTGATGACGTTTCTCCATATTTTTCATCCGATGCGAGAGAACAAACATGGCCGACTTTCTACACAAGATCGCATGCAAAGTGCGTGACGTCACACAAATGTTGTTGAAATATTTGAGTACAATGACAAAAATAAGTTGATTACTGTAAAATTTAAAAACTGTACATATGACTCAAAAAATTGGAGGTGAAACATTTTTGAGTTGACAAAACACAGTTTATTTGACAAGCTTTTACTATTCGGTCTTACAGTGCAGTCCACTACTGTTCTGCCCCTTCAGCACAGGAAATGTGATTGTGGATTGTATTTCACTCGTGGGCTGTTGTTTACACACTGTTGAACTTCATTATCTTATTTGTGGTCTAATTAATATAAGTAAATAATTTTTCTTACCTTAAAAGCCTGACTATCTACTAGTTGAACCTTTAACACACCGGCAGCTGGTAGTGACTTAGCCTCATAAACTGCTTAGTTAAATCAGCCTCCTCACTATTTGTCCTGCACTCTCCAGCTCCTCAGACCATACTGCAATTTCACCGCCCCTTCATGTCATCTTACCTGGCAACACCAGTAAGTTATTTTGGGTTTCTGTTCTATCCTTTATATTTCCCTCATCTTGTCCACTTCATCTTTTCTCCTTCTCCCAATATCTCACTCCATCCCCCTGTAGTCCTTAGTTTCTTACCACACTTTTCATCCTCCCTGAGTTTAAGTGTTTATTTCAGTGTTGTAGAACCACTGAATCAATATGAACCAATTGTGTTGAAATGGTTCAGTGTTTCGAAGCATTTGATAAAATTTACTTTTAAGACATCTGCTGGTCAATAAAGCTGCTTTCTGCTTCTTAAAATTTGTGACTGATTTTCTTTTAAGACGTTAATACTTGATTTGACTTGTTCTAATGTGAATTTGACAAAAAGTAATACTGTATGTATGTACATTTAATAGAAATACTGTACAAACAATTTGAAATGCATGTGCAACTTGAGACTGTTGGTGGTGAAGCGTGTGAGGGGCTTCAAACATTAAATTTTTTTTAAACGCACATTCACACACACTCTTTCTAATGGTCACTCCTCTGCAAACTAACCTGCCAATCTTTCTTCCGCCGAAGGTATTAGTGGTGTATAAATATTTTAAAATAAAAAGTATATCAGTAACATCGAAGTCTGTTATGAGTGATTGCGTTCGTTTTTAAGCATTGTGAGAGTTTGAGAACCCTGCCCCTGATTCAAAACAGGCGCGATACGTCTGTGATGTAATAAAGCTTCATGTGATTTTCCGCGTGGTGACGCGAGGCATCGACACAACAGCCTCGATACTTCTGCTTGAAAACGTTGATACCAAGTCGAACCATCTACTTTAAGTTTGACATCACTAGTTTTTGCCTCCCTCTGAAGTGATCTTTTGTTTCTTTCTTTAAACCCTCTCTTGGCCTGGTCTGCGCTTGGGTCCAAGTTACTGACGCCATGCTCGACACAATTGTTGATTGTTGAAGGTGGACTGACCGATTTGTAAAAGTTTTCACCACATCTCTCTTCTCTGAAACAACAAAAACCAGCATGGGACACATTAGTGTCATTAATATCCCACTGTCTGCTGTAACTGTTGAGCATCACGTAGTGAAAATGTGATCCACCACTCGCATCTCACGCACAAATCAATAGCACTTCACCAAATACACTTGGGGGAAATACAGGTTCCCCCCCCCATCTTTGTAAAGACACTCTAATAGGCAATTAAACAGCTCGTCTGGTAGAAACAAAATAAGGTCGTTGAAAAGGAAGAGAGCATTTAGATGTTGACTAATTAACAGTCGATCTGGAACGGAGTCATATTTCGTTTTTTGTGTGTATTAAACTGTGTCAGCTCATGAGTGCGTACATAGATGGCAAATTACATCTTTGAATTTGATATTTCATTGAACGTCTTCCACTATTGTTGATAATCACGTTTTGTTTGAGCAGGTAATGAGGTTGCTGAGAACGAAAAGTGCAGCCATCCATCCTAATCTAAATGTTTTTGGTGTGCTTTACATGGTGTTGTCTCCCACTTAGCTGAAGGAAATAGGTTTCCCAATAGGTCAGTGGAAACAAGCTCATGGCCAAACACATTAGTGTGTGTGTTTAGTACGTGTGGAGATATGACAGGATGATCGATGTCATCTATTTAATAATAATAACATTTACAATAATAACACTTAACCTGTGTGTTTCTATAAGAAATTAAGTGTGTTGCACATTTCAAAAATGTGAGTATAATCTTGGTTTAATGCAATAAATGTCTCTGCTTCATAACCAACACAGCAATGCCTGAAACTAGAACTGCCACTTAAGGAATGATCCAGTAGCCCTCAGTGGTACATGGATAAAACGGTTTACCCATCTGACTTCCATCAGGGTTGCACTGTTGTACACCGAGGACCAGCTCTACCTCACATTCCTGTAATTAGAATCAAGCATTTGCATTTGAGATAGTCTATTAACTTTCTAAACATACAGCTGCATCTTCTACTTGCGCTCACACTTTGGAGAAATGCCATACAACAAATCTGCAATACAGTGTTGTTTTTTTTTATTATTCCCAGAAGAGGCAGACAAACATTGGTCTAATATAAGAGTAACAGCTCCTCTGTAGGTCAGTCAGACATAAATAATACAGGAAAAATAAAAGCGTGTTGCAGGTTGAGCACAAGTTGTTTGTGTGTAATTGAAATGATCAGTGTCCCTTCAAGAAAAATGAACAACTCGTTTTCTCAAAGCCAGTGGTTTTGGCCCTTCCCACTATTGATATGCTGTTGAGTCCCCAGTGGTGATGATGTGGAAAGATGCAGGTCAGGTTGTGTAGTATATATCTACTGGGAAACAGCTTGTTTAAAAAAAGGGTTAAAAACCTTTTCAAGCAGTTCTTTCTTTTTTTCTTTTTTTTTGTTTCATATATTTAATTCACTCTTAGGAAGTTCTAAACTTTGGAAAATATGCATTATTTTACAATGTAAAACTACATTTTAACATTAACATATTTTTAAAAATGATGCAGAGCCAGTTTCTCTCTGTATTTTCAGTACATTTTATATTATTTTTTCAACTCAGTCTACAGTTTGCATCATCTTGATATTTTGATCTTTTACTATTTGACATATTTGTATTTTATTCACTTTCAACATACAACATTACTCCCAGTAGACTATTAGCATAACTAACTATTGTTAGCATTTTCAGTAGCTATACTATAAATTTTAGTACCAGTAGTGGTGTTATATTAAATTAGTTTGATACTTACTTAATTTCACAGCATATTAAATTGTGTTGTAGACCTGGAAAAGAGGGAGCTTGTTTAAGTGTTGTTCTTAGATTCTTCTGTCATGGAGTTATGAAATATAAAAACGTAACAACCCTATTACTTTTTCAAACTGATTATGTACATGTATCAAAGCTTAACTTGCTTGTTTTATACTGTACATGTAATTTCTTATTTCTCATTTCTTATTTCCATCACATGGTGAAACTGAAAGGAACAATACAGCAAGCATAAACCATAATCCCCCAAAGAATAGAAGGATTATAATTTTAACTTGGACAAATGTCTTTTTTTGTTGTTGTTGTTGTTTTCCAAATTAAAGTTAATACACTATTTTGCGAATGAACAATTAATGTGCACAGGCCAAACAATAAGCCATTGTAATATGTGTTAATTCTGTTCTCTGCTACATAATCTCAAGTTCGATACAATTTATTTTCCATGTTTTCAGCATTTATCAGCCGACCACACTGAAACCTATGCATTCCAATTGGACGATTGTATCACTGTAACCATGGTGCATGGATTAGAGAGACGGGGAAAGATAATTTGCTTGTGTGTGTGTGTGTGTGACATATAATGCTCTTCTATTGCTATATGTATGGAAATGCAACAGCCAAAAAACAAGCTAGGAACAGACAAAAAACAATATTCCCACAGTAGGATGTACACATACGGTATATAGGTACAGCGGTTTATGGTAATGCAGTCGGCCTGCCTGTAGCCGGCTGGGATGATGATGATGAGTTGAAAATCTAAATCCCATTACACCTCCCTATGACTTCTATTATCATCGCTGACTGATAATTGCGTTGGGCTGTGGTGCTACTAGACAGCCTGGTTCTGGTTCCTTCCTTTATGGTTCAGGTCCGATATAATCTCTGAGCGCACTGGTGCGAACACTCCGGACTTTTTATGGTGTCCTTTTGTGTCACGCAGACCAGACGGAGCCAACACTGTGAGATAGGAATATGAAGAAAAGGGGGAAGAAGTTGATGTTAATTAACAGAGAAGAATGAAGGAGGGGAGAGTAAAATCAAATCTCATTTATGAGAATATTTACTGGTCTTCTGTGCTCATTTCTATTCATCCCTTTCGTTCAAAAAAGAGGATAATGAGGCTGATGGGTCACGCAAGGACAGCTAAATGGACAAAGGTGAATTGTAATGACATCTCTCCCGCATCATTGCTAATTTAATGCTGTTATTACTGGTGCAAGTGGATTTTGTATCTCTTTATATGCATTCTAACAGTCAGTGATTGATTTTTTTTTTTACTTTAGATGAGCTCGGCTAAAAGGCTCCCCAAGGAGATCTGTGTTTGTTTCAGTGGGGATTTTGATTCTCTAACAAAAATAATGAGGAAGCAGTAGTTAAGAGGTGAGGATAATAAGTTTGTGGTCACTGGTGAGATAGTCTGCGTACAAAGCTCCTGGATGGAGAGGGAAGAAAGAACACACCATTTACTGATCGGCTACCACTGTGATGCCTCAGAGCAAAATAGTAAACTTAATTAATCTAATAGAGTTGCCCAGCAGCACAAGGTTGTTGTTGTTGTTGCTGCTGCTCCAAGCTCCTAAGTGTTCATGTATGTTATGATGAAGAGCTTTGCAAAAACAGGGGAATGTTCTCAGTCAGCTTTCCCTATTCCTCTTCAACAGCATACAGCAAATGAACCATAGTAATCAGTTCATTTGAGTCATTTACCGCTGAAGACACCTGACACCTTCACAAAGCGAACACGTAATAGATCAAAAGTTTGTTTGCACGTGCTGCGTTATCACAATAGCATCATCCTTCACATCTACGTGGATCCCATGGCGAAGCAGTCAGAAGGTTGCTCGTCTCCCTCTCCCTTGATCTTTGAAAAAACGAATGAATGTGCAAATATTTCCATTCTCTCCTGCCTCATCGTTACCTCAGAGATCTCCCTCTATCTTTATCTCTCTCCCTCTCTCTGTTTTCGTCCTGCTTGTCCATCAAGTGTTGTGCTTTGATATTCATGTAGCAGCATGATTGAGATGCAAAAGAGATAGTTGTGAGGTCCTAGGTCATCTTCTTCTCCTCCTCTTCCCCTTCTTCTTGTCCTGGTTCTTCCTCTCTTTACTTTTGAGGTTGTATAAGTGTTTGTGCCCTCAGGACATGTTTTTTTTTTGTAAATTTGAGTCACATAATAATCAGCAATTCTAACCACAGAACACACCATGACATGATACCAGGTCGGCTTGAACTTGGCGCAGGAAGCAAAAGAGGCTGCTTTATTCTTGTACTTTCCCAGACATTGCTTTCTATGGTTTTAGAATATACTGCATGGCCAAATACATTCTTGCTCTGTGGTCAGTTTTTGTAATTTAAAGCCTCAATATTTGTCACATTAGGAGAATGTTCTGCTTCGGGTCGGGAGTAGTGGTAATTTGAAAATAACTAATTTGGTCTTCAGGAGTTAAGCCTTCTACTAATTTTTTTTTAATGACTGAGAGTGAAAGAAAGTTTGATCCTTGAGAAGCTGATATTTAAGAGAGAATTCAGGTGCAACCATTTGATCCAGCTTTACTGTGGACTTTACCCTTCATGCCTGTAAGTGTCTCTGACGGGCTCCTGTAATACAGCTTTTGTTCACTTTGTCACATACTTGTCTGACTTTTAAATACAGTATAATGACAGCATAGTGAAATGGCTTGGTTCATGGTTCTGAAAAGAATATAGTGTACATCCTGTCTTAAAACATTAGTCTAAACGCATGCAGCGAGGATTATTATGAGACACACGTGCCAGTTCAGTCCATTCGAATACATGCACAGTCACATTAAGCAGTGCTAATAATCTGCAACGCACCCACAGCCTTTTGATCCCGAAGTCCTCAGAGTTGCAAAGGGACAAGCTGTGCAGGCCTCTCAAACGTGTTAGCCCCTCCCGGCCACAGCATTTGCACCACTGACCTTTTCATACAGGCGAGCTTGTACTCTGCTCCGGCCATATCTGTAAAGCCAAAGCCAATATCCAGTGATTTCATTTGGCTGCTTGAGTACATCCTCTTGGCTGAATCACTCCGCCTTAGGCAGAGATAAAGCTGCCGCCTGAGCCCTGGGGGAATACTGCAGATGTCCCCCCGCATCAGCTCTCAGCCGCTGTCACATCCCCACCGAGCACACAGCAACAGCACAGGACAGGGATCAGCATTAAGAGGTTACTTGTGGCTTGTGCCATGTCTTCACACACATTAAGGTTCTGGAGTAGAGCCAAACACATTGACTCAGCCACTTAAAATGGTAAAGCAGGCAATAAGAAGAGCTTTCTAGTAGTCAGTAGGTTGCAGCCTGACAACCAGGCCATATCTTGGGGGCTGAAACCTTGCTGTCTTTGTGGAACAGTGAACAGGAGTGGCAGGAGCGGCAAGCAGGGGGTAGAGGAGGCTGAAATGTGCTTTGGAGGACACGGACCTATAGAGCCTTGCCTGCAGCAAGAGCATTTCATATTCACCCTCTGAGGGTTGTGTCAGCAACCTCTTAGAGGTCAGCATGAGAAAACGCATCCCTCCTACACATTTCTGCACATTGGGATCGGATAAATATCACTTAAGTTTTTCAAAGAGAGGGCTTTGGTGCGTCAACTCACACAGGCATGTTAAATGTCATCTGCTCTTTTCTATTCTGAGAAATACAGAAGATTTAAGAGTTAAACTAAAGTTCATCTTTATGCATAAATATTCATGTTTGTACATGATCACTGACGAGTGATGTGAGTCTGCACATGACGGCCGGCAACATCTGCAAAGAGTGCAGCGCTGTTGCACTAACATTTCTGTAATTAAATGATAACGATAATCAGCTTTATTATCATCATATCATTTCATCATCACATTTACATGTTACAATGAAATTGACTCATGCCTTTAACCCATCTCTCCCTTTGGGGGGAACTGTGGGCAGCCACAGGAGGCACCCATTGAGCTAGAGATGAGGGTCTTGCTGAAGGACACTGGGCTGGAATTCAATGCATCCCACTCTGATGCTTTTCCCATCATGCTACCAGGCCGCCATATTTAAATAAGTCTATGTATTTGTTTGTTTTTGTAAGATTCCTGTCTGCCTCCTGCAGGGTCATTGATATTTCTGTGGTGAATATGATGCCACTCCACTCTGTTTCTCCTCACAGAAGAAGAAAGGGACACAAACGTTCACCTGTACATGTACAGAATATGGAAAAACATCACATCAGAATAGAGGTACTCAGAATCCTTGTTCGCTGCATTAAAAAATAAAAATGCCTACAGTCTTATCTGTATAACATTTCTGTGTAATGTAAAAATGGAGAACTCTAGCCCCAATATGTTTCCAAAAATTTCAGCGCTCTGATTTGCAGTGTAGTTTTTTTCAGTTAATTAAACACAATTTTCTACCTAGATAGATAACTTTTAGTGACCTTCTGTTGGAGAGAAAGTGGCATATTTTTTCTAGCTGAGTGCCAGTGACATATCCCTTAATGCTTTTAGGGCCCCAAGGCAGCAGATAACACGCCATAGAAATGCCAGCGAGCTGCTACCACCACTGCTGCCGTGGCTCAGCTCTTCGCTTCTCCACTGTGCTGCTCTCCCACTGTTTTCAACAAGTCTCCTCTTTCTCCAACCTGACACTCCATTTTGCCTTTGCTCTCTTTTTGTTCTCTTTATCTTTAAGTGTACTTTTTTTACTCAGCAGTGAGAAAGGCAGAGGGATGTTGCATCAAATCTTTTTTGCATGTCATTGTGGTGCAGGGTAAGCTACAGAGGACAGGGTTAGGGATTAGTGTCTTTATATGTCATTCATCAGTATCTATTTGTGAGAAAAAGACGTGTGCATTGTGAGTCACCAGAGTTGGTAAAATTCATCTTCTGGGGATCATGAATAGTTGTACAAACTTTCATAGCAATCCGCGTATTAGTTGAAGATATTTCTGTATTTACGAAGCTTGTAAACCAGTGGACTCATTGCAAACTCGGCTACTGTAAGAGGGTTAAAATGTAAAGTGTAACACATCTAATTATGACAATGGCAACATCTAAAAAACAAAATTTTCCTTTCTGTGAAATCACAAATCTCAAGTATCTGTAGCTCTGTGTAGGTTCCTGACAAAAGTTTGGAAGAATACACATTCACATTCTGCTTGATCTTTCCTCCCCGCAGCACTTGTATCTCTAATACTGCCACTGACAGAAGTCATAGTAATTCATAACACATTCATAATGCATGATATGTTGTGATCTGAGAAAAGGGGTGTGACTCTCACTCTCACCAGGAAAACGGTTGATGCAGTTGCTGTTACTACTGCTGCTCTCAATTCACTGAATTTAAAACAGCGATACTCCCTGACTCATCCCCTGGAGATTGTTAAAAGGCTTTGTGGAATTCAGTAAGTTGAAGTAGAAGTAAATGGTTTTAGGAACAAGAAAGGTTGATTTACCTTATTGAGCATATTTATCTTATTCTTATGTGCGATACAGATATTTGAGATACACAGCTACTGTACACCTTTCACTCTTCCTCCATTAGGAAAGTTCAGCGTTCATGATGGACTGTGTAATGATCATAATAGATATCTTTAAAGATTGATAGCTACACATGCAAGCAGTGTGAAGATGATTAAAAAATGCTATATCTTAAAGGGATTTTACATATCTTTGACACAAATGGTGCAGAGTGAATGTATATTTTGATTAAGTGCTGAAGATCTGAAGGATTTGAAAAGAGCTGACGTCCAAATAGTCTGTTGCGGTTTAAAGGATCTAGGTAATTATTCCATATCATTTTTTAAAGTACATTCATCATGAAAATGTGTTAAAAATTCTCTTTCGTCAGCTCATTCTTTGCTCCATTTCTTTACATCATACATCGGTCATCCGTTGAAGTTGCAAACACTACTCTCTCCAGTGTTCAGCATGTAAAAGCATTTTACACATCAGTGTGTTGATCAGTGTACTATTATAGACATATGAACTCGACCACCCCTACCTTTTTTTATTAATCCTGGAGAAATCGTAGCTTAGAACCTGGCGTCCACATGGACATCACATTTTGGGTCGTCTAGACCAAAATAAAGAATGTTGCTCTACAAGGTCCTGATATCCACGTACGAGGACATTATACTTCTACTGTTTGTACTTTGTTACAGACAAACATCTTCCAGCAACTTGCAGCACCTCAAATGAGCAGTTGCTCAAAGCGGAACAATTGTTGAGTTTTGCATCACTGCTCAATGTTTTCACATGCGGACATAATTTTTCTCAAAAACTACATCAGGCAAAAAGATAATTCTGGTTTTAGATTCATCAGGTCACAATTAGCCCAAATAGTAACGAGAAATTAAAAATGCATGAAAGAGTTTGGGTCTTAGGAGGTTAAATACATCCAGATTGATTAGTATAATGGAAAAGTGAAGTTTCAAATGCAAAAAATGTAAACGATTTTAGAGACTCTACTGGAATGGAGGAGGCATAGTGATGCAGCTGGCCTTAAGTGAGTTGAATCGATGTCTCGCATATGGTTTTGTGTTACAGAAAACACTGTTGCAGACATTCAATGAACTCTGAAGTTGTTATTAACTGCCTGTCTTAGTTTGTATTCAACTCAGAGAGAGTTTTCACCTTTAAAGACACTGTGTTTGATCACACAAAAGAATTTTAAACAAGTCGACTCTCTTTTATGTCTGTACAGTTGAAAATGTTCAAAGGCATCAGGCTCCATGAATCCATCCACCAGCGGAGCTGTTCCCTTATTATGTGTTCCTCTCTGTCGCAGACAGACGATGATCGCCTCAGGGTACGCGACCACAGTGTGTTCACAGATTGGACTTCATTAAAGTGCAGAAGATTGCACCGGACAGGGATCACTGAGTCCTTCTCGCTACACTCCCCCCACCCCACCTTTCTCCTTCACTCTGTCTCATTTGACAGACTGAACTGTCCCGATGGTAGAGATTAAATATAAAAGAAAAAAATTAATAAATAATGTGAATAGGGAAAAAAGGTGAAAGTTATCTTATTAAAACTTGAAAGTGGGAGTAGAAAAGAGGAGGAGGTGCCGGAGATGGGGAATGTCTCCAGGTGAACTACTTGTTGGGAAGGTAGCAACTACTGCGAGTACAATAATGCTTGTTGTGTGCTTGCATACATACGTGTACGTACTGGTCATCAGACATCTGGGGTTTGTTGTATTTCTGTTAAATCTCTCTGCAAGCCGGCTTATGAAATTCTTAATTCTGATCTAATGAGGACATCCTCCCCTTCTTCCTGTGTGCAAGGTTAGAAAGTTAAATTGGAAATGCACTTGAAAAATAAAGATGTTTTGGATAAAACATCAAGTAGAGAATCTTGTCAAAGTGTAAAAAACTATCAAACAAAAAAACTGCTGCACAAACATCTAGTGATGGTTTCCAGCACCCGGTTCTATTTCTGATCTATTTCCAACTTTGTGATGTATTTGCCATTCATATTTGCCAACAAATGCCTTATTAATTATTTCTTTCATGTTCTCGGTTGCCTCTCTCTCAGACACTACAGGCATCGACAAAGAAAGAAAGATTTGTGACATACAGTGTAATGTTCAAGCGTATGATAACTCAGCAATGCTGCTGTAAACAAATATATCTGAACGGCTTAAGCAAACCGAGAAAGTCAGTCAAAATGTCATATTTGTACTAACAATGAAGGGGTAATTTGTTGAAATATTTATCTACTGCCGATGTGTTAAAGTGAAACTTGCATTTTTAATGGCTGCCTCACTCCAACACCAGTGTTATGTCATATTCTATGACACATCAGACTTTGCAGCATGTAGGAGTTCAGCTTCAGGTAATGTTGCATGGAAAATATTATTTTCACTGTATTGATTTTGCAGCTTCAGCAACTTACAGTATATCCACATAACACCAAACAGGGATACTGAAAGCCCCACAACCTTTAAACATAGTTGAATGTCATTGCTTTTGGTTTGGTTTGATTGGTAGTAGTTATCATTTTTATGTTGTGTTAGTAACATGCTGCACCCACTGAAAATATATTTTAATTAACAAGAGATTAACTAATTTAAGATTAACTTACTAATTAATTATTTTTGTCATACAAAGTAGCAAATTATAGGGAGGCATAAAGGTCTTATGTTTTAATTTTAAATAAATAATTTAAATAATCCCTTATCAATTTTGAATTTAGAGACACAAAACGTCAGGAAAAATGATGTGGAAATATTTAAGGTTCTAGGTCAAAATAAAAAAAATCGAATGCTGTCTTCTAAATCCTTTTAGATTGTTGGATTCTCTGTTTAGGTGTCGGTATAAATGTCCGCTCATGTTCATGTGTGCCTGTGGAAATGTGTGTCAGCGCTCCAGCATGCTGGATATTTGATATCTCCATGTAAATAAGTGCTTGGCTTTCCTTGGCAGAGTGAAGAGAGCATAAATTAACAACAGCTGGATCAAGCACGAGGATCACCCAAGAACCGAGCGGTTTCCCAGCAGACTCTCTTTATTTCTTTAACTGAGAGGTCATTAGAAACCAGAAGATTGGAGAATAAGAATCCACTTCATTGGTCATTTTTACATGTTACAACAAATTTATTCCCAGCATTTAACCCATCCACCCTTGGGGGGAGCTAGCGCTGAGTGTCTCGCTCAGGGACACACCTGGTATGGGGGATGGGCTGGGTGACTCAGCTGGGAATCG
>JAUMTR010000022.1:16339081-16353907 GCA_032270685.1 Microctenopoma stevenorrisi
GCTCAGGGACACACCTGGTATGGGGGATGGGCTGGGTGACTCAGCTGGGAATCGATCCTGCTATTCCTGCATCCCAGTCCTTTGCCTTAAACACTGAGCTACCAGGCCACGTAGCAGAATACATTTCCATGATTCACGATTTATATTTATATTTTTACACAAGCGCATAAAAAGACTACATAATAAATAAGTTTAACCAAAATCTCCCCATAATAAAGTGATACATAGAAAATAAAGACGGGCACCGTCCTACCAAATGTAATTGTAGATCATTGTTTCCCAATAGAGAAGAGAGAAAGTTGCCTCGTCCTTAGACCGATAGTTTGAATGAAAGCGAGGAAACACTGGTTTACTACATTTTACTGGAAGGAGTTTAATTTTGATGTGTGCTTAGTGTGTAGGAACACAGTCTGTTCCATTCTTTGAGGTGTCTTTGCAACAACCCCATACATAATGAATTAGTTATTTGAAATCCTGAATGTCCCAGTTATGTTTGTGTCAGTTTAATTCATGAATAATTTCCGCCTTGTTTTCTTTGGGCTTGTTACCCCTGCTCTCCTTACACATCCTCTTTCCTCCCCCTTTGGGGTCTCTCTTCCTGAGGCACTTTCTGTTTAAGAAAAATATACACCTTTTGAAGTTCTCTTCAACCGTACCACAAATAAAATCTTCATTGTGTCATCAGTATTCTCCAGATGTTAAACAAGTTATTTTTCTCTTTTTTGCTCTTTTGAAGTTTATTGCACTGACCCAACGGCCAAACCCTGAAGATGAAACAGACATTACCAGATGTGACCCACAGAGCAGATCATAAGAGAAGAAAAAACATAAAAGGATAAACCATTTGGAGATATAATCGTTGGAGTTCGTGCCTCGTTCACAGTATGCTCTTCAGAAGTGACTCACTTGTTTATGACTATTGGTGAGCAGCACCTTGTCTTCTGAGCACTATGCTCAGAGTTAACTCATTTACTCAGAAAGGTATGAGCTCTCAGCAGGTTGGGTCAGTCTGTCTGGTGATAGTAACCAAACGGGGCCATTGTTTTATTTACTTCTTGCTCTTCTTGCCCTTTTTACTGCATTTGTGTTGCTTAGGTCTGTGTTATTGTTAGTACTGGCCCACCTACCACCAGCCCATACGTTTTTGAAGATGACAGAGGTGGTTTTGAAGCCAGAACAAAACAAAGTACTTGGGACAGTAAGTATATATCCATGTATATGTATATATAAACAGATGGTCTCCACTGATGGTAAGAACTTACCTGAACAATAGTAGTCAGAGTTTCCACAGATTATATTACAGAATAAATTATGTGATTAATCAGAAAAGCTGTAGCAGTATTTAACTAACGTCAGTAAAACAACATCTGCCCTGTTTTCATGTTTTTGCCCTTTCACAGTCTAAAAATCTGACAGATTAATAATCAAAGTGTATGTGTTGTGTTGTGTTATCCACTGTAACCGCATAGGTGGTTGCAGCTGTTAAAGGAGCCATACATCACCTCTTTGCACACGACTATAGAAAACGTACAGTCTGCCGTGTGTCTCTGGACTGATGTTTAAAAAAGCCAAGCTGGTGAGGATAAGCGAGCATGTCTGAATGTTTAAAAAAAGATCGGGAACAAGGGAGCTCTTTGATAAAGAATGTCCAGCTAGGGGACAGACGGGATAAAAGGGTAATGGCTTGAAAGTGTAACCATTACAATGTATCACTGTCATAACAGTGGGACCGGAGCAGCAGCGGGACTATTTAAATCTGTTCAGCTCTGCTCTCCAAGGAGCTGTGACACTGGGATTGTCAGCCACATCTAACCATAGAGTTGATCTATATTTAATGGCTAAATTCTTTACAGTAAACTCTGTGACACACACACACACACACAACCCTTCAAGCTCCAGGGACCTATGACATTATGTGATGATTAATCAGTGGCACCCTTATTTGGTACACGCGTCTAATTTCTCACTAATGCAAATTAAGGTCTAATCAACCAATCGTGTGTCAGAAAATCAGGGACGTGGTCTAGCTGTTCAGTTGTTCTAACCATACATGGCAAAGAAATGAGATCCACATTTATGGACGGTGCCAAAATGCAGGTAGGTGAGTCAGAATTCGAGTTCAGGCATTTTCTGGGACCATTAGAAAGAAAGGAGAACTTCGAAAACATCTTTTCTGTGTGGTTTTTGTTACGCTTGGAAAGATTCCTGTGACACAGTTAAAAGGTTAAGTATTTATTGCACAAAGTGATAGTGAGACGGGATAACAGGAGCAACATTGCTGCCGAGTGTGGCGATGAGAAACCTCCGTGGCCTGGACACAAAACAGAGCTAGAAGTGACCACTACAAGGCCGAGTATATTTTCTGATTGGAGAGCCTACTCATTGAATATTGCTTGGTGTGAGGCGGGAAGGAGTGAGGGATGATGGGAGTTGGAGTTTGGAAAAAGGAGCAGGTGAGCACACGTTTGCAGAAAACTACAATTGATAGTGTCCGACGTTGAAATCCACAAATCCTAAGCGATCCAATATCCAATAACTGAGCAGTCACGATCGAACCCACACAGATAACTCCAAAACCAATCTCCACCACAAGCAGTGACACTCAGACTGTGTCAATGCGTCAAAGCCTGTATCAAGAAAACCAGGAAGTGTTTAGTAAAGCATGTATCGAGGTATCGTTTTGGTGAGTGACGTCATCAATGATGTTTGAAGCCTTACTGGCGCAATTTATAAACACACACATATATATATATATATATATATATATATATACACACACACACACATACACACACACACACACATACACACACCGCAATGGCTTTCCTATGGCGAGACAGCGTATTACAACTTGATGAAATTACCTAGAATCTGTCTGCCTGCTTAAGAGTCTTTGTCCATCAGGGGGATTTGAAAGCACATGAACCGTTGTGTGAAGCATTTGGCTGGAAGGCTTCAGTGCTTCATCTACCCTTCAGTTCTAAGCAAATAAAGCTTCACATGCAGCTTCGTCCAAAGTCAACCAACTTGATGGAAAGCTTCATTGCTTCAAGAAAGCCCCATCACTACCCCATCACTACATAACAGAATAAACTCACCAAACTGAGGACACAGGTTTTCCAGCAGGGGCAGATCCAGAGGTTAGTCTTGGGCCTGGGGGTTCTAGGTTAGTTTCATGGTGTTGTTGCCGAAATACTCTGAGATCCAGGACTTTAAATTTATAGAGTTTTATTACAAAGGGAAGTAAGATGACAAGTGAAACAATAGACAAGCAAGAGGCAGCAGAACCAAAAGCCCCCAACCCTCCTTTTAACTATAACCTTCCTCCTCCTCGGATTAAAAATCATAAGCAAATTACACATCTAGAGGGTGCCAAGGTTTTCATAGGTGGTGACGGCTAAACTGGATACTTCCACTTCCCCTGGCGTCCCTGGTTGATTTTCTTCAAAACGCTGGACCTACGGGACATTCTAACTTAACAATCTATCTTTTAAATCTAATGCAGTCAATGAGTCAACAATGGGTCATGTCAGGACTCGGGAACCCACTGCACTCAGTATCCAGGACTGAGCATTAGAGGAGAGCCTGATAAGGCAGTTTACTGAACTAAAAATATCTGAGTTCTTGATATAAGTATTTACAGTATAACGCATACCAGAAAAATAAAGACAAACATAAGGTGTAGTATTTGGTTGCTTCTGCAGGTTCTACAGCTTTTTAACATCCCCTTAGTCTCCCATGAGTGGAGGGGAGGCATTTGTTAGTCCACAAGCTTACAGTCTCTGTTGTTTTTCCTCTTGTCCTCTCAGTGTCTTTAGTTAAGATGCTTTTGGGAAACACTTGTTATTCCCAACAAGGCTTATAAAATAGATTTTATAGACATCTTAGCCATAAGATGCTTCTGGGAAACGGGACCTGGAAGTAAAAAGCAACAATCCATATATTTCCTCCTACATCTAATGTGGCAGGCTACAGGTGTGAAAGCAGCTCTCTCCTGCACCGGTTCAAATGCACACATTACAACAATAGTATGTAGCACCTCAGGTTGTCAATGGTAAAGTTGGTGCTTAACTGTGTTTCACATAAATCACAAGTCTTTAAAATAGTTGAATACAATATGAATTAAAATATGAACCACTACACAATGCATAAGCGAGGAAATGCCTCGAGACGTCTGCAGAATGAAGGAATATTACAGATGTTCTGTTGCAACTTCTGTTTCCAAAGCTGCGGTGAGCTGATAAGATTTTACTGACACACCCATCAACAAGCTGACCCCCATCTCTCATTCACTGTCACAGAAATACTAAGGTGAAAGACAGCAGAGAGAGACGGAAGGAAAGGAAGGGAAAACAGATGAGATAAGCTGGACAGGGAAAGAGGCAGTGACGAAATGAAATGACAAGGGAAGGATGGAAGAAACAGTCGAGAGAAGAAAAGACTGAGAAACAGCTCTGTGAAGAAAAGGGAGCCTGACGAACAGGAGAAAGACAGCATCAAGGTGAAAAAGAGAGAGTTGTGGGGTTTGGTGGAAGGTGTCTGTGCTGTGTGAGAACCTGCAGATCTGTAGCCACTGTGACAGGAACATCCATGAAATGATGATTTGTCTATTCAGTTGTATTTTATATTTTAAGTACGTTAATGATATATTATAGAAGAAATACTACTATACTATACATACTATACATGAATCTCAGCTGAAAAGCTTTTTTTTTTCTTTAGCTTGTTCCCACTCCAACAGCCTGAGATACAGTCTTCACATCACTTTCTGCATCGCATGTCAATGCTAAATATGCCCTTTAGCGCCTGTATAAGACGTAAAGAAATGTCAGCTGACTCTGTGAGACACTGTGAAACAGGGATGTTTCCAGAGCGCTAAGTGTATCAAACCCCGTTGTCGCCACCTGGTAGCCGATGATTGGGGGGAGAGGTCGGACACACAGCTGCCATCATTCCTGTGGGATCAAGGAATGACGCACCCAGTGCCTCAATAAGTGACAACAAAGGGTACGTTCAGCGTCAGCATTGACTACCCGCACCAGGAGTGGGTGATACAATCTTTAAACGATAAGCAGTTGATATTTAAATTAATCGTCATACAAAATTAATTCAATGTCTCTGTCAGGCTTAAAGGTTCATTTTTACTCTGAAGTAAGGAGACATCAAAATGTTAAATTAGCCACTTAAAGCTGGTAGTTTCGACCATGCTCACTGGCATTATGTCCTTTGCAGTAACCTTGGCTATTATATTTGTAAAATCATGGTTTCTTTTCACTTACATTTTTTTGTGGTTCTGGAGAAAATGGGCCCTTTAGTCTGTTGATGTTGTGCAGGTTCACGGGACTGCCAACACTAGTTTGGGGCTAGCAGGGTAAAGTTTGGCAAGATGGCATTGCTTGAGATGGTAATAAAAATTTTTGGTATTTTCTGTATTTGTGGGACTGTGGATGGAACGATTTCTATTAAAGCCACATCATTAAATTCAAACAAGGGAGAGTCATTTCACAATAGATATTTATGCCATTTTATCTCGCAGCCCTAAGAGATGCCAAGTGGGAACTGTCATTATGTGACTATTAGTTTATTATTAGACTAAAACAAATGTTTGTCTAATAACTATGAACAGCTTTTCTCATAATTAGATATTATATATTATTGGTTAGAATCACTGTGAGCAACTTCCAGATTATTTATTTCTAGTGATTTTCTATGACTTATTGATCACTGGATCATCTCACAAACACTTGTAGGCTGCAGAATATACATGTATTTGTCATTTCCGATTAGTTGATCATCTTTCCCAAAACTACAACCGGTGTTATCGCTTTGTCGCTTGTGGATTCTCTGTGGTATTCGATGCGACTCTGTCTCTGTTATCAGTTTGTGTCTTCAAGGCAAGCGGCATTTTCTTGATCCTTGTTGTTTCAAATAAAGTCCGTTTATCGGGCAGTCAGACAGGAACAATCTGAGTTTGAAGCGATGATAACAATAACAACTGAATATGACTTTGAAACTCTATACAAGACTGTAGGCATAAATAAAGCCAGCAAACTTGTTTGACATTAGTTTCAGAGCCTTTGTGTGTGTATGAGAGAGACACACACATCCTCTTATTCCCCGACTGTTAGTGTGTGTTTCCGGATCTCTCAGCACTACGGGCTTTTTACTCTGACGATGAGGCAGATGACTTTTAAACAATGGAACATGTTGGAGGCCTAATGACCTTATGAACAGCTGGAGCCAACGTGAAAGAAATATATTTGATGGAAATGACAGGTATATAGCCAGGGAGGAAAGACGGGAGAGACAGACAGACAGAGAAATAAGAAAATAAGGTAAGTGGGCTGGGAAAGAAACAAATAATGACTGCAGAGAAAAAGGGTAGGAGGAGAGCACGGAGACAGACAGAAGAGATGAGCTAAATAAACCCATGTACACACACACTTTGTCAATCCCTTGTCCTATGGAGTCTTATATTGCATCTTCGTTTAAGGTCACTGTTTCAAATAATGGTTTAATTTTCCTGTTTATTCCTGAATATACAGGATCATAACATGTAGTCTGTGTATACTGAATTAATTCCAGGTGGAATGGGGTCATGTCAGCTTCTGACTACAGTTAAACAACGGCCCATTTACTGTGTGCCGAGAGCCTGCATGGAAACAGGAAGAAAGCCAAAAAGACAGATTTAGATGTGACGGAGAAAAGGGGAGAGAAGGAGAAGAGGAGGATGAATGATACAGATGGGTTGAAAAGAAATCAGACAAGAAAGCAGGAAGACAGACACAGGGGCAGACAGAGGAAATCAGATGGGCTGGGACTAGACAGGATACTGCAGAGGGACTGGTTGGCAGACACAGGGGGCTGTTCCACCTGCTGTGGTCCTACGTGAAGGACATCTCCTCTGTGTCAGCCTGTGTGTTTGCATGTGTTAGTATTGATGTGCATCTTGTTTGGATGCGGCCCCCGCCGCGGATGCGTTCTGATGTTTGTTTATCTGTGCTTGTGGGTGTCTCACGATGTCTCTCCGACTGGAGTGCGCGTGCATCGGCTTATCTGTGCAGCATGAGGTGAATTTGTGTACACAAGATGCCAAACATGCTTTTAGTTACACTAAGAGAATAAACAGCAAAAGGTACTTACAGTTAGTATGTTGTTATCATTTGCTACTATAACGTCAGGGCAATAAAATGTTTTACTCAAACTTCTACAGCCTTTTCTTATTACATCCCAAGTCATAATGTGAAACGGAAACACCAAACAGGTTTTGAACTTTGTCGCTCACAGATAATTCCTTACACATCTTCTTGCAGAAGTGAGCAGAGCAGAAATGTGCCTTAACTGAATAAAGGTCTCATTCAACCACAAATGCCATTCATTAAGAGAATAGTTCAGGCTGTAGGATGGGCGCCTAAGTGCTCAAGATGTCAAAGAAATAGGTCTATGTTTCTGATTCCCTAAGAAAGATACAGGAAACAGGAGTGCTCTGATGCGAGGCTATGGAGGTACAGGTTAGTCTGATTTATTAAAAAGCCATGACCTGACAGAAACATGACATGCCAGAGACAAGGATGGACAGATTTGGACAGTGACTGACAGACTTAGTTCTGGTGCTGTTCAACACAACATGCCAGTCAAATGGTAAATCTCAGGTACTGAAGTTCTTTTTCGTGTGTCCAGTGTCTTCTCACAGAAACAGGCTGCTGTAAACACATTTTATCAAAACGGAAGGAGCAACCACTGATTTGTTTTTGTGACGCACCAACCCTTTACCAGGTGTTAGTGCAGTGTCATTGTTCCCTGGCTTTGATTCAGTTGATTTTTCTATTTGGCAGGTTTGACACGAGACTTTACAACTGCACACTTCGTGACTATGAGATGTTCAGTTTCCTTGTTCTATTATTTTTTATTTTATTTTATTGTAACAGCTTTGACTAAATAAATCTTTTTATTGTGAACCGTCCACAGCGGGCCAAGACAAAGTTAGCTGGTTAGAGCTGAATCAGATTAGGCTTAGAGAAAATTCATTTCACCAGTAGGGCCTACGGGAAAACAGACTTCCCCTTCAATCCACTCCCAAACTCCGAGGTCTAATGCTAACCTTAAAGAGTAACAAAACAATTGACAGGAACAGGTGGGCACGCAAACGCGGCTTCGATTGCCTTACAGAAAGCACAGCAACACCAGTGAGCCTGCACTGCTAAGGTGGTAAAAAGTTGAATCGGGCAACAATCCTGCAGCTTAATGTGTTTTAGATTTCTTCAGAAAAAACAACCAACGATAACTAGAGGAATTCCTGCACACTGTTTCAGAAGCTCTACTCAGCCACTGGTTATCTGCTTGGAAATGTTTATAGTCCTGCGAGTTAGCAAAGGAAAACACCCTACAAGAAACTGTCCCTGTTATTCCACTGTAAGTCACCAACAAACTGCTGGGTTATTGTGAAACACCAATCTTATCCCCTGACTCTCTTAGTGGTGGAGTAATATGTCAGTTGCTCTGCTTGAGCTGACCTCCAAGGAGTGTCTTTATTGACTTTGGTGTCTTTAATCACCAGTAAGACCAGCAAATTTGGACTTTAAAGGTGCAGCACTCCCCACGCCCCTCAGGAGTTATTCGGGATGATTAGACCTCAGGTTGCGTTAGGGTGGATTTATATAGGGAATTACCTAAGGCCGGGAAAATCCATAAAATAAAAAGAGTGATAAAGATATATTTTGTTTTACTCTATCAGGTGCAACACAAATAACAGGAGAGTGGAGAACAACAAAGTTTTTTTACTATACATCTCAGTCAGGATTCAGGAGTTATTGCCCTTCAAGTCCTACAGCTGTGCTTCTAGTTTATGACATGACCCAGGGCAAGTTGAGTGATTCCAGGGACATCCAAGCACCAAATCCCCTCATCGCAGATCTCCTTAACTATATTTCTTCTCCTTTTCATATTATTATAGTATTAGAATATTTTACGACAGGTATGTGTAGATGAATATATTTTGTTATCAAACTACTGTTCTGACATGCCATCACACTGTGTGCGTATCAGTTCCTCATCTCATACTCCCAACATGCAAACATATTATTATTTATCTCTGTATGATCCTAGCATCATATTATCATCATTACAATACAGTATTCCTTTTAAACTGTGTTTTTTGGTCGTATTACCAAACACGGTGAACTATGACTATTGGGCATTGTACAGGTATACTGTAACAGCAATATGACATGTCACACTCTTTGGGACTTGTCACTCAGACAGCGCCCACCAAGAGAAGATGATATAAGTGTTGCATCTACCACCGAGTTTCCCGCCTGTCAAATAGCAGAACTTCTCCTTCCATTGTGTGTCTATAACCTCCACTCAGGTGTTTGTTATAGTGACTTTTTAACAATGTAATTGGCACAGTGGACCTTTTAAAAATAGTTCAGGAGTGCTGGTAGTGCCTTAGGTAACCATTTGTATCGCTGTTTTGTACTGCACATCGTGTAGACTAACAGCTAAGAGAAGCTGTTCTTGCTCATCTTCATATTTCTCAAGAGATTTCACATTTTTATTTACAGCACGGGTGCATGACAGGCTTCATCCTGATAGATAATTAGTTCATCAAATGGATCAGGTTCAGGATCTGTCGAGCGATGTAGTCAAAATAGAATTTGCAAAGCCTTGTTAGATTGCAACTGGATATAGGCTGTGTAGAGAAACATAGTTTAACTGAGCAGGCTGGTCCTTTGTAAGCGTAGTGCCTTGTTAGACATTCAGGTACTGTTGCTACTTACTATTGGTTCCCCCTTGTGTGTTTACTGTGCATAATAACTACTTCCAGTGTGGAGGAGGGTTTTCCCTGTCTATCAAGTCTAAGTATAAAAAGAAAGCACAATCCAGTCTGGAGTAAGAAATTGCTGAGAACTAAAAGCGTCACAATCCAAACATAAAATCTGTAAAATGCGATGCCCAAATGTAGGTTTAGGCTTATAGAAATCAGATTTGGTTGTTTAGCCCTCCGCACATGTCACTAATTTGTTGCATCCAAAACCAGCAGTTGTATCTGAGAAAGAGACAACACATTAAGCCCAACCACCATTAGCTCGCTGGGTCTGCTATTGTCTGCTTTTCCAGGGATTAACTGTAATCCCACTTTGTCTTCCCGCTAATTCTGTGAAGCATCCACATAAACAACACATAAGGTCCAATGTCTCCATTCACCACAAGCCTGGAGCTAGCCTGCCCGCCTCCAGCCACAGTATATTGGCTCATTGCGTGGCCCACTGCTGGGTTTTACTTCCATCACTGCCGTATGCCTCAGTGTGAGGGCGTCTCTGGGCTGTTTGTCTGTTTCTTCTCTCACTCTGTGTCTTGCCCCTACAAATATATATATATATCTTCCCCTTGTCTCGCTTTGTCCTCTTCTCACACTCTCCCTCTATCTCTGTCACACACACATAGAAACACGGTCTAATAACAACACACAGTTATCTGTCTCTTGCCTTCTTTCCTTCACTGTCTTGCACATTCACACACAGGGTAACGACACAGAGCGCAGCAGTTCCCCTTAAACACCATCCGTCATGATTGTGAAAATGTTCTAACAACATGTGGCCTGTTTTTGGGGATAATTTGAAAACAAGCGCTGAAGCTGTTGTGAATTTTTCAAAACACTGTCTTGGGGATCATAAAAATGTGAGATGAACATTATTGCAAACGGCCTGGGAAAGGATAAGGCTGGTGATATTCATATTTTAGTGACATATCCTGTATGTCTGTGTAGCCAAAGCCTTTAGCTTTGAAAAACATTTTTGCACTATGTGACATCTCCCTTGTGTACATGTGTATTTTTATTTTTTGCAATAAGCAAACAAAATTCATCATTTTTTTGTGGTGCACTTGGTACAGTCATAATTGTCCTGCTATATTCATTCAATAAATGTTGCCTTTTAGCATTATCCAGCTAGCAATTACAGCAGCAACCTAATTGTGAAAAACTAGTGAAACTCTCCTTTTTATTAACAACATTACAGTTTGTGGTGCGTTGATTCTGTGTGATCGTTTTGGTTGTTAATCCTTCTTTTTTTAATAAACACAGTAAACTGTTTTGTTTTTACCTGCTGACAGGTTTCGGCTAACACTGTAGCCGTCTTTTATTGGGATTTTTTGTAGATCTTTTGCTAATTATGTGCTGTTTTTGAATGTTGATCCGTGTGGCCTAATAGTGGACTAATGATTTTGCTGATTTCTTTTGCCATGTTGTAAGTTGGTGTACCTATGCTGTCTAATGGGTCTTAGGGGAGTATACTGTTTATGTATTTTTGGGTTCCATAGATTCTCTGGATTATGTTTGCGGTTGGGATCCAGTGTTTGTACGTTTTTTACGTCATTTTGCCTTTTTCCTGTAGTGGTTTTAGTAGTTTTTTCATGTTCTTCTTGATGTCTTCTGCTGTTTTATATGTGTCTTTGTCCTCCAGCATGTGTTCCATCTGTTGTTTGTATGTCTCTATGTCCATTATTACTGTGGTTCTTCCTTTGTCTGCCGGTAGGATGATGATGTGTTTGTTTTTGGCCAGTGCTCTTATGGCTAGTCTTTCTTTTTTTGTAATGTTGCTGTGTTGTATCTTACTGTTTTTTAATATTCCTATTACGTTATTTTTAGGTTCTGCTTTTTGATTTTCATCTGTAATCTGTTGGCATGCTAGCTCTGTTGCTACGATGAATTAATCGTATGGTATTTTTTCCGGTGTCATGGCAAACATTACGATGTGCTTTGGAGACTCAGAAATCATTGTTGGAATAAAACATATCCCACAAAATAAAGTACATTTTGAATAGAGATAAAAACAGGAAACTATTCAACAATATGCAGGGTCAAGGGGCCCTGGTTTTCTACGTCTGAATTTCTAGCCTGGGCCTACACACTGACCGCAAAGTTGAAAAATCGTTAGCGAAACCACAGGACGAGAGACAGAGCTTG
This sequence comes from Microctenopoma stevenorrisi, assembly GCA_032270685.1. Classification (NCBI taxonomy): domain Eukaryota; kingdom Metazoa; phylum Chordata; class Actinopteri; order Anabantiformes; family Anabantidae; genus Microctenopoma; species Microctenopoma stevenorrisi. The sequence continues at coordinate 16,351,047 of JAUMTR010000022.1, forward strand.
CGTCCTCTGATAAGTCTTGCTATACCCCTGTGTTCCACAGATGATGTTGGACAGGCAGTCACTCACCACCTGGGCTAGTCGGCCATGATGCTGTCTGTCTGCTGTTCTGTTCTGAGAAATCTACTGGGAGGCATCGGCGAATGTGTCTGGGACACAGTGCCTCATTCTGCCTGTGTGTTGGTGTGTTTCCCTGTGTTTGTGTGTGTGAGTGAGTGTGTGTGTGTGTGTGTGTGTGTGCGCTTCTCTCTATGATCATGTCACCGACAGTGGTGATTGATATGCTACCTGGCTGGAGTGATTAATTGCGCTCCACGACGATGTCACAAGGCCTACTCCAGCAGAATACATATGCACACACACCGGCACATGACAGTTCACCCATAGGGTGTTCACATGATGCAGATGTTGAACATATTTACTCCCCTACAGTGTATTACCACAACATATTCCCTGATGCATGGTTCTGCACTAGCATGTGGGTCTGCCTCAGATACTGTATAACTCTATAATATGCATATACTAAACAATTGTCACACTGTTAGAATAAAGCTAAGATTCTACCTCTTTACATTTTTAGTATATTACTGCAAAAATCAATCATATCACAAACAAATACACACAATGTATTTTCATGAATCAACAAGTTTCATCATTAAACCTTATGTTTGTCAGATATATTATCACAGAATTAAAGAGCTGTTTTTATAACATCATGTCCCGGTTTCTTTCACCTTAGTTTGTGGTTTGCTTTCCTCCCGCTCTCTTTCTCATCCCCTGCGTTGGCAACACAGCTATCCTAAGTGAAAAATAAGCTTCAATTAAGGCCCTGCTTTGTCGAGTGCAATGTGTCATCTGTGCCTAGGTTACCTTAGCATTTATTCAATACGGACTCAGCAGTAAGCAAGACAGAGGGAGAAAAGACAAATGGCTCACAAAGATTCCAGGTCATTTTCCTCTGCTGTCTGTGAAGCAGCTCTCAAATGATTATTGCTTTGGCGTCACGATGACGCTTTAGCATCAGCGTTGGATTCATCATAACAGCCTTGAAGGCAGCTCAGTGTGATTAAGTTTTTCCTTTGCTAACTAATGACTATTATTCTTTATGACAGAAGACTCACTAAGTGTCTATGTTTACTCAGTAAACAACCTCGGGCTCCTTCCAGTATGAACGTTTTGGTGCTCTTCCTGTCAGCCGCTTATGAACGGGAAGACGAAAATTGCAAAACATGAAGTGCGATTTCAGGCCCGTGTTACGTTACACATCTCAGAGTCTACACTTTATTTGGGTATTTCGGGAACTTTAGTTACAAAATTGGTTTGTTGGTGTCTTTGGGTAATACTTGGATTATTGTTGTGTTAGTGATGGATTCAGAGCAGAAGAGAGAAATGAAGGCTACCTGTCAGTGCTTAGGCTTTAAAATGCTCATTACTGTGACTTGGTGCAAAGCAATGCAGGTCACCTTGAAGAGAATTGCTTTTCTGTAACATTTGATTAAGGACCCACTATGTCTTGTGCCATTTTGAATACCATGGAACTGTGTATCAACCAAGCCAGAACTGACATATCAGTAGAAAAAACGCTGTCATACATCGATGGCGTTGTAAATATTGAGAAAGACAGAAGGGAGTGGGGGGAAGAGGGGACGATAACTTTTTCCAAGTTCTATAAGAGTTATCTGGTATGTATACAGTCTCCATTCGTAGCAGTGAAATGCTCTGATGGTCTGTTAGACCGTTGTTTTAAAATTCCACATGCATTTTCTGTCATACTTGTGTTTTTGAATATTTATCTGCAGCATGAGAGTGCACTTTGTGAGTGAATATTCCTCTAGTAGAGTATGCCCTTGGTAAATTGTTTTCCGCCAAAGTAATGAATTATCTGTTTTCTGTGGAGAACTTAAAAGAAAAGAGATGAGAGAAGGCTGAGAAGGATCAGGCAGTATGGAGAAGGCGTGGAATAAAAAAGAGGGAGGCTGGTGAAGTGGGGAGAGAGGTTAGATGTTAATGAGACAGAGAGGGTGAACCAGCTGAGAATCCTGGTCATAGAAAGCTTCTATTGGCTAATTTAGCATCTCACTTGTTTGTCGGTACTCCCCGTTCCCAGAAGTTGGGAAAAATGAGCTTTGAGGTCTGCAACATTTATATGGATGGATAGTGGTATGAGTTGAATTGAAAGCACTGTTACTGTGTATGCGTGTGTGTGTGTGTGTGTGTGTGTGTGCTCATAGACACACACTTGAAATATTATGCAGCCTGAGTTCTCCCTGCCCATCTGTTCTCTACGTGTTCCACTTGCATCTCAGCTTGGCTTGTTTTTGGTTTCGTGTCCCCCTGCAGGCAGTCATTTAAAGACATGCATCCATGTGTCTCTGGCTCACCTCTGCTGAATCCGCTCAGGGTGGTTCGGTTCTTTAAGTGAATTGACCTATGAGCCCCCTCTGTGTGGGCGTATTTCCCAAAATGCTGGGTTTGGAGGCAGTGTTCACTGGGCGCCTCATTATGTAGAAAGAAGGGACTCGGGGGAAGAAGACAGGTTTTTGGGAGCAACATCCCTTCTGGCTGTGCTTCATAGAAATTTCTTGGCAGATTAATTTGTGTTTTTCATAGTGTTTGTTTTTCTTTCCTCTCACTGTCGATTGTATTGTTCTATTACAATGAATGAAACCACTGTGTTGAATGCAAATGTGGAGTTTTGATTGAGGCTTATGCCTCTAAGGTGCAATTCACCCAATTTAACTGGTTTGTTAGGCAACTCTGAGGTTGCATGATTGTTATTGTAGGTCAAGTCAAGTCAAGTCAAGTCAGGTTTATTTATAAAGCACATTTAAAAACAACACAAGTTGACCAAAGTGCTGCACATA
>JAUMTR010000022.1:16354007-16511264 GCA_032270685.1 Microctenopoma stevenorrisi
GAAAAACACCTGTCTCCAAACACCGATTTAGCATCACTAAAATAGAGGGTCCAATGGTATTAAAAACGTCTTTAAAAGGCGAGGAGGAATAAAATCAGAGGAACAGGCTGTAGTCTTCAGATTGTTAATTATCTCAGTCAAAAGAGAGATCGATACAGGTTCAAACTGTTGCCAAATAGCTGAACATGTAGGTGTAGGAGAGAGCAACTTAAGGACAAGGCCTAAAAGAAGTGGACCACATTGGCAAGCTTTTGCTAAACACCATGCAATACACTTGGAATATCACAGTTGGTTCCAGTGCTGACGACAAGAAAACTTATACAGTATTTCAAACAGGTAGCTGAAGCTTATAGATGCTATATTTTGCTCAGGAATACTCTAATAGGACTTTTAATGGGTCAGCTTGTTTATGTTACATATTTTGTAGTTAAATTGCATCTGCTGTATAAATAAAAGCTGTTAAGATAGTTTGGAATTGAAATATGTTGGTTTTATTGTTGTTGAATTGTGCAGAGACCAAACAGAGCCACATACAAAGGAGCAAAATGAGATTTAATTTCACAGACAGTGCAGTTTGCTGTTTAATTAGATTAAAACAGTTCAATCTGTTCTGCTCTCCCCGCGATGCAGGCCCTCCAGATTGACACTGTTTACGAGTTCCACAGAGCATCCGAGTCGGCCCCCTCTCCAGTTCTAATTCGTCATACATCTAGTCCAGCTCCAAGAATGTTTGAATTCACAGACAGTCCTACCAGGCACTATGAGGTGCTGCGTGGGAACAAACCTTATTGCTATTTCACATCATATGTGACATCTTATTTGTCACATTTCCACTGTGCCTTTTCTTTTCTTACAAATTATTTTCAAAATCAGATCAATTTTCACCGCATCATTCTCATGCCCTTGTACATCGTCTCAGAAGCAGGCAAACCAGGCTTTTTGGTTTACCCACAGTGATATATGGTTTCTTGTTTCTTCATACAATCACCGCTGTTGGCTGATGTGATGAAAAGTGACAGAGGTCAGGGAGACTCTTCCTACTGAGACAATAATTCATCACAAGCTTTAAAGTTCCTCCACTGTCTGTTACTGAGCAAATGGCAGGCCACTTACCTGGTTCCTAGTAAGTGTCTGACCACGCTTGGCACATGTAGGCTACCAGAGGTAAAATATGTCACAACAGATTTATAAAACTGGCAATATACAAGACACCCAGGCATCTCTTTAGTTTAGATAATGTGATAGTGTATGGAAAGTCTCCCTGGAGAAACAGCCTTTAGTTTGAGTTTTTTGCATAATTTCTTGTTATTTTATTATCTTAAGTTTCCAAAAGCAGAAATCCACTAATGTTACCAAGCTCTAACCTGAATTACAGGAATGTCTGGTAAACAGAGTGTGTTTGTGAGCTTTACTGAGTGTGGAAGTGCCCTGCTGATACAAAGATACTTATTACTTATTCTTCTAGGCTTCATTCATGACCTTTTTAAACTTACACTCATCCAACAGCGCGTCATGGCCTTAGGAACATGCTCAACCAATGAGCACACATACCGTGCTGGGTTGGCTTAAAAGAAATCTGATTGTGCTTCTGTAAATGTCCACAGCAACAGTATCAGCGGCCACTGACATATATTGTGAGGTAGAAGGTGGTAACATAGGTTTCTTTTTATAACCTGCAGCAATTTCAGTGAAACTGAGCTAATGTAACTCCAAGAAGTTACAGTCTTATATTGCTAAATTACAATATTATCCATCCAACCATTATCTACCCCTTATCAGAGGTCGCAGCAACCATCGCAACCATCGCAGCAATTACAATATTATGTCATGTATTATTGATATGTTCAACATAAACTGGCATCTCTGTTCTTCTCCCTGACTCTAAAGCTCTAGTTAGTTTTTCCATCCTTCTACCAACCAAAGTATGAAACAGACGGTGAGAACAACAAAGTCACTGAAACGATCAGGATGAGCCACAGTTCCTAAGTCCGGAGACAGGGTAGCTGTACCTCACCTGGAAAAAGACATGAGCACTTTAAGTGCAGAATGCAGTTGTCACTCGCTGACCTGTAACAGGCTTCAACACTCCCACGATATGTAAGAAGCATTTTTAGCATCAGTGTGAACACAGTCAGTGTCTCATCAGCTTTTAGCTGCTTGTATTATCGGTGCTATGGCAACAGTGCAACAGAGATCAGGAGGTAGTCGTGTCAAATAAACAGAATGAGAAAGAAGTGAGTAACACTGAAACGGAGGTGCCATCCTGACTAAACATTTTTACAGATTGATATGTGGGACTGATTTTATGCATTTCACTAACCATGTTGGGACCTGAACGTTTGTGTTCGCACCGTCACTTTCTATGGCCAGTAAGTAGGAAGCCTAGTGTTTGTAAAGTGGTAAATATTAAATATATTGTTTTCTGACACTGGGCCGACGTTAGAGCCACTAGTCTGGCTTTAGACTCCTATTCTTTCATTTCTTCTTCACTGAAAATCAAAGTAAGTAGATCTTGGATACTGCTGGTCTCTCTGTAAATACAAAGAATAAGTAAGGATGCTAAAAATACAAACACTACCCATAGTTGGCTAATGTGTCTCAGCTCTTTAACAGTACACTAATGTGTGTGAGGATAGCCAACTTTCCCCAACACAGATGCTGCTATTCATGTAAAAAACATTCATCGGTCAAGAATAAAGATCATTGATTTATATTCCCATTGTTCTCACTTCAGGTCAGTGAGAACGTCAAATTGTTTTCTGATGTCTGTGAGCATCCTGGGATGGATGTGGATAAAATTCAGCATCACTTATAAAGCAAACAAGCCGTTTCACAAAGCAGTCTTTTCATCAAAGATTTTTTTTTTTTTTACAAGTACAAGCTCTTTCAAAGCTTTCGTTGACAGAAGTCTAGACTCAGCAAAGCTGTCAAATGTTTTCACATGGGCTGGTTGCCCTACTTGTTTCTGATGCTTCTGTTGAATAAAAGAAACCGTAGAGGAGAAGGTATCATATCTTACTGCACACATACACGAGGCTGTGTGTACTTGTATTATGTATTATGTATGTATACACATGTATTACAGAAGTTAGGGAACTCACCGCTCCAATGCATTGTTTCAGTCAAGTCTCCCACTCTCTGTAAGTCTGAACATCACTTAAAGCCATCAAGCTGTATTCATGAATGTATTTATTAGTCTCTTTATTCATGTTAAACCACTCATTCCCTCATCCACCTTCGCTGATTGCACTTATTTTAATTGAGATGTCATCATGAATAATGCCAAATGGCTGTGGGAGAGGGACGTTTGGCTCACCTCGCATATGAATGTCCTCAAATGAATGAGTGGCAGCTGCGTGGATCAGGTGGTTATTTATAGGAGGACATTGGCAAGTATCATCAAAATAGCATTTCCCATGAAAAAGGCAACGGCTTTGGAGGAAGGGACTGAGGCATGTTTGGAGTAGCAATGACTATCTGAGTGATAGAGGAGGAGAGGAGGGGATAGTGCTGCTGGATAACTCTCACATCAGACTGCCTCCTCAACACAATTTATTTTGTGTTTGATTCAATCTAGCAGGATCCAGGCAGGCCATTTAGCTAGATACACATTCTCTTGCCCTTCAGCCTGCCCATTAATCTAGATTTCTCTGTAATCTATTTGTTGGTTTCCCAATATTCAGAGGCCGCTTGTTAGCAAGACATGTTCCCATCTTTCCAGGGAAGCAGGGCTTTCCTAGTTAAGGAAATTAGAGAGACAAACATGTGCTGTTTTATCTTGCAAACCCAGAACCAGACAGACTCTTATCACAGAGAATCACACTTTGGCACTTGGTCCCAGATCAGACCTGCTTTTTTTCTTTCTGTGATTTCATCTGTAAAGCTATGCAGACAGGCGGTATAGCCGACAGGGCCACTTTGGCAGTCCACTACTATAAAGCCACAAAGGCATCAGGCAAATCAGGTTACTCAAACAGGCAGTCAGCCAGTCATGCCTCTTGTCAGCCAGTTAGCCAACCAACCAGTGAATCTACTGACAATGCAGTGATTGTCAGATTCTACTCTCTGCTTTATTGAGCTGAGCAGTAGTACAATGTGTTATTATGGCTGTCAGTCATCAAAAAATCAAGTTTGAGAGCTAACATACAATTGGCTCAAGTCAATTACAACCAGAGTTGCACAGCATAATCTTCACAGGGCCAGGCCTTGTGTCACGGGATTCCTGAGGAACTGCGGACTGCACAGGAAAAGAGCCTTGAAGAACATTATGGAAGCAGCTAAAAAGTAATAATAAAATTAGTCTCTAAGACTTTTTTTCTGGTGACTAATTGATAACCTAACGTTCTAATAAAGGTTTTTGCATTAGACTATTGTGAACAATGTTGAAAATGTAATTTGCTGGATTAGCCAGAAACTCGTCTGCCTATGTCTTGAGTTGGCTTTTTGACAGATAATGTCCCCAGATGTCCCCAATGTACCCAGATAAAAACAAATAAAGAGATGAAGAAAGAAGGTGAGGAATACTCTTGTTCTGCCATCTCACCGATGTTTATGCAGATTTGGGCACACACTGTGTGCATGGACATACACCTAAGTGATGCATTAGGTGCTACTGGTAAACACACAGTGTGCACGTATCCACATGCGAGCCTTCATTAGCTGTTCTCACATCATTGTTTACCTGGTGCAGAGGCTGCGATGCTCCACTGCTTCTCACATCAATCTGCCACAGCAGTAGCATCACATACACCCTGCCTCTTCTCCTACTCCCTCCTCCTCTATTCCTGTTATAAACACACACACACACACACACACACACATTTTAAACATTGTCTAACTGCGTTGCATCACTCTAAGTTCCCTCGCCAACATCAGCAGGAAAGCACATACAGTACACCACATAAATACAAACAGGTTACTTTGCATCAGTTTCATTACTCACAGCAGAGGTGGCCTTGTACACCAACACACAACCAGCACAGCAGAGGTGGGATTACACATCAACCCACACGCACACACACACTCAAGCAAAATGCCCTCGGTGCTGCCAGGCTGTTTGCAGCAGATGGTGGTGGACCCACAGCTTCTGGCACTGCTCTGATCTTGCTGGGAGGAAAGAACCAGATGAATTAGCAGGTGAACCAGTGTGAAGAAGGAACCGGTGTATTTGAAATGGAATTGGAATGGACACTATAAACTCTTGGTAATGGATGCCTTTTACCAAAGGTTTACAGTGAGAAACAACAACACGGCCTTTGATTCCAAATTTCCTGTGTTTTAATGATTTTTTTTTAGTTATAACCCAAAAATATAAAGATTGTTTTATAAAAATCAACAATGTAATAACTGAAAAACATGTTACCTGATAGAAGCAAATTAAACTTGCCTGCAGTGGACCCTTTTCTCTGCCCGCCCACACACCATAACCTTCTTTGTCATATAGAGTTGCATGCTCAACATAACAAACAAATCACAAAGTGTTGGCAGCATTTTGGATTGTTCATTGAAATAGAAAAACACATATCATTTACAGCAAAGACATTGTTTCGTGTTTACTTCTAATGAATAATTAAATTGTTTTTTATCTGAAATGTACTAAATGTTTGTTGCTGTTGCAGAAAAACAGACAGCTGGTTTTAGCCAAGATGTTTCCCCAAAGGTATATATAATCCCGAGGGCCAGTTGTTGTGTTTACTTTCAGTCTGACTCAGAGACAAGAACTTACTACTGTTTGCTTAAAATCAAATTAAAGTCTATGTGGAAAGTTTTAGAGTGCCTGTGTTGCTTCATTTATTTTTTTTGTTGGTAGACACTGTGGTGCAAACTTTGCTGAGTCCACAACACGCATTACTGTAGTTAGAGTAAAATTACTATTAATCTACAGTATATCACATTCAGATAAGATGAGGAGACACAAAATACATACTTTCCATTAGCCTGCAGCCGTGTTAAACATCTTGATGACATTTATCTTTGTGTAGCAAACATTTGATATATGTAATCAGATGGATGCGTGCTCAGTGATCTATAATGAGGATTCGTTACATGTCATAGTCTCCTAATGGTTTAAAATGTGGTTGGAAAAGTAGACTAAGAGCAGAAATATGTTTTGAGTCAGCTTTGTTTTTTTTTGTTTTATTGTGTTTGATCATAAACACCTCCTGTTGTTCTGATTTTTAGTTAATAATGCTGTGTTGTTGAGGGACACCACCCACCTTGAATTTTGAGTGTATAAATGGGACAATGCTGACATTAAAACCCAAGCCCCGGCTGACCTTATGAAATTGAGTTGTCAGAGGGGACAGATTATCTTTGTTTGTGAAGGACCCAACTGGAGAGCAACAATAATTAAAGTCAGGCTGCTGTGTTACCAAGCTCATGAGCAGCGTTCTGTTTTCACTTTCACATGAATTTTTTTACTACTATATTTAATGGCTGACTTTTGACACCACCCACACTCAACGTCCTTCATCCTATTCATAAACCACCGTCCCATTTAGTCAGCTTTAACAATCCAACTGAAGATTCAGTGCTCGTAGGTACAGCTGACGTAATCTGAAGGTTAGAGTAGGTAGTTTGAAAGCATGTTATGCATGTGGGCTGCAAATATGAACGACTAATACACCCCAGCAATAGTTGCATAGTTGCCCTTGTTCTTGTATTTAGATGTGTGTAGATATAGTAAATGTGAACACTTGTGAAACTTAATGACTGTGAATTCCCACTGTTTTATAGAAGAGAGAAAATAGAAAGATACAGATAATAACAGGGAAGACAAAGTGCAATCATAGAGAATACAAGCCACAAAAAAGTCATTAAAATGATGTTATAAAAGATTCTCAGTTTTTCAGATGAGGTTATTTAGAAGTGGAATCTGACAACTGCTTTCTTGTTATTTGGAAAGAAATCCAGTTGCCATGACTCAACTTCCAGAGCAATTAAATTAGCATTTTTAAAAATGTTCACATGTTGGGCTTCTCTACATTTGAGGGAGTAAAGGTCAAAGAGCAAACATTTTATTTATGCTCCTAACATGCATGTGATTCCTAAATGTCTCATCTCATCTCTACATTTAGAAATAAGGCAAGAATACAGTGTATATATCCAGAGTTGTGTCGATAGCTGCTGAACTCATTATGCCATCGCGCTCTGTAGATTTACATGTAAGACCTAACACAGTAAAAAGATTCAAAAACAAGAGACAGAGCCAGCGCTGAGCTACGTTATTCATAGCATGGATTTGGGCATTTCGCCACAAAGTAATTAGAAGGAGAAGCAGTTGTGTTTCTTTTCCGTTTTTATGCTAAATCTCCATCATATCTGGGAAATAACATTGACATTAACTGTGCTTTTGGGTGCTGAATGAGGCGCCTCTTTCCAACGGCACATTCAAGCGTTGGCATTCTGTGCTCCCGCCTGGCATGATGATACTTAGCATCAAAGTACAAATAGCAGACCATGAGTCATAGGCAACACTTAAAAGCAATGAAGGTTAACCTTTTTTTTACCTTGGAGGCAAAGAAAATCAAATCATAACTTAGTGGTAGACATTTCAGTAAAAAAAAGTTATTGGTTGAATGTTGGGAATTTGCTTCGTCTCAATAGTAATAGTGGATTTTCATTGTAATCAAGGAATGGTATTGCGAGTGTCACTCTCTGTCACTTTACATCAGTGTGTAGTGCAGTGGGTGCTGTCAGGCAGCCAATCAGTCAGAGCGCCCTGCTGTTATGGCCGTGTTCTGATGTGTTGTTCTCTGACCCCTCCGCTCTGACTGCCCCAGCTTATCCTTCATATATCACTGATACTGCACTAACACTGCTGTCTATGGGAACTCAGCAGTAGATCACGCTGGGTTCAGACACAGCACTAACAGCAACTGAGCGGATGGCTTCGAGACGTGACTCGGCTGAGTGGTTAAAAACTGCTTGTAGCAGCACAAGTTCAGCTACGAGGCACTCAGGGTTGTTGGGCCAGTGGACTCTAAACAAAATATTTCTACGCTGTTTATCACATCTGTTTACATGTCTGATGACACAGGCATGACTGCCATGTTGCTTTAACAGATGAGTCGATAGGTGTCACCATAAACTATCTTGAGAAACTAATTAAGAAGTTGCATCTGTTTCGATTTTCACATCAGGAGAATCAAATTAAAATGTCTATGTGTTTCATACTGGCACAAATAATTCCCTTATTTTGTTCTTTGTATTTAATGCCATAGAGCCTAATGCTTTATTATATGTTACTTAGCCTTAAACTAGTGATCAAACATTTAGTCTGAGCAGCTACTGCATGGCTTGAACCATCTAGTTCTATCCCTCAAGGTAGTCTTGACCTTTATTCTTGATGTGAGCATATTAAAACTAAACCCTTAAAGAAGCTGTAAATATAAGCACCAGAATATTCTTAACACAATGAGAAGACTCTTTATTCAGCAGATTGCATGGTATATAAATTTTATGTGAGACCATACTGTAGTGGTAAAACGTGCTGCCATTGCAGTTGCCCTCCCATAACCCCCTGGAAAGATGCCTGGAACTGCCACTGTCAAACCTGTCAAATCTTTCTGATACTTTTCGGTGTGTTTTCCCTCCTTCTGTATCTCTCTCTGTCTTTCCCTCTCCTTTTTTTGTACTGCACATACAGACAGCAGTTAGCCGCCCACTCCCTTTAGAAGCTGTCCTCAACAATAATTGTCTTCAGTAAGAGTGCACTTCAGTTACCAGTGTTGTGGGTATGATTGACAACGCTGCACACCACGGCTTTGAACTAAAACAATCTCTGTCACATACCTTGGAGTTGCAGCAGTGAGACAGACACCAGATTACTTACCACACTAGCAGTGAAAGTCTGTCAGCTCAGTTTAATGTAAAAAAGAAAGCTTCAATGGTACGTCTTTCCCCTACTGGCTTTGCTTTTGATGATGGAGGGTAGGAACCTTTGTTCCAGTGCTTTGCACTATGCAGCATCACTAAACTTTCTTGCTAACTTAGACCAGAAACCCAGAGGTCACGATTGTTCACACAAGGCTATAGCAAACCTGGCACGTCCGTAAACAGCTAAACTGCCGATTGCATTTGACTGACAAGAGACCCAAGTTCGACAGAGAGGTTGGGTTTAGGCCGAGGTTAGGGTTAGGAAAAAGTTCATTTTTAAATGCAGACATTGTGTGTGTGTGTGTGTAAAATGACATTTTCTATTCAATAACCAACCCACAGTGTTTCTTTGACTCTAACTCACTGCCGTGATGTCTGACCTAGACCATGAAACACGTTAATACCCTCACATCTGGATGTTGAAATGTAACGTCAGGTATTTTAGGCCACAGAAATACAGCTGTGATCATTATCATAAAGGAAAGCTTTATTAGTATTGCAGCATAGCTGTATACATATCGTAATTATCAGGAACCAGGCAGCCTATAGAGTTTATAGATGTGTGCTGTAGTAAATATTTTGTCCGGTCAAAGAACTCGGATGTTTTTTACAAGTGTCATTTATTGTTTAAAAAATCCGACTGATGCACTGCAGTGAGGGCCCTGAGGTTATATAAAAGCGGGCTTGCGAACAGAAAGTCGCCTCTTCTGTCGAGCAAATCCTAACACCATCTCCCGCAGGCGAGCTGTTGAGTTGGGTTGTACTGAGAAGCCTCCATTTGTGAATGTGATCAGGAAAATCTTCCCTGGATATCGAAAAGTCTTTATTTAGATGTCAGTGTCAGTCCCATGCTTTTATCCAGGCTGAACTACCTCAGCAAATATGGATTGGGACAATATTTTGTACAGAGGTCCCCAGAGGATAGAGTTGATGGTACTTTGATTTTGTGGTACAGTGTATATACCATGTAGCTGAAATCACTCAGAGAATGAAAATCACTCCTGTGGTTTTCATTTTGACAGGAACACTGTCGCATTGTTACAGGCTTAATGGATGGCAGTGTTGACCGATCAGTCAGTCTGCCACTTTGTTCCAGACTGGAATGTCTGAACCACTGTGAGTGGGACTGCCCTGTAATTTTGTACCTTCATGGTCCCACTGAGGCAGACTTTCCCTGGCACCACCTCAAGGTCAAAGTTTTAACTTATTTAGCCAATATCCACATGAACTGGATATATTAGAACAAATCTGCGCAGATATCCATATTTCTTCCGCAGATGCGAAAACCTTTAGTCATCCTTTTTTATCAGATAACAAAAAATAATGTTTTTGTGTCGGGGTTAGTGTTTAAGGTTATCCACACTGAAACAGTGCAAATTGTCTTTACAACAGAGAGGTCACTGTTAGACCACTACGATAATTTAAAGCTATAAAAAACTGAACTGATTAGATGAATCTTAATTTGTCAAATAAAACTTCCGGGCTCCTCGATGAAAAACAGTTTTGTCATCTCGTACAGAGCTGGGTTGTGATTAATAGTGTCACTTCCGCTGATGAATGAGACATTCTATTTATTAAGATAATTGAAAACTGAAGAGAGGCAGTGAGATGCGGCATTGATGACACAGGTGTTGAAAACATGCATGAGAAAGATTTAGACCAAAACTTGATTTTAATTTAATAGTTAGTTTGTACTGTTTAATTTGTTGCACAAGCTTACTTTAAGGTAAATGTAATTACTTTACTAGGACATTCTATTGTAGGGCTTTAGGTTGGCCTCAGTTTTTAAGAGTAAAAAGTTTTTTACTATTGTGAAAATATATTGTATTATATAGTATAGCTCTTTAACTGACTAATATTTGGATTGCAGTTTATTCTCCACAACATCTTTAAGTGAAGGCCAGTGAAACATTGAGTTTTAGCCTTCCTTATCACCTCGAGTATTACGAGAACAGTTAGTTACTTCTAAATGTCTCTGGCACCTATCCTCTCAGTATATGCTAGTTACTGAACACTTCTGAACAGTGGTTACACCCCTTTGACCTTTTCCCGTCAGCCCTCGGCGTATTTTCTGGCTCTGTGTGAGAAGCAGAGAAGGCACGACAGTATATAACTGTATGTTGTAATTACTGGTCATTCTGCCATAATGGGCTGTCTAGACAGTATGGGCGCACTGGTAATATTTTTGTTTCTGCTCATAACAACTCTGAGAGATGGGCTTTAATATCAGCTGAACACTGGGTCGTGTCACTAGAACCAATCTTCTGACTGCGTCTTTATCGATTAGGTTTGGTCCATAAATGTAACCATTCAACATGCTGCACATCGTAGCATACTGTGTTTATTCCTAATCAACACAGTACAATCAACGATAATCCACAAAATATATAAATAAATATTAAAAAATTACAAAATTGTAATACGTGCTTTAAGAAAAAGTGGTCACATTTTAGAATTTGAAAATCCATAAGTGCATTCTTACAATAATCAAGTAATTAATTCATGAATCGTTTCAGCACTGTTTGCCATTTTCTTCATGGAAATACTGCAAATGTTAAGTATCTTTTAATGCACATCAAACTGGAGCACATGGCCATTAGATGAGCGTGGTAATGCACCATCCTGCCACAGCCACTCAAATAGTGTAATAGGAAATGTGCTTATTACATTCAGGAAACTCGAGAACTATACTGACCAAGTGAACAAACAAGAGTTTTATTAAATCAACTGCAGTGCCGTTGCCACACTGAGCCGCTAACTGCCAGTTGCGAAACTAAGGATGTAAGTTCATCCATGTTTAAGACGATCATTACTCTAATGTGGCTAATGTGCAAAGATCCAACGCACTCAACAGTGGAACTCAGAGGTCAGATTTCTACATATTGACACCACTACAGCATAAAATCCCTTTCATGTGGCGTAAAAGGAGTGAACATTCCCATTATTGGGATGACATATTAGTTAATTGCATCGACATCTCATTCAGCCTCAATCACATGTTCACTTTGTAGCACTGCTCTATAATGCCGAGGCTGTTGTGAACGATAACTTGGATTCTTGAAGGCCGCATATCAGATCATGGACACGTTATCTACACAATCGTCTGATTTCAGTCTTTTAAGCTGACACAGAAACTTAAGGACATGTCATACATTTATTTCTGTTTCAAAACATATTATTTAATGTTGCGATGCTAACTACAGCGGTGCTAAAACACTAGCCTGGCTGCATTTTAACTGCTAAACGTGATGATGATCAGTTGAATCTTTCCTTACATTTATATATTATGTTGTGTCCATGTTTTTATTTTTTCACGTTTGTTTTTCAGCGTTGAACGTTTGATATGTGTTTACTTTAGCAAGTGATGTAGACTAAAGCGTGACGATTAGCCACTAATGGAGCTATCATTGCTGCTGATGGCTTATTGGTACATGTAAATAATTACTGATACTGGAGCTGTTATCAACCATAGCAGTGCACGATGGTCATGTATAATGACACTTTCTCTTTTTTTGTTGCAAACACTCCAACGCAATAATGTCTGTTAAAGTACATTTACTCTTTGGAGCACACAGAAATATTCAGTGTGAATAGCACAGTTTCTGCATGTCCAGCCAGTACAGAATTGTTTATTATAATTATGCTGGTGATTTTAAGGCAAAAACTGGCCTGATCAATCCCAAACAGGACAGGTTATGTCCCTGATATTGGTACATCTATGTAGCCGCAGCTGAATCTCAGGAGCTGTGCTGCTGACAGGACAGCTGGTTTTAACAGCTGTAATAGAGTCCAGAGTCAGGGTGCATTGGTCGGGTGGATGCTTCCAAAGCACTTACGCAACACTGGTATGTCACTTTTAGTAATTTCATGTGAGACTTTTCATTTCTGAAGAAGGATTAGCAACATGGCTTTTGTGGAAAATGAGATGTAATCAGAAATTAGCATGTCTCTTGGCATTGCCATGTGATCTTTCTGCATACACATCATAGAGAATTTTATCACAGTAAATAATGAATATAACAGAGCTCAGACACTGTCCTGTACTCCAAAGTAACTATGCCGCTCTTCACAACTCATTATGTAAGAAGCTGTCATTACTGAAATATTTCCCCACGCTGTCTGTTATGAGATAAAAGCAATATTTGTCCTGATTTTCATTAGGAGTTGTTCAGCTCTATCACAATATAATAAATGACAGGAAAAAACAATTAGAGTGATGGTCTGCTGGGGAAGTGATGGCACGATGGTGATTTCATCTTCTATATTTAGGTACAATGTTCCAACACACACACACACACACACACACACACACACACACACACACACACACACACACAGAATGAGAACACAAGCTAAGGAGTGTGTGTGTGTGTGTCTGGGTGCATCCTGCTTCCTGAAAGATCTGTCAGGCTGATCCGAGAACAGAAAATGGCTTTCCTTGAATCTTCTGTATTCGGATTGGCTGGTGAGGAACGTAACTCACTCGCATGTTTGTTACTCATCGTAGCCATAGTTCTGAAGATCGAAAGGAAAAGTTCCTGATGTCAGCAAAATACAAAATGGTGTCAAATAAAAGAAAAAAAATCTAAGAAATATGTAACTAGGAAGAAAAAAAGATGTAAATGAAGAGGGTTGCTAGGCAACGCTGTCAGGAAATTAGAGAGAACATGAGTTTCTGGTGAGTGATAATTTTGTGACTGGTCTATCTCGATTTATGGGTTCAGCATGTTGTGATAGATGAGAAGAAGTTAATAAGCTGCTGCTGTGATTTTTAGCAATGTGCTCCTGTCATTATATGAATATTAAAGTGTTTAAATAAGAGGACATACGAATGAGGGGGACAAAAGAGGAGTTATAAGGTTTTCACAGTATTGAAAACCGAACTGACTACTTCTCCACAAACAGCCCGATGTCTGAAAATCACCCAAAAATTATAATTCAAAGAACTTTTCTTTAGTTGTTTGCATTCACACGGTCTACATTCATGGTCTGTATGCAGCAGAGCTGCCACTGACCAGTACAACAGCCGGTATGAGCTCCAATCTGCTGGTTCAGTCCACAACCGCTCTCATGAGTCGGCTCCATTACAAGCAGCCAGAATGAGGAGAAGCATGTTTTTAACACAAACATCACAGCGTGCACACAAATCGTGTTGAATACGGATATTTGTCTTGGTCTCGCCTGCATTTAATCTGAGTTGAAGTGGATGTCAGTCACGCTTTTTTTCCACGCTTGAGACACGCTTTTGCAGATGTGCTCTCTGCTCTCAATTTTCAACATTCAGGCTGATTTTCTCCAACAACTACAGAAATCGCCTAGAAACGTCGTGGACACAGCTACTGAAACGAAAACGAGTTTTTAAAGTAATTTTGGTGATATTGATTAAAGTAGTTTGTTGGTCTCTACCAAAGTCTCTCTATTGTTTGTTGCGAGACAGAAAATACAACATAAAAGTGGGGCTCTTGACTTTTTGCAAAATGACAAGGTGTGGCATGCAAAAGCAATAGCAAGGAGCTAGGAAGACAATTAAATACAACAAATGTGCAGAAGCATTAAACCTCAACGTCCAAACTGGATGTGTAACTTTCTGACATTTCGTGCAGCGCCCACTATGTAGGCTGATTCTGGCGCTGGTGAGCGTGTGTGTTGTCTTCTCGACAGCCTTCCTGCGTGTTACTGAGCAACAATAACTCATTTAAACAATTGTGACTCAAAGGGTGGTGCAATCAATAGAGAGGCAGAGGACCAAAGGGCAAGGAGCCATCCTCCCACTCTAATCACAGACTTAACCTTCAGCATATTTGCCGGCTTGACAGGTTCACCTGGATACCTGATAGGCTGCTAACCACGTCTCATATGCTTGTGTCACTGCTGTGAAGGTGTTCCTGCAGGCTCCTCCAGAGGTGTTGGGTAATTAAAGGTTTTTTCCATTACACGGAAAAACAAATGTATAGGAGCCACATGCATCTGTGTGATGTCTGAACTCAAGGCTGGTAAGACATAAAATGTTTTGTGTTTTTTGGTATCCTTTTAAAATATAATGTATAAAAGCTTTCACGATATTTTAGATGATATGATGCATTTTATTTGCCACATCCCCATAGTTCCCTGTTGTGGCTGACTGCTGCGAGTAAATGTAAACAGGGACACACAGTGTCTCCCACACTTGTGGTCACACTGATTCATATCTTCGAGGAACATACAATAACCAGGTTCCTCTGAAGGATTTTCCTTCCTCCCTCTCTTTACGAGGAAATTGCATTCATCCTTCTCTGTTTTCCTTTCTGTTTGTGTCTCTGCTCCACGCTCTCCATTTTTCTTCTTTTCTTTGTTGTTGTTTTGTGTGCTTTCCTCACAATCCTTCTTCCTCACAGAAAATAGTGGTGCCACTGGGTTTCTTTTGGTTCATATTGTCCTCCCGCTCAGAAAAGTCAGTCTGTTTTTAATGAGCTCTGCGTCTGTGGCTCTCAGCCTGAGGCTGTCCACCAATGACCTGTTGGCATTTGCTTCTCTGCCTTCTCCTGGCTCTCCCCCCTTTCTCTGTACTCATTTTTCCCTCTCTCCCTATAAATCTCTTTTTTTTTGGTTAGATTAAAAATTAAATGATGGAGGAGATGCTCTGGTGTTCAGTCACCCTGAGCACCGTATACTGGATACTTTAACTGAAAGCTATTACTTACAAACCACCTTAGCAGCAGTCACTGGGAGTAACGTCTTACAAACAGCACCTTCGTACCCGCAAACAAACCTTTTCACCTCAGCCCCACCAACACCCCTTCTCAGCTTTATAGAACTTTAGTCTTTCGTGGCAAGAATACCAGACACAGCAACTCCCACCACGTTGCATCTTCAGCACAAGAATCACAAGGCAGTGGACGGTGGAACAGCCGGACATTTGATCTTTTGGCTGCACTCCATCAAACTGGGAGACAGCGGGCAGTTGATGAGTACAATGACCTTTAGCAGCATATCTGCCACAGCAGCCTTCAATCGCAACGGACTGGAAACAGGACTCAGTCACCGGTCAGACTGGAGGTGGAGTACCGCTGCTTGACTGGATGCTACAACTGCTCATTTGACTGATCCCCTCTGCAACACAAATTAGACGTTGTGTTTGTAATCTGCACAGACATCACACAGACGCACACACGTTTGCCTCACTAACGTGTGTAACCCGTACCACCCTCCAGCTATGTTCCTCTTTCTTCCTTGATCTCTTTCTTTGTCTTGTGTTTTCGTTTCTTTTCCCCTGCCCTTCCCTCCTCATCACACAAACGTGCACAGCTGCCTCTCTACACCGTAGGTGCACAAAAGAGTACATGTTGACCTTTCCATTCGCACCAATCTCTGCTAGATGTTAGGGGAAGTAACTTGCATCTGCTGAAAGTATTTTCTCTACATATTGCTAAAAGAATAGACTCAACATACGTTCTTAGTTCTGGCATTTATTAATGAGGCTCGGACTTTATTTCCACTTCCAGTTTCACTCGTCGCACATCACGCCTACTGCAAGCAAATCCACCATATGGTGCCATTAGTTGTACACCATGCTGGCATGTGTGCATTCAGGCTCTTTTCTCAGGCCTATAGGCTTAAATATATATTTTAATATAACAATTGTGGGTCATAAGGACACTTGTAGAATCCACATTACCAGAACATTAGGATCACAAACTAAATCTCAATAGTAAACATTTAGTAGGATTTTCACCTCTCTGATTATTTTAACAAAAACAGAAAAATAAGAACTAGAATTGAAAACAGCAGCGTTTAAACAGTTTCATTTTCCTTAGACCTTCATGTAACCTAAAGAAAAAGGAGGCTGGAAGGTATATGCTTATTATCATGCAAGGAGCTATGAAAGGTTTTTCATCTTTTTTCTTCTTTACCTAAGCTGCATTACAGTTTTGTGTTGCAATGAACTGATACGCGTATGTGATAAATATACAGATTATGCACCGTATATGTATGTTTCCTTCTAAAAGCTGATCTCTGTGACAGCTCTCTGAACTAGAACAAAGGGAAAAGGTCACGACATTGTTTTATATTAAACCTATGTGCTTTTATTGGCATCACATTCTGACAGAGTGATGGCGCGACACATGCTGGAGCTGGTGTCATCCTCTGTCTGAGTTTGTTTGTTGCTACCTTTGTATCTCTGTGCAACACGAGCCACCCACAGAATCAACCACTATCTCTGCTCCTCCTCCTTTCATATGCTGGCACCCTTTTATCCCATGTCACACCAGCTCCCACTCCCTGGCTGAGTCACTCTTTGAAAGGAGCAACACACGAACAGAAATACTAATACACACGTTCACAGACTGATTTGTCTATAGATACACATGTGGACACTGTGTAGCTCACAGTGTAACGTAAAAATATTCCTGCTACATGGATGACGATATATCAAATGTATAATTACATCATGTTGTTGAGTGTCCAGAAACAGGCACTATTTATTTAGCATTTTCATGCAGGACCCACAAAGTCCCACAAATGAAATTAAACTTTTGTTCGTCCATGATCTCTGGAAAAACACACAGAGGCGTTTTCTTATCTGACATCACCATCAGCAGGACACCTTCGTCTAATTGTGTTTCCAATTTGTTACGCTGTTCTAAAAAACAAAGCATTGTGTGCTGTGGAGAAGTTTCATTATGTTTAAGGAATTACCTGTGATGATTTAACACATCGTGTCCTGTGTGCTGTGCTCCAACTACTTAAACCTGAAATGGCCTAAATGCACCAATATGCTTCAAAACGTATATTTCATTTCTATGAAAGATAAGCAATGAACACTCTGGCTGCATTTTTATTTGTTAGCTATTAAATCTTATCTCAACACATTTTAATCTTATCTAAATATTTATTAAAAATAACAACAGACCAGTGTTTCTGTGGGACAGTGTGTGCAGGTCGAATTACATTTTTTCAGGCTCCGCTGCTGTTCCAGATATTGATTAATAAAGCCATTTCAGAGAAAACACATAGAGCAAGTCATGACTATATACTGAGTCCTATCTCATCTCTATGTTATTTTTAATGATATTACTCAGTCATAAGTTTATTATATACCTGGGATTGGGTTGCCTGAGTTAAAGCTAGCCTGATAGCTCACTGTTTGCCACCTGTCCAGGCTGGAAGATCCTGACTATGTGGGGAACTTGTATTTCATAGCAGACATCAGGAGTAGGGCGCTCGGCCAGAGCTGAGCTTGGTCTAGTTCAACATCACAGTCTTGGCACAGTCATGTTTTGAATCACGGCTTTCAGACCCTGTCTTACTCTCACCAAACAAATGTGGACTAAACCATAGTAAACCAAGTATCAATACTTTTCTCTCTATATTCACATAGGAGTGGTGCACAGTTTATACTCTGTAGCAGCGATTTTGTTACTGTAGTAAAACATTTAGACCTAGTAGTAGTTCTAATGCCAGTGTAGTTGGCAAAAATTAGTATTAGGCTAATTTTGAAATGGAAAATTTTCAGTCAGTAACTAAGATGTTTTCTCGTGTCCACAACATATCCTCCCCAATGTAATCTTAAATTGAGTCGTGAAACAGTGAAGGTAATTCTGTGCTGTGGTTTGTGTAACCTACAAGCCTGACAGGACTCTAAGCCATTTTCACGCATAGACTGCAGCTGCCCAAATAAGAGGTTGGAGGCTTTGGAGAAGCTTATACAACCAAACGGGATTGAGACTTCCTCCTGTTCAGCTTGTGTATTGGTCTGCACACATAAACACACACAGGAAATGAGTTATGGTTTCTCATTTAAACAGTGACATCACCGTTGGAATGACTCAAGAAAAATACAAATTGCAGCATAATGAACGACACAAGGATAATAATCTTCTCTTCTATTTCCTCTGCTTGATCTCTTTCACTCACTCTATACTATCTCCAGGAGATTTGACTGCCAGGAGCATATGCCACATTAGCATATATCTTTTTCTTTTAAACATTAAACATTCTAGCGTGCCGAGGCATTTGGTGGCTCCAGGCACACATGCAACATGATGCAGCACTTGAGGACAAATGGTGTAGTACATTGGACAGGCAGGGGGGTGTCGCTCTTTGCTGCTTAATTTGCCTTCGCTGAACAAAATCACATTAACTGTGATCACAGAGCACCTCACAGACATCTGTCACTGATTGACTTATCTATAGTATACCTATATGACTATAGATTATCATATACAACAGGAAATCTTTGTGTAAGAGAATTGGCTATGAAGATGTTGACCTGCTCCACCGTTTCTTGTGGATTCTAGTTTAAAGAAGTGTATAAAGTTACTTTAGTTTAGTAGATTTTGGCACGCACAAGCCGTCCTGCTTCAACACATCTTTTGTATGTGAATTACATGCTCTTCCTCTGCAGGAGACATAAAAGAAGCCATAAATGTATAATGCTCATCATATCAGATTGTGCTCAGCAACCCAAGAAAGACATATCAGAGGTATTCTTTCAACCCCTCCTCCCTTCTGCTCTCGTTCTGTGTGCCAGCTATAATAAAACACGAGCAAACCTGTTTGTGATATCACACATCAAAGACCAAAAGACCAAGTGAGTGAAGTAGCACAGAGGCTCATTTCCATACCCTTCTCAATCTGGCGACTCTGTCTCCCGCTAATCTAACAGTAATCATTACAGGAATGCAAAGGTGGGAACATGTCACGGTTTTATTCAGGCACGGGGCTCTGGAGGGTCAGTTAGAAGCAGATTTTAATTAGTTAGCTGCATAATAAAGTTAATGCACATCAGAGAAGAAACTCTGGGCGGGGGGGGGGCTTAGAAATGAATAAAACATTATCTGTATCATCTATTTACATTACAGTTTGAGGATGATGGCTGGTTTAAGGAGAAGCGCTGGTCTTGCCGCTAACTAACTAACTGAGACACATCCAAGCACAGCTTTCATGTTACAATAGTAGCAGTGAAGAGCAACGTGCCCGTGTGATGTATCACGTTATATAACATGTCTGGCTTGGAGGCATCAGGTTGTGGTGTGGGTGGGAAAGAAGGGCGAATGAAAACCCTTTACAACTCCTAATGCCATGCAGCAATGTATGTAATGATTGTCAAGACTGCAAAGTGCCTTCATCTCTTCTTCCGATGGTTCGCTCAGTCTACAATTTCATACATTTCCAACAGGCTATTCTCAGTTAACATGCTCAATTGTGTTTATGTTTTAATGTTCATTATCATGGAGCACAGATGAAAATGATGCTCCACAAACTACTGAGGGATGATGCTGTAGTTTGAACAGCTGCTTTCTGATTTCTGCTTTAAGTTGCCTTGATGAATCTAATAGATATGCTGTAATAAAATACTCAAATGTTTAATTAGATGCTTGATTTTAGAGATGCGATGTACCTTGCTAATGCGCTTTTCTCTGAGGGTGTTTTTTGTCAATTTAGGCTGTCAGATAAATGTGGCGAGGAACTGGGAACTGACTTCATAGCCATTTGTACGCTGTGCTATCGTCTGACACTCGCTAATTGCAATAATCACGCAGATGACTTGTAATAGTTCATCTTTCATGGATGTGTTTCAGCTAACAACAGTGTCAGTGATTCACTCCGCTCATCGATGTCATTCTGGTCATGCAGGTGTAAAGAAAGTAAAATCATTTCTACAAGCTTGTCGATCATGTTGGATACAGCTTTGCCGTGGATTAAGTTTATCTTGTTCTTCGGTAAACCATAAGGTATTCTGCTTGCATCTACACATTCTGATCAATATCCTGCTCGTGTCACTATCTTGGAGCGGTGCTGTAAAATTCTCTGGATTGGTTTGCTCATGCTCGCTGGAAAAGTCGCAGTTCAATCATGTTAAGAATGTCAGGTTTATATATTAAGTTGTTTGAATGCATCAGCTATTTTAGTTATGAACTGTATTTATTTATTCATCTGTGTGTATTTGCATTTGCAAGCTAGCGCAAGTGCAGAAAATATAGACGTGCTTTAGTACCTGTGGTTAGAGAGGTGTGACAGAGTGATGGGTTAGCTGTGATGCTTGCAGGCAGGGAGCTGGCTAAATGGAGACATATTGGTGCAGGTGGAGTTGTGCTGCGCTACTCCGCAGGACAGCTAATGAGGAAGTTTAGCCACGGGGGTCTTTCTATTAAAAAAACAACAACTGCAAGAGATGAAAAAAACGTGATCTCATCACAATCTCTGTCAGAAAAACAGCAGTGAATGTCCAGTTCTCAATCAAACGGAACAGCTGTGTCCCTGGGGTGTGGTTCAAAATGGAGGCAGGAGTGTAGGGGAAGTCAGAGGAAAGGGATGCAAAGAAACAGCTGGGAAGGCTGGTGGTATCGGTGTGGTTGTGGCAGTAGGGATATGTAAGAAGGGGGAAACAGGGGAAAATGCTTAGATCAGAGAGTAAGAGAAAAATCAGAAGCAGGGGGGGGGGCAGGAGAGGGTAAAAATGAAAGAATAACATATTTTTATTCATATCTCTTCAAAAGATTTCCTCCAGGAAGAGCTGCACTCTGGCAGAAATTGTTGAAGGCTCGGTAGAAAAATATACTTATTACTAAATTCTGATTTTCCGTCAAGTCCAATATATCAAGGTCACATAAAATGATGGTGTCAGTGTAGTGAAAAATAGTCACATTTTCACTATAGTGTCTGTAGTGATTTTACTTCAGCTTGCCCTCTACCCAGTGGCACAGAAATGAGTTTTGTTTATAAAGGAGGAATCAGCCAATTCCTCTGAGCTCAAAAACCGAAGCGGTTGGCTAATTTTGAGAAAATGTTTCCTGTTGATATCGTAGAATCTGGCACATGCACAATGGAAAAAAAAAACAAAGGACAAATGGAGATAGTCTGCTAATATTTGTGTCTGATTGTTGTTTGTGGCACATTAGTACTAGCCTCCGGCAGACGCATGAGGCTTAACAGGAAATATTTGCTAGATAAAGCCAAGGCAATTGAATTAGGTGGGTGTCTGAGACAAAAACAAGTCTTAAATGTTGCCTAAAGATTAATGTCAAGGCCAAGAATATACACAGCCACTCAAAAATAATATCTGTGCTCTGATAACATACAGTATAAGATGAGACCAAGATGGAGACTTTGCAATCCTTATGTTAAGAATTGCCTTCTAATAAACAGAGTATATTTTCTCTCCACCCTTCCCTCAAATGTCCCAGATTTAGGTATCATCAACATTTTGCACATGGTTTCTGAGGCTTTCATATGTGTGTGCTTGCTTTTCAGGGCACTTGCATTGAAAACATTAATACACTGGTAAATAAACTAAAAAATATCATACAAAAGTGTTCAGCCTGACCTAGTAATGGGGGGGAGAAGGCTGTCGTGAGAATGTACCAATCCCAAGCGAATGGCAGAATCAGGAAGAAGAAGCTTGAGAAGTTTGAGGCAGGCTCCAGCGCTGCCGCCACCTTTAAGAGCAGGAGCAGTTAGGATAACGGATGCATGAATGTATCTGATACAGCCACACACTTTGCAGCATGGCTACCTGTTGTACCGGTTATACTGCATATTTGCAAACGTACCTGGCCGTCTCATTGTTGCAAAAAACACGCAGCCTCCACACATCTGTTTTTTCAGTCACTCGTCCTTCTAAAATGGGTCCATTAAGCTGGAAGCAGATTGTTTTTTTGTTCCTGTCCCGCTGATGCCATTTTGTGAGATACCGCTGAGATACCATTGAGCCATAGTTTGTGTTGTAGACGTACCCATAGTGCTTGTATAACTAGCTTACTGTATATGAAGAGCAACTTAGAATGTGTTTTATATTTTGCAGACAGTGAAAAATATTCAGTGATATTATGTTAAATCAATTGCTGAATAAAAATCTTTGCCTTTCAGCCTTGTCACAGACGTGCTGCTGACAGGACATCAGAGGTACACTGTAAAAGTGATAGTGGATATCTCCTTGGTTTTTCATGTGGAAAGGGACAAAGTCAATCCGGTCATTAACTCCATTGATCTTTTTTTAAGCCATGTAATCATAATTGATTTACTGCTGGCCCGCTGACTGGCTCCATTGGCTTCAATAAGGATGAA
Source organism: Microctenopoma stevenorrisi (assembly GCA_032270685.1). Lineage (NCBI taxonomy): Eukaryota > Metazoa > Chordata > Actinopteri > Anabantiformes > Anabantidae > Microctenopoma > Microctenopoma stevenorrisi. The sequence continues at coordinate 16,376,931 of JAUMTR010000022.1, forward strand.
ATATCCAACTGGTCTTTTCTGTTTGATAATGACATACAAGGTTAGCGGCAGGACCTTTAAATGGTTTGACTACTGTTGAATCTGCTTTGGTGTTTCCTGCACTGGCACTATTATCATACATAAGATGACGTATGCATAACGCTACGGGTATTCAGTAGAAGTGGCGGTGCACCTGTTGTAAAAACAAAACGTAAAAACAAAGTCGGGGTCTAGTACTATATCACACATTAAGCTTTAGTTATAAAAGCTAATCCTCTGCTGAGAAGTGAGTGGTGATATAACTCTAGTCGACGGGCTGCAGTGCTGTGTTGTTGGAGCCTGCGACTTCCCCCATTTCCCTCACTTCTTCGGCTCCTTCCTTCATCCCTCATACACTCCCCTCAACCTTCTCCCTCATAGCGGTGCCTGATTCATTTTCCCAGTAACAGCCTCAGTTCCCTGTGATTTATATGTTTATGGTCATTACTGACGTTGAGTAATACATATCCGTTTTTCCCCTCTTCTCCGTCTTCTGCCATCTCTCTTTTGGCAGACCCCCGGAGTCCTGCGAGGAATATCAATTACTGTGTTCCTGTTTAATCACAGTCTTTCACTTCCTCGCACGGCGCCCGTTTTAGACAGGAGGAATGAAGTTTTGCTTTTGAGGAGTCTGTAAATACCAAACACTTACGGGCTTTCATCTAAGAAGTGCAATTTACCTTTATTAGCTGTAAGTTGTCTTTTTCACTCCAAGTATTTCTAACGGGAAGTTTTTGAACAGTCATATATTACAAATATTTACAGGCACAATTGTTATGGCAGTTAACAGCGTGATGCTATATTTAATACTAAGGCTGTATGATGCCTGCGTTTGCTTTCATGGATGACTGTGTCTATTCCCAGATGTGATCCAAGTCTGATACCATGTAAACTAACAGTTTTTTAAAAAGCATCTGCTGTAAAAAGAACAATCTTTATGCCGACCCCACTTGTTTCAGACATATTTCAGTTCCAGTGAATATTCTTTCGAGTCCTGTATGCAGACGTACAACAAAAATCAAGTGTCCACTGCTGTGTCTCAGTGTCTTCGTCGCTAAAGCTGATTTAGACACGCTGTCGCGGCTGCCAAGCTGGTGAAATGCGCACGAGTTGCACACTGTCAGCGCAGCGCTGAAAAATCTTATTTCAAGCATGAAATCCAAATCTGAACTGGGTTTATGTGTCCCAGTAAATGCACACATTTTGCATTGGTGATAGGAACCAACAGCCACAGTGTGAGAGTAGATCTGACACAGTTAGGTGGTTAATCAGTAAGTTTTTTGACAGAAAATACACAATCAATCCATTTTTTATTTATACAAAAATCTTGCATCTTTGGTCAGCACTTGGACCTTTTTTCTGTGGATTTGATAAAGTAAGTTTTGAACTTTTAGGCTTAACTTTTTAGAGCAAAGACAACCCTCTCTTTACTGACACCTTGTCACTAGCTCAAAGAAAGGTCCTGGTCATCGCAGTGCTTAGGTTTTCATTCAGGTGATTTGGCCAGCTGCACCTAGCTTCTCTCTGTAATATCCAGCTTCCTCAGCACCGAGCGCTAATGAACTGAGACTCCCTCTACAGTATGGCCTTTTGTTCCTCTTTTAAATTTAAATCAACCAGCCAGGTAGCTGCCTGGAGCGTTTTTCCAAGAGGACTGAGGCACATTTCCTTGCAGGCAGGATTTCATTCCCTTAAGTGAAGTGTCTCAAAGTTACTTGAAAAGGAAGCATTGTATCAGTTCACAGACTTACATAAGTAACATAGTGTAGAAAAACACTAACAAATAGTTCTATTACAGCAAACCTTGGAAGGTTAAATACAAAACTGCGTAAGCCCTGAATCAGTAAAATCACTTAAATAAAGCGTAGGCAAATGTCAAATTCTAGGCACTCCAGCTCCATTATTGAGTGGGAGGAAAGCACACTTTATAAGGAGCTTACTCTAGCAGCAAGAGAAAAATAACGAAGATGCAAGTAGCTGTCCTTATCAGTCAGATAACAGAAGATGATTTTCTTCCCTAAGCTGTGTTTTCACTGAGGAATTTCTCTGCCTGTGATGCAAATATCATCTGGCTTGTAAATTGGGCATAGTGGTATAATACCAAACTACTTGAAGCTGTCACTGCACCTCCTCAGGACATAGTTTAATGACTGCCTCTTGTTGGTGTAGACGCCATGTGGGTTTACTCTGCATGTACTGCGCACAGATTTCATTGTACTCTGTCCTTCCCATGGAAATTCTAACAAATCATTATATGGTCTTTGTTGAGATTGTGCCTTAAGAGCCTGCAAATAAGTCAGCGTACCGATGCGAAACAGAAAGTGAAGTTTGAATTTAAAACCTTAGCGAAAGTCACGATGAAGCAACAAAAAAGAAAAGTCCTCATTCAAACAGATAATTGATATTTACAACTAAGGTGCAGAGTGAGAGGGCAAAAAAGCCAAACTAAAAGCGAAGAGATGCAGAACTGTGCACTCTGCCATAACGAAATAGAAGTGACCTTCCATTTCTGTGCGTTAGCTATCTCACCAGGCTGAATTAACTTTCCCCATCATTCTCACCTCTCCCCACACTTTCATGTTTATTAATTTCCCTCAGTGAGAGATGCACTAAATCATTGACCCTCTTTCAGTGCCTCGTGCTCCAACCAAGCATGGGAACGAGAAGGATGTATTGATTTTGCCCCCTTCTCATCAGCAGCCAGGCCCTTATTTCGGATGAGGAAATGGTAAATCTCATATAGTGAGCCCCTGTCAGGGCCTGTCCAGACCCTAATCTTCACTAGTTGATGGTTCTCTAATCTTTTACCATCTACAACTCATTGGAGGCTTAGTAGGTGAAAGTAAAGAGTTAATATTACATTAATTCTTGAGACATGCTCTGGAACTTTGTAAAAGGAACGTTTTATCAGGTTGGACATGACAAACTGATAAAACAAGCTCTGAATGCGTCTTTGGTTATAATTTGGAGAGTGAAGGACAGGTGCACACAATGACAACATGACTCATGTTTCTGCTAATAAGAGATACCTTGACAACAGAACAAAGTGATAGTGAGGACAAATTATTTTTTATGAAGTCGAAGCACTTTCCCATTTATTTTCTTTTATTCATAACGTCTCTGGAAGCTTGTCCTGGATTGCTTATGTCTTTTTTCATTAAGCATTGTAAGTGTGAAAGTAAAAAATCTCTACCACATCATTTTGCAATCACATTTCCATTTGACTGTGTTGCGTTGTGTCCTTTTCATGCTCGAAGCTTAGATTTAAAGGAACAAACAGTCACATAGTGACAGACTCATTAGGAAATTACTGGACGTGGAGGTTCTGCTGACTGAAGTGTGACTTAAATCTTCCACACACTTTAACTCCGTTCCGCTGTGGGATGGAAACTGATTGGCCTTAGGTGAGGATTTTAGACGTGGCAGCATGTTAACTATAGTAAATGCTGTAATGCAAGCAGCAAGTGTAGCAGACTGATTCCCGACCACGCCTGTGATGTAGGAGATATGTGTTATCAAAGCCTTGAGGACGAAGCAGCCCTGTCAGCGAAGAGCCGTGGTTGATGATACCCAAAATTAGCCAAACTATCCTCTTCATCATCAGGATCTATGTTTTTGTTTAGATTTTCTGATTAGCCAATTGGCTGCAGTTTCACTTCATATACACCCTTCTCTCACAGTCATACGATGTCAGATTCTCTGCTGTTGTCCCGTCTGTGCTCGTTGGTGTGTGGGACTGGTGTGTGGGACAAACATTGTGATTGGATCACCATAGAGAGCGTTTTACTCAAAGACATAATAATCTGGTTAGCAAATGAACAAAATCAAATCTTGTTTGTGAAAAGTGACGAATGTGTCGGGCTCCCATGAGTGCTGGCTCTCTTAGTCCTGCAAATAAATTGAGCTACTCTCAATAATTTAGTTATAAACTCCCTGCTGGAGCGTCTGTCATTATCTGACATGACAAATAGATTATAGCTCATGCATCTGCCTCCCACTTTCCCTCACCCTCACCTTTTTTGCTACCTCTACTATTTTTTGCACCGATTCTTGCTCATCTCCCTCCCCATCTTCTACTTTCCGTCTCTCTCTCTTTGTCACTCTCCTTTCCCTTGTCTTGCTCCTGCCCTCTTCGTGGTTTCTTGGAGGTACATCCAGACACTGAAGAACAAGAATAGAGATGCACCAGGTGCTTTGGCTCAGACACTCATGTGTTACAGCGTGTGATGAGACTGGTGAATGTGGTCTCAAATGACCATCCGTCAGCTGTCGAGGAACGCCGGCGGGACAGAAAAAAATGTTTGCCACCAGAAAGGGTTCAGCACATTATGTGGCAGTGATGGACCGGTTGTCAGCATGTGTGCATGTGTTTGAGTGTGTGCCTGCATGGGTGACTGAAGAAAAAACGTCCAGTCGGGCCTTGACGTGTTTGTATACAACTGTGCAGCGATGTGTCCCACAGCACCAGTGGCCTGGTTTCTTACCCCTGTGACAGTGTTGTGTGTTCTAGCTCACAGCTGATTAGATTAAGTGCCTGTATGAGATGGCGACTGCCAAGCTCTGACTCACCGCAGTGTGATAACAACTGACATTATAGTGTTGCTCTTTAATCAAAGAGTCAGCAGTCAACCATGTTAGCTAGAAATTACATTTATATACCACTGGTTTTAAAAAAAAAAAACCATAAACAATAGATACTAGCATCTGTTGATAAGGTTGTGCTATAGTGGGAAAACAAGCTCCAGTTAAAAATATCAAGTAGATGTTCAAATCTTTTTATTTAGAAAAATGTTGGACATAAACTATAGATTATGTGGAATTCACATTAAATGTTGGGGAAAGAATGGAGTTTAATACCAGGAAAGTTCAGCGTCTTCAGACTCAACTGGTCTTTACAGATTTCTCCAACCTTAACAAAAGGACTTTAAACCTCAGACAGAACTGTGAAAACCAACTCCAGTTCTCGGGTTATGTGCCGTACACACCCACTAACGCGTCCGAGTCACCTCCCAGCTGCACTTCACTGAATTTAATAATAGTGCTTCGTTCAAAAAAAGTTTCATCTGAGCATAATTCAGCCAGTGATTATAGCCTCACTACAGTGTAATTGGGAAAGCTTTAATAGTATATGAACATAATTTCCATGGGGTTCCAGCAGTAGGACGAGGTGATAAATCCCAAAAATTAACTGGGCTCAGGCTTGGGGATGATTTTCAGTTTTAATCCTTTCTTTAAACCCCTTTTCATCTGCAAAATGTAGGAACATTTTAATTTTTGATTTTAATTTACAAGACAGTTTAGAAAGAATAATCATGTACCACTTGCAGCATTAGTATGAACTCAGCTATGGACTGTCAACTAGATGCTTCAATTAAGTCAGCAAAAGAGAGCACAGAGATCCACTTTAACATTAATTCTCAGCACAGAAAATGAAAAAAGAAAACACATCTGCACACCAATTCATCCTGCTGTCGGCTTGTGTGATATCTGCGGGAAAGCTGTTAGATAGCAAAGTAGAATCGGCACACCTTTTTGTTTTAGCTCTAGTAACCAGAGACAATGCCTCCTTAATTACTACAATAATATTAAAGAGTACTATTGCAGTTAATCATCCACCCATTGTCAGCTGGGACGTTAGGTCTGTTGTTTTCCATCATTTGTTGGTTAAAACTAATCCATGCATAAGAAACAAAAACATATTAAGCTTGTAAATTCCCTGCTATTCTTTTTGAGCACTTCAGTCTTTTAAATCTGAGGAAAACTAACCTTGTGCTGTGTGACTACAGGGAAAGTTGAGGCACAATCCATGCTGAGTTTCGAGCAACAAAATGAATGACATTTGTTCGGCAGCCATAATGAAAATGATACACCAGGACCTGGGTTTCTTGCAGAATCTGTAACAACTCTTCGATGGACGGAAAAGCACAAAATAATACATCTGGCGAAAGGTGCGATACAGCAAATGTCATGACTGTCACGTAATTCCTCGGCATTATTTGCATTGGTGTCAGACAGGAATAATGACAAGACACAGACAATGAGCTAGAGAAAAGACCCTGGACTTTCAAAACACAGCCTCAGCATGTCCATGTATTATAATACTGCGTATATGCAAGAAGTCTGCAAAAAAATAAGCCTCCTTGTCTATTCAGAGGGTTGCGACTAAATAAATGCATGCATGTCCAGGGAGTTTGCTGAGCCTTTATTGATACGTGTGAAATGATGCAGGCAGAGGTCCTGAAAGAAGACTGGGTAATCACTGATATTAATGTTGACAGGACCTACCCTGATTAACTGACTTTATGAAAATGCCACTGAGTGACATATTAGCCTGATAACTGTGTCCCTCTTTGCCCTTAAAAGGCAGCCTTCTGCCCCGCTGATGCTCGTGGTGGGGAAACAGAGAGGACAGAAGTGATTGTGGGAGATAAAGTCAGAGAGAATGGACCACTGGTAGAACGAGTAACGGCTGATTTGAAAAGGAAGACAGAAACAGAAAGGAACCTCACTGTGGAGGTAACGGGTTGGACCCAGTGATAATCACGTTCAGAGGGAGCCGGTGTTGGTGTGTCATGCAGCAGGACAGAGCACCGATCAAACAGGGGCTGCTGGTGCCTTCTGACCCCAGCGTGGTTCACATCTGACATGTCATTCACGCCCAGGGACTACAGGAAGCACAGATGTTTCTGTGATCCGAGCAGGCCGGTGTTTCAATGGAGCCCATTGATTTGAAACGCAGACATGTGATGTCATCATTGATTTCAACTGTCTTGTTCTCCGACTCCTACTTCAATGCCATGCTAATTGCGCTGACCTTAACATGGCTGTGTCTCTACGCTCGAGTCTAGTCTTTTTGTTCTTGTGTTTCTTTTAAACTAAGAGCATTTAGTGGCCTGGCTGCCACCAGCGGCGGTATCATTATTAGATACCCATCACAGCATAGTGTGAATTTCAAGCGTGTCATAAATATCAACCTCGCTACTTGAGATGCAGCATAGTTGCACACCTCCTGTAGCTCTCTCTTGTATGAACAAATGTTTGTCTGTGTCTGCATCCCAGTGAAGAAGAACGACCACTATCTGCCGAGCATCTCCCTCTGTTTTCTGTGTCATCTGCAGCCAAATTCAGTTTGATATTATGCTTGTTACTTACCATCGTCTGCTAACGACGTGGTCTTTGATTTTTATTCAGATATTGGCTTTAAGTAGATATATGTAGAACACACATGTAAAAAAAGGGATCAACTTAATGATGACTGCATCTTAATCTTAATGCTTGTTGCCAAGTGACAACAAGTGTGGTTGAACTGTCTTACCTGTAAAATGATCATGTATGACAGAGGACTGAGCATACTTGCTTAACCAGTTTGTCAATTGTGTGGCAATCTCAACTATTTGTGTATTTCAGATGTCAAATGATAAGATTTTGCATAATTCCCTATTAAATATTTGTTATTGTTTGGACCAATAAAGCAAACTTACCCTGGGATTCAGCACATTAATCCATATTAATAACGTTGCAGCCCAGAGGTATATGTGCTTTGTGGTTGTTGTTGTTTTAGTAAAGAGGGAGTGGACTTTCATTTACAAACGCCACACTCGACTGGATTACTGGTCTTCATCATCTACATCGGAATCACACAACAAATGCCCCTCGCGAAGAAAACATGACTGTGAAGATACTGCAGTGGATCTGCTGCAGTGTTTTGATGTTATGTTTGTCCGTATCTATTAGACAAGGTCAGATTTAAAGGAGATGGTTCCATGCTTCACTCATAAGTGTACAGAGAGCTACACTTTAAACCCGTCCCTGTCTATATTACCTGCCCTAACTATATCAGCACTGAAACCTAAATGTAACAGAGCCAAAAAACAAACCTGAAATGTCTGTGTTTTAGTTTAACGGTGTCAGAACCTTCTTCCTAAAAATGTCACTGGCATACCATATTGTCATCGTTTATTGTGTGTTTCTATCAGACGTCTGGTTTCTTATTATCAACCATATCGGTCAGTGACACTTTGTGTCACCTCTGCACCGCTTGATATGAGAAATGTGTTGTTTATCTACGACAACTCACTTAAAAAAATATGCCATTGTTTTTCATTCCCCCATATTGTTTCCTCCCAGCAGGGGAGTGTGTGCTGCAACACTCGGTGAATCAGATAGCGATGGCCCCTGTTGAAAGGTGAAGACAGAATATTATGTTTTGGAGAACAGCATCATTTCCTTTGGCCTCTGTCTCATTGTCCCACTGCATCTTCTGGGAATGTGCCGAGCTCTGTGCTTGTTTACTCGCTCCTTGTTTTTCTCGCGCAGGCCGAATCCGTTGAATCCCACAATAAGCCAGAAATATGAACGTTAGACTATCAAGAGAACACTGCCTCTGAGAAAGTAATACCATTGTCTTGATGTGCCACCTCTTTTGTGTGATATCTTTCTTTTCTCATCTTGACTCTTGTTCTCTCATAATTCCAAATACTGACTCAAATCAGCTTTGAGGTATGCAGAAATTGTCTGGAAGGATCAGCCATCCTTTCAGTCCTTATGTGCATACATATTGGAAAGACAAAACAGAGAGTTATGTGTCTGTCTTTTACAGTTTCCTGTGTGTGTGTGTGTGTGTGTGTGTGTGTGTGTGCCCATGTGTGACTATATGCATGTTCTAGAGTAATAGGTTTTGTGCATCCTCTCTTACTGACGGCCTGAATGTATCCATGGCAACTCCAGGTCGATCCTAGCTGTAAGCGGAGCTGGTGAGAGGGACTTGAAAGGGAGCGTTAAACCTCTTCTCTCATCTGCCCTGCGCTCTCCTTACTCTGACCATGGCGAAATGCGTGGCCTTGTTGAAATCCCAGCCCCAGGGGTAGATAGTGTTTCTGGGACTCTAGCATCACAACACTGCCACCGTTTGACCTGATCTGAAAATGCCCCTAAAACAACGCCTTGGTGTTTTTCTCTAGTCATTTTTTTTTCTCTATTTTTCTTTCATTTCAGAGTTCGTCAGTGGAAGTGTTTTGTTTTTTTTGTTGTTGTGTTTTTTTGTAAAGCTCAGCAGCAGTGCATAGTCTTTTCAAGATGTGTTTTTTTCCGTTATTGCCTTTTTAGAGAGTTGGCAGAAGAGAGATGACAGGTAATGAGGAGAGAGGGTGATGGGGAATAACAAGCAACAAAGCTCCCAGCCTGATCTGAATCAGTTAATGGCCACTGTGCCACCGGAGTGCTGCTTTAAGATGGTTTTAGGCAGTCGTAAATCCTGTAGTTGTTCATTTAATTCAAGGTAATTTTATGAGTAAGTCTCTTTAGTCTCTTTTTTAAACTGTTTTAAGATCAAATGTGATTTTAATACTGTTTGCAGTTGATCTTAAACCAAAAATGATCTTTTGTGACTGTTGCTGCCTGGAAGTTATGCTTTACTTCCTTCGTTTGTCCCATTTTCTGCACTTTTCAAGTTATTTTGTAAAAGTCGAAACATCCCAATAAGGAAAAGCAATACTGGCAAAGTAATCATGTAAACAGTGCTAGTATTAGTAATAGTTGTGTAACATGCAAATAGAACATAGTTTTGATTATTGTCTGTCCTTTTCACTTTTAAAATGACATCTTCATGCTTTGTCATGGCAGCTTCAGGCCACGGTGGAGTCTTGTGCAGGATTTTATGTGCTGCTGCTTCCCCCTAGTGGAAATCAGATGGCATCCATTCATGGTTTGAAAGCAATGCATAACGACAAGGGATTAAAAAGGCATAAAAAGATAAATAAACAGGCAATAAATGAGCAAGACAATCGTGTTTAGTTTTGGATGTTTCTCTTTTGAGAGGACTTTAAATGCCAAAAAGAGATTTATTGCAGCCCTGTGTGCATCAATAAATCGACGCTGACACTGTAATTAGGATATTTTGGCAGGTAGGACATTAACCTAATAATTTGTTCAGAAGGGTCAGTGAACTTATTTGCACAGCAGTTTCACAACTTAGGCCAAATATGCGATTTTAACGTGTGTGAATATTCATGCCTTCAGCCTGGGGACTGCAGCTGAGTAAGCTCTGTGACCTTCTTGTTAGGTCAGGCTGGACGCCGGAGGCTATCTGGTGATCGCTAATACATATTCAAGAAGCAAAGGTTTGATCAGACGCTGCCGTTAAACAGAATTCAAGATAAAGCCGGATCAAGGCCGAGACACAGCCCCTTTGTTTGCCCTCTTATCATTAGTAGTTTTTTCTGTGATGGACAATATTCACAGCTGCAGCTAAACACATATTGACCGAGTCTGCTGTCTTTCTCACCCTCTCACTTGAAATTACAGTTTCCACTTGATGAAAACATGCTGTTTGAAAGCCCAACTCAACGGATTGGTTCGGTTAATGTGTTTTCCATGCGGCTGTTCCTCGGAGGTATCTGTGGTATCATTAGCTGTAGGTTTTTATTGTAAAGAGCGCTGTAATGCCCCTAAATGTGTTAACATTTCATTTTCTGGCACCATCATGTTTCTGAAACTAATCTCCACAGTCTAATGGAGGTGGATCGATACAGATGGATTGGTCTCTTACATTTCCTTTTCATATCACAACCAACACCACCTCTGGGATTCTGCATTTATCTCCATATTAAATAATGAAAGGATCCATTTGAGATGTAGTTTTTTTCTTCTGTCTCTCTCCACTTGTATATATTTGCTTTCAGTTAATCTGCTTTCCACTGAACTGCTCGCAGCTATGTGGGGGTTTGTAATTTGAAAGAGATCTGGTGCTAAAAGAGCCATTAGTTTGAAACAGCATTGAACAATGAACAAATGGAGGCCTTGATTAAATTCCTTAACTTTCCTTCTTGGTGGTTTTTCTGTTGGAGTCTGTTTCTTGTTTAGACATCACACACGAGCTTAGTGCTGCCTCTAAGCATGCCTCAAGCATCCTCTCAAAGGACATGGTAGCTGCTCCCCAGCTTTTCTTTTTCCTAAACTGCATTGAAAGTGTGTGAATGTTTTCCAATTGTTCATCGTTATTAATTTCAATAACACCTAAGAACTTTTTGCACTTGATTATACGACCGTGCTGAGATCATTTTCCTTTTTGGGGGAGGAGTGAGTTCATGCCAAACTGTGAAATCAGCAGAAAGAAACGGCCTGTTTAGTGCTTTTCATATTGTACCTCAGCTGCTGTTTCTCTCTCCCACTGCGTCAAACCTTGTGTTTTTTTCTGGTAAATGGTGAAACTCTGCCCCAGCACGGTGACCTGTAGCTGGGCCCTGTGGGAGTATTCTGTGTCCCATACTCCTCATAGTCTCACATGCTTCCCCTCCTCCTCATCCTCCTCCTTGTCCTCTTCTGCTTCATCTTCTCTCTTTCAAAAAGGCTCTTAGAGATCTTCCGCCCAAGACATTAGGACAAACTCAGGCACGGTATCGCACTTCAGATGGGAGGAGAGGTGAATGGTGGTGAGCAGGGGCTACGGCTGGACACTGTGTGTTTGACAGATTCCTCACTCTAAGGTCCCACCTCGTTTGTTGGAGACTGAACTTAATTAATTGTGCTTCGTCAGACGTATCTAGACTATCATGACCGATTGTCTTCTTGAATTATTTCCTTGCTTCGGGATTTGATTGTTCTTTGATTGTTTGGGAACAAGCCTTGCCTTAGGACTTCTCCTCTTAGACTGCTATTGTAAACAGCCATCGCCATGCCGGTCCGGATCATGTGCACCATCTCCTTCTCGGCCGATGACGAGCCCAGCAGAGGATATGGCGCTGATTGTTTTGATGACCACTACAAGCGTGCAAAGAAGAGTTACGGGGATGGGGACTCGCAGGAATACCTGGACAGGTGTAGTCAGGTGAACGATTATGACACGGAAGATGACGAAGGCGAAGTGCAAGACCTGGCTGCTTTCTTTGGCGGTTGCTCGCTTCACGGTGCCAACCATGTGTTTGTGGAGGGCAAGAAGTTTGGTTTCCGCGAGGGTTTGTGGGGGGTGGTCTTCAGCTTGGCTCTGTCTGCTTTCTTGTACCAGGTAGTTGACAGGGTGATATACTATCTGCAGTACGATCACATTACCATGCTGGATGAAAGAACAGCCGACAACATGACTTTTCCCGCCATCACCATATGTAATTATAACTTTGTTCGGAAGTCTCAGATGAGCTACAGTGACTTGATTTTCATGGGCCCTCTCATGGGCTTTGAAGAAGGCATGGCACCAGGGTTTCCTCTCGCTCAAGAACCAGACCGCCCACCGGGCTCTCGCTTCAGCCTGGACGAGTTCTACACCCGAACTCGTCACCGCATAGAGGACATACTGCTGGACTGTAAATTCAGAGGCGCAGACTGTGGCCCTGAGTACTTCAAGGAGGTAAGTTGCACAGATATATATATATATATAAAAAAAGTTATGGCTGTATCTCAGTTACATACAATCCAACGTCATTGCTTCAAATAAAATGTTTTTCCAAGTCAGCATGTCTGCTTTAATGAAACCCCGCTGTAAATAAAAATTAGTAGACATAATAAAAGCAGGTCCCATTACTTAAAGTGGCACACGTGGCATATAGCTGATGTTACTGGATTAGGCAGGCTCTGAAGGAATCAGATAAAACGCACAGGCAGCGTCTTGCTAGACACACATTCCCTGAATTTTTGGTTTTGCGGCTTCTGCTCCCCGTGCAAATCAGACAGCACTCGAGAGGAATGCTGAATTACAAAGTAATCCTGAAAATATCCAACTATTGCTTTATTGATTCGCTTGCTGACCTTTGCACAGTTATAGATGTGCGGACTGCTAATGGATGTACAAGATCTTTGTTTTGTGTCTCCATCACAAAGCTCCTGCAGAGTGACAGCATTATAGCATTCAAATGTACTATACTTTCTCCGTCCGAACATATGCATCATGTTGACAAAAACAGGAAGCATCATTTAATAGTAGCATAAAAAAAGCTAAACGTCTCTGACAGCAGAACATAAATCTTAATTTTGAAGTGTCAGTGTTGTACCCGGGCAGAAATTGAAAAATGCTCAGATTAGGCAGTGATTGTCATAAACTGAAAAAAAATGGGGTATATAGCCAATGTCCTTGAGGTGAAATTGCACCAGCAATCATTCTCTGTTCATGTGCTTTTCAAAAGATAAAGTACTGTGACTGCAGTGCAGTCTGCCATTTTATTAGCATCAGAACGAGGCAGTGACCAGGCTTCATTCAATCACAGACATTACTGCCATGCTGCAGTTTAAAATTTGTCCTGCCTTAAGAATGTCTCACTTGGAATTAGATAGAATGCTTCTTAGATCACATTATCATCTTCCACGCTTTGGAGAAGCTGCGACAGATTCTAGTTTTCAAACCAACAGCGCCATTGTCCTTGAGTCATCGATCTGAACTGCCTGTTGTAAATAATTAGAAAAAAGTTTTGTAAATGCTGGAAAATGGTGTCAGTCTCATTGACGCCTCAGCTTCGGATTTTTACCAGAAATGTCTTTGGTAGGGTACAGTACATGTATGAGACACAATGAAAATGAAAGCAAAGTCTATCACTTCAGACTGTGCCATGCAGTATGTCTTCACATGAAGGCTTGTCAAGGTATTTCCTAAACCCGTTTATGAAAGGGTCTAATCACATGTGTCAATCTTTAATGGAATAAGTCTAATTATTAATATTAAATCCATATTATGAGTACTGATGTCAAAAAGTCAATTTGCAGATAATGCTGCATGGGCTTGTGAGAAAGTGGCATTGTTGTTGTGGGTTGTTGTGTGAAATGTGTGTGTGCTGCCTGCAGCTTTCATGTATACTTGTTACTGAACCAGGACCAAGGACCTGACTAACACAAGCGACAAGTAATCATTTCTTTGTCAGGTCTAATGGGACTAATTATAGCCACTGTCAATTTCAACTTGTATTACAATGACCCACTAATATGATCATTGATCATTCCTTCAGCCATGATATCTAAAAACAGATAAAGCGTTTTCTGGCTGCTTTATCGTGCTAAATGTTTGAAAAATATTTCTGCATAGTGTATTGTGTTTTTTTTTTTTTCTTTGTGCTGTATTGGTGCAGGTAACGAGGCTGTACGGAACAGCAGACTACATTTTAAGTGATGTTACCATATATCATGTGTGGTGTTATCCCACATCTACCTGCAGCAGCAGCAGAGACAGTGTTAACTAGAGAGTGGTAACTAGCTTAGCACATGTTGTACCTGTATTGTGACGGTCAAGAGAAAAGGCAGCTTATCCCATGGGAGTGGTCAAAAGATTTATAAGCAGTTATTAATGGTTTACATGATGCTTACTACACCGCTTACGAACGCTTTATAGATCAGCTTAACAACAATAATGAGAGTAATTTGTGGACTGTATAAGACTATGCATTATTGTCCTTTTTTTCTGCAGGGAATCAATATAGTGTATTACTTTTTGTGTAATAAGTCAAATGACAGTTCCACTGTTTCGAGTGTGGACAACCCTGAACTCCTGCTGGAGCCTGTTTATTATGTCAGCCTCTAATGGCCCTGCAGACTCCAGTATTTGTGAGTTGAGGAGGAGCGGGAAAAGGAGATCAGCAGATTGATTGCTTTCTGTCTCTTTCAGTCTCTGGGGTGTTTCTGTCCGTTCCTCCTCATCTTCTGTGTCTCCTTGCACTATGTCTGGTGTCTGTGCATGGCAGATGCATGTTTCCGTGTGTGTGTGTGTGTGTGTGTGTTCGGTCAGTAGTGAAGCTTAGCTAATGCCCTGCAGTGAGATGGTTCAGGTTGCTGCAGTTTTGTCCTGGAGCAGAATGTGAGCCCCCCTCGGCGCAATGATCCAAATCCCTTCTTCCTGCTCTACCCTCGGCCTATCAGATACAGCTTGCCTTTCTCTCAAGCTCAGCACTGTCGACGGAATCAGCCATTGGCTCTGGTTACACCCTTCTCCTGTCTCCTATCGCCACACTCCTGAGCATCAGTCACTTTACCCCAGGCTGAGGTCCCAACAGATAGAACGATAGCCAGACAGACTGTGAGGGAATATTTTCAGAGAAGGGAAAATGAAATGCTGGAACTGGACTCACCATCTGGCTCTCAGCTGTAAACATGGTCACGGTTCAGCACCTCTTTCAAGCAGCCACTGGAAGAGATTGTATCAGTGAAAGCGTAATGTAATTATCTTCAAGCATATGCCACGATAAATTAGATGTTACTAACTTATTGCAGTAGATCATAACATGTATTCTACCACCCTGAATATGGCACGGTTTACATCACGTGTGTGTGTGTGTGTGTGTGTGTGTGGAAAAGTCGATTTGTTCTTGTCACTTGTGAAGCAACAGTTACTCTACACCTTGTGCAATTAGGCTAATTAAACTGTCACTTCTTCAAATAGAAATTGATTTTTGTGCCTCTGTAATACGTAGTCATTCCGTGATTTATTTTATTTGCATCTGTACATGCTAAATGCGTTCATTGGAGTTTGATTTATGTTGGATTCTTGCTGTTTCATTAGTTGGTTTGATATTCAGATCCATCAGGCGATACCAGCAACAAGCGCACAAGTGTGGATTGAGGGTCTCAGTTTTTTCTTCCCCTCTTCCCCACCTGACCCTGTCTGAGCAAAATGGGACAAACTAATGGATTACGAAGTTATAGATATGAGCCTGATTAAGCACAGGCTCAGCCAGAAAGCGGTCATTACAGTTTCTGAGTTTTAAAGCGTTTATACGGGTGAAATGCTTCCTCCCCTCTGAGAGGTGACAGCGCAAGACCATTAAATATTTATGGTAACACTGAAGTTCAGGGAGCTGGCTGTGACTTTTGACCATTATTAGCTGCTTTAGGATGGGAGGTTCAGCAGTGCTTGCTTCTGTGTGTTGCATTAGATTATCACAGTAAGTGCAAACGTACGTTTACTCAGACCAGTACATCTACTGCAGGAAGGATCTCTTGTTCTTCTGACTCGCCTGATCTTATTATTAAAACAAATACCTCTGATCCCTCCCCTCATTTACAGGTTTTTAAAGGTTCTCCAGAAACTAATTTCACCAATATTTTCTTCTACTTTTGCTGGAGTACAATTATATCACACATGGTCACAAGGGGGCAGTGTTTTACAATTATTATAAACCTCAACCGGCTTTCATGAAGTTCTTGGCACTGACAGTGCTGCATGATGGTCCCTTTTTTCTTTTTTGTTTACAAGAAATAACTCAAAAATATACATAATCCCGTCTCTAACGAGCCCTTTGATTCCCACTACAGTAGAACATCAGAATCTCTCAGCTGCAAAGACCACTTTCCAGTTAAAGCATACTGTAGCAGCAGAGCTGCCAGTGTGAACACAGCGGGTGCATTTTATTTTTTTGGGAAATAACTGTTTTCACAAGGGATTTGTGTATATATTTGTGTGTTGTGGGGATTCAAAAAATATTTCAAATCAAACATGAGCAGATGTTTGTTGTGGACTCTCCTTCATCCTCCTCCATCTCTATTACTCGTTTGTCTCCATCTTTCTCTTTTCAGATTCCACACTACTTCTGTACATGAAGGACTTAGGTCCAGTAGCAGAGACAGTTTTTTATCATCATCATTTTATTACTGTGTCCTCTCTCTCTCTCTCTCTCTCTCTCTCTCTTGCTCTCGCTCACTCCCTCTCCATTCAAGTGACAGATCAGTTTCCAAATACACCCGGTCTAATTAAATTGCTCGTCAGTCTTCTATGGAGGATGGTGACAAGAGGTGTAGTAGCACTCACTCGCTTTCAAGATGAGTCCAGTGGGGTATAAAGCTTGGGTCATTTAAATTGGACAGATACATCACTACCTCTCTCCAATATCAGCCAACACTTCATAACACAAATGCTAATTAATCATTAAAGTAGCATAAATGAAAGGATAGAACTCTGACTTTATCCCTTGACAGAGATAAATTGCTCCTAATGATGTGAAAATGAGGGATTCCGCTGTCGTGTTGGAACAATTATATATGAGTAAGACATATGACAAGTGTCCTTTACGGGGCCAATAGCCACTTACTAGTTGCTAATTAGGGTGATGAGGGGGCCTTAATTGCTTCCTACAGGATTGTTGCCTGGTACTTTCATCAGAACTGAAATGAAACATTCGGCTCCAAATGACAGAATGGATGTTAGAGGCGCTGCGAGGAGAAAGGCAGCATCCTTTCAAGAGCACTGGACTGTCTCAGTGTCTTCTCTCTTGTTATGTCTCTCTTTGTGTCTCTGTGTTTTTTGTGGGGTCTTTCTGTTTGTGTGTGTGTGTGTGTCCCTACGCGTGGGTGAGTGCTTATGTATGCGTGAGTGTACAGAGAGACCTTCAGTTCATTGGACCGATGTATTTGTTATAACTAGTAGTGTGTATTTGTCAGGCGAAAATCAGTGTGCATGGAGTGAGTGGATGAGTGAAAAATATGGGGTTAGTGTTGAAAAAGGTGCAAAAAGCCAAAGGACGTAGCTGCGAGAAGAGTGAGAGAAAACAAGAGAGAAAAATTAATAAAGATGGCCTTACACAAGTGGAAGAGGGCTTACATTGCTTGTGTTTATCTACTGTATGTTAAAGTAATCTGCGCTAACCCACCTTTCAGTAGGAGATTTTTTTTCTGTAATGCTGCAACGTGCGTTTAACAAAAATTCAGAATTGGAAGATGCATGAATCGATTTTAGTGCCAACAAACAAACAACCCTGACATAGTTTCACCTTAGAAAATACTGACAATTGCTGTCGTGCACATTATCGTCCCGCTGGAGTTTGTCTTGTGGCCACACGACAAATTAAATACAATTTGCTGCTGGATGGGAACAGTGGGTTTTATCAAAGTGTGTTCGGTGAGGTTATTAGATCAGCGACGGAACCACTCTCAGCAAAACCACAACAAAGATAAAAGATAATGAGTTGGGTGAGAATTAATTTTGTGTTCAACACTACGAGTCTCGGTGTCCACTTTCTCATAACACGCTGTCATTTAAGAAATGATAGATTCACATTTGTTTTGAGCACGACTCAATGCTTTCATGCCCATATTTATATGTTAATGTTCTCGCTGGCTCATTCCTTCATTCAACAGGCATCACTGGACCACATCTTCATATTCTCTACTTTTTTCATGGAGAAAACTTTATATATGAGGCTGCCTGGTTTGTGGGAAAGTTTCATTCACCAAATAAATCAATACTAGAGTAAAATAATTTTCCATTAGTCACGGTAGACAAAGAGTAACTTGGAAATGTAGATTTCATGTAGAAAGTGATGTATGAGCATAGACTAAAAAACTCAACCTCTTCTTTAATTCTTTAAAGTTTGCTGTGGAAGAGAGACGCAAAGTTCAAGGAGTTGTTCTGTGTCTCACACTGAAATGTCAGAGATTTCATTCCTTTACCTACTGGTGCAGTTGTGTCCCCTAAAAACATTTGAGACTCAAAACACATATCTGCGCAGTCACTGTGAAGCACTCAGGAAAAAAACAGTGGCAAACTACCTTAAATGTAAATGAGCTTAGAATTGTAAACAGGCCTGCCCTGAGCTAATGTTAGTGGAAAGTCTATTGATTAGGTGGTTGTTGTTTCATCTCAGGATCTACAAGTCAGTCTATGTGGATCTGGTGTTGTTGGCTTTAGGCAGTACTAGAGTCCAGCTGGATTGTACTATTTACCATGTTGGTCTCTCCTCCCGGGTTTATTATTTAGGAGTCAGACGCAATTCAATTGAAAGTTAAAATCAGCTTTAATATCAGAAGAGTAAGAGTTACAGCGCGCTGGGTCAGGATGCTCTCTAACCAGCAGACAGTGTGAGTCAGTCCAGACTGACCTTCCTACCCTTACAGACCCACATAAACGCATACTTGTACAAGGAGCAACCTCTTCTTCCTCCTTGTCCTCTGATTGGCTCGTCACAGTTGCTACCGAGGAGCTTGCAGACCTTCTCGTCCACGTGGCTGGTGTTTTCCTGCATGATGCTCCTGGAACCCTGTGAGGACAAATACTAAAGCGCATATGCACAGAACAAAGACACCTTTTTTAACACTTAAGAATAGTTCCTCAAAAAATAAGTCGCCTTTATTTTTAAACAGACGCCAGTAATCCGGTTTTCAAATGTGACCCAATGTCTTTTGTCTACGTCTTCTGAACTTTCTTTTGCCTGTGTCAGCTCAAAACATCTGCTTGTGTCATTCAAAGGTCAAGTAGCTGCTTTATAGAAAATGGCTAAGGTTAAATATTTTTTGCAAAATATTCAATAGTAGCATACTAAAAGTATTATTTAACAATAAGTTACCATCACAACTCCATAGGCGCAGCTAATGCAAATCGTAACACCAGTAAGGAAAGGGTGACTTCTTCATTCACGTCCCATCTGTCTGTTCACAGGTTTGTTCCAGGACATTTTGTTGAACCAGCCTCTGACCAGGAATTATTAGACAGAAAAGTGCAAAACTGCCAGCAATTAGTGACCACGTTTGGTGCTCATGTTCCACACACAAACACACACCTGCGCGCACAACAGCCGTCATATTGCTCTCAGTGAATGTATCTTCAGAGGGACCATTATACTGCAGACCAAAATGAAATCAAAATGAAAGATCCATTTAGGTGCATCCCACCGTGCAGCTGGCTTTGGACCGTGTGTTTCATCCTTCCCGGCAGTCTTATCTTCCCCTGTGTGTGTGTGTGTGTGTGTGTGCGAGCATGCTGTATGTTTATGTGCCAGTCTTCCTAAGGAGTTGTCAGCCAGTCGGACTACCATCGACCATCCTTCTTTAGTCCTGCTCTCACTGTATGTCTGACAATCCTCCTAACACATGCACACGTGCACACGCCCACCAGCAGTTTAACAAGCTGCCTTTGTCTTTTGGTACAAAACAAGTCTTCGTACAAGGAGAACAGGAACTAAATTTGGACCTTTGTAAATTCTGGTGAAGGGTTTGAATAAAGGCAATTTATCCAAGCAAGAAATCAAAGGTGTTTCGCTTGTCTGTTTTTACATCTGCCAGAACACGCTGGTTAAAAGCAGCTGATAAGCCTGCGATCGCAAAGTGTTCTTTAGCAGGCCGGAGACTGAAATTAATAGGACGTGACAGGGTGTCTCCTGAGGATCCCACTGGTTGAGAAATTTTTGATCGTACTCATACCAAATAAAATATAAAAAGCAAACTCTGTTTAATATGTTGAAAGGGTGAGTCTTTGCAGAAGGCTAAAACAAATGCTATTGAAACATATATAGTGCATATGTGAAGAGAGAATATGGATCTTGTTCTTTTTCTGTTGCCATTCGAGTGTTCAGAAGCAGTGTGCAAAAACTGCCTGTGTACATCAAAGCACGAAGGTTGGCCTCCAACCCGATATTCACCCTGCAGGTCTTTGAGATGGTTCCTCTGGTGAAACTCTTTGATATTTTGGATCATGTATTTGTATACAAAGTGATAAAATAAACTGACACACCTTTACAGTACAACTATGCATACCAACAGTCTATTATATATCATATATATGACTTTTTATCAGCATTTTGGAGGCTATCCAGCATTATATTACAGAGAGAGGTGTTTTCGCTATTGAGCTTAGTATCACTGTCATAAAGAGGTGGATGGAATAATAAAAAATGCCCAGCACTCTCAGGTTTTGAATAAGAGCAAGTGAATTTCTTAAATGCATAAAGTTGTGTGTGCTTCTGACAGCCACACCATTTTGAGCACCAGCAAAGGAAACTTACTTCCACAACTAATAAAACAAATGGATGGATTTAGTTTTAACAAAGTGATTCATTTGTAAATGTCAGACAGAAAGGGACCATTTATTTCACAAAGGGCCATTCATTCATTTCTCCCTGAGCGGCAAATAGGAGGCATCGGGCCTGTGGGGACTGGGCGACTGTTTGCTATAGCTAGCGGCCGCACTCTGAAAGTCATTCATCAGAAGCATTTCCCCTTTCCTAAACTCTCCCCAGCCCAGCTGTCGTGATGCCGCCGAGATGAATTAGCAGTGTCACCCTGTGTTTCCCCTGCAGGCAGGCATCCTCCTGCTGCCCCTTGGGCTGTAAATATAAATCTGCTCCATCCAGCCACACTACTTATACAGTACGACTCCTGAATCCATTTTCAGATGAATGCGTTGCTGTATCACAGGTCGCTTTACACGGTGGTGCTGCCACACTCAGTCTTTTCACAATGTGAAAAAGATGCTTCTGAGACCATCCTGTCCAGAGCGCAGTGTTAGATTAACCAAGCATGGCGGAAATGTCATCTCTCACCAGCTATTCCTTGTATTTAAACATCTGGTCTGAAGCCGTGCACAATACAGAGGTATTACTGCAGTTAAATTTTTGATGGGTTTTAACACAGCACAATTTTTCCCAGGGCAGTCTTTTACATGCTAGCTTTAAAAAGCTTAAATGTTTCATGGTGTGCTTAAAACAGCCCTATAGCTTCTCTAATGTGCAATCACAGTAAAATGGGTCAACATGGGCTTTTAAAGACCCACAGCAACTGTAATATTTTTAAACTTGGTTCACCCATTGTTTAGTTTTTTTTTAAGTTTCATATCTGGCCATAAACGCATCATTCTGAAACTCACTCGACAATAAAACACAACAACAGGAAAGAGTATTCAGTGAGGTAATATTAACGAGATCTGAGCAACGACATGCCTTAAAATACATATAATAAATAAATATAATAAACAAATAATAGTCTGGTGTGGGACTGTTGCTCTGTGTTGGCAGTATTATTCAAATCCTGTGAGTGAGAACACAGAAATCATGTGTTACATATATATAACAATACAATAATCTCACATCATTTCTGTAAGTTTCTACTTACTCTAGTGAAGCCATATTGAGGTGTGGTGAACCTGAATCATCACGACTTCTAGTTTGTAAATAAAGAAATAGGTGGAGTTCCCCCTTAAAAATCAATTTCATAGTTTAAAATAGGTTTTAAGACATTATTCTTGTATTGTAAATCAAAGCTGTGACATTTATTTACATGTTACTTCACTTACAGATGTATGAAGTTCTGTTTTATTGAGTTTAGCGAGTTCTACATACAATCGTGACTTTACCGTGCTCACAGCAACTAAATCAAATTGTAGTAGACACAGCATTACAATATATTCAGCTTTTTATCTCAGTGTCACTGTCCTAATATCTCTGTGTTCACCAGCTTATATTGAGCTCCTGAGCTTCCTCCACTCACTCTCATCTCTCACGTGGCACATACCTGATGCAGTATTTAATTCAACCTTATAACCCGGAAGATTCAGAGGCTATTGGAAATGTGGCCTTTATGACATTTGTCCCTTACGGCTGATCATGTACACAATTGTCTGCAAAATTGTCTCAGTAAATCTACAGCTGCTCCGCTGTCAGCACCCGCAGCTACAGGGCCCTGACTGTTGCTGCTTCCAGTGCCGCCGCTCCATTTCCCTTCTTTTGCTGTGTCCTTCGCTGACTCCCTCCTTCTTTGCAAGTTCCCTTGCGGATGCCTTGGTGCCAAACATACCCAGCAGGAAACAGAGGAGACAGCAGCAACCGAAAGAAGCAGAGAGAATACAGAGATCACAGAAAGAGAAGAGGAAAGAGGGAGGCACAGTAGGGAACAGAGGTGAGTGTGTGAGGAGGACTGACTTATAATGTAAAGACATGCAGCTGAGGCTGGCACTGCGAGGGGAGATGCGTTGTGTTTATGCAACAGCAAAAAGTCCTGAGAGTAAACACGGAGAAGAGAAGTAATGACAGAGGCAGAGCATGTACAGCCAGGTAGATTTAAGACATCTTGGTGAGGAGACCGGTTGGGAGGGGAGCTGGACAGGGTTGTTTGCCCTGTGGCATGTAGTTTTATGCTACACATGTCAAGGTCCAGACTGGCCGGCCGCACCCCGATCTGGCCCCAGCATGACAGTTTGATTAACTGCTGAGTGCCTCAGCATCTCACAGCTCTTGCAAACAAACCTTCTGCCGTCGGCACATGCAGTCACACACAAAGCAACGGGGACCCCGAAGGTTTATTTAGACTTCATCGGTCCACAGAATATTCAAATTGCACCTGTCACTCCCTTTACAGAACGTGTTTTGACTAAATATGTAATAGCAGTATGGTTAAAAACATCTATTTAAGTGTGTGTGTGTGTGTGTGTGTGTGTGTGTGTGTGTGTGTGTGTGTGTCTATATACACCTGAAAAAATTAGCCTGGTAAAATAAGAGAGGAAAAATAAATTAATAGGTAAATGGCTGCACTGAACAGAAAAAACTGTAATAAGGGGGAGTGAAATGTTTTACATAAGAATAAAGCTATTTTTAAATACTGTATATTGAAGGTCAGAACTATTCAACGAGAACTTGTATGACGTGCATCATCTTTAAATGCTCTGCCTAAGTCTGAATTATGTTTTTCTGGTTATGAAAAACACTGCAGGCGATTCAGCTCCGAGCAAAGCTCACACTTCACGGCCCAGTGTGTGGTTCTGGCTAGATTGCTAAAATGACTTATAAGATATGACGTCAAGTGGCAGCTATTACATCTCTGTGCTTGTCAGTGCCTCTGTCATTCATTTTCAGTTGTGTTCGTTGCTTCGCTGGCCTCGCTGATTGATAGCAAAGCCTTGTTCTTATTTGGGGGAACTGAACTAAAAACCCCAAATCCATCCTAAAAACAGCAATCTACTGATTACTCTCATTCACAATAACTCCTAGCCATCAAGCAACTAATTCCCTGTGACATTTAATAGCCTGTGATGGAAATTCATGACAGTCGTTTGCATTAGATACTGACATTTGTGGTCTGACAACGTTCGTCATTGTGTCTCTTTTTGTATCTCTGTGGTCCTGCTGACAGGTCCAAACTCCAGAACGTGACCATAAATTTACTCAGCATACTGCCAAGTGTGTAAAAAAGCCCCCATTAGCTTTCTGTCTAACAGCTTTCGGATTTGTCTCAACAACATCATTGGAATGACTTTGCAAGAGACGGTTTCACTTTCACAAATGAGGATGGAGCTGTCTCTGATGACTGTATACTAACGCCATATGTGTATTATCCTTTAAGGTGATAGCCTTGGGATGCCTAAACTCATTGTTCTTTGAATAAATAAACGTGCAGTTTTGTTATAGTCTCAAATGTTCTGTTGTGGCAGTTTACACATTGGAAAATCAATAGTCTTTTAGCCAAAGTCAGCATTTTTTTGGCCAATACTAATCAAGGAAATTGCTTTTTGATGTTATTTCTTTTTTATTTCCTTTGATCCCCTTTTTATTGAACCAGTAAAATATGTGTTTGAAACTATTTCCCCTTATACGTTAGAAGCTTCATGGTTTATTTTAAGATCCAGTCCATCAAGCAGGACATTTATTTATTTACGCCTGAGATGCTTAGGTATTAATAGACTAACAATACTTGTCGCCTAAGAAATATGCCTGTGTATTTTCATAATGGGTTCATTAGTCAAACTCTTAAACTGCGGTTCCAGAGCAGCGTGCATTTGTTATTCTGTTGTTGTTACATTGGCTGTGGGATTGTGTTTCTCTGTCAAGCAAGTACATCATTATCCCTTCACCCAGACGGATTAGCTTGTTGCACAGAGGCTCTCCTCCAATACGGCTCTCTCGATGAGTTTTCCGGGGAAATGAGGTTGAACAAATGCTGTTAAATGCCAGAAGTGTCAGGAGCCATCTCTGGTGACTTCTGATGCATAGTTACATGTAAGTTACAAAAAATCTATACTTGGTGACCAAGTAACTTTGCAGTTACTCATATAATCGCACTGCACAGGAAAAGCGCTGGTCTGTGTTGGTCTTTTATTTTCTCTCCTGCTCACGCAGCATTCTGTCCGTGACATGCACTGCATTCTATCCAGCACATTTTAATTGTCATGTTACCAGTGTTGAATATGTGCTGGTGGGATCTCACTCAGCCGCCAACGCGGGTCCAAACATTCCCCTTGACATCCCTCACTCATTAAACCATGAGTTATCACCCGAGTTGAAGTTGATTGTCCTCAGAAGGGACATTATGACAGGTGCCACAGTATATCGCTGAGAGAAGAGTATGACTAAGCGGGCCATGAACCCAGGAACATGAGGAGAGCTTGAACTACCGGTGGTAGCCTTCTGGTCGCAGTGCTCGAATTATCATGCCATGTACACGCTATGAATATTATGATGTAGACTGTGGCTGGGTAAGGCAGCGCCTGTACAAAAAAGTAACCCTGTGTTTCTAGGAATTACATCCAGCAAGATATGGAACCTTTGTGTAACAAGGTGGAAAACTAAGTGGTGTTCAAATCAGTCTGGGTGATAAATGTTTGTCTTATATGGTAGAACACTGTTGATATGTTTCGGCTGTTAAGGTAAACTAGCACTAATAATTTTTCCAAAAGGTAAAACTGTAAAATAACAACGGATACAGTTACAGTCAGGGAAAAGGCTCCAAGCAATGTTTTTCTCTGTTTATGATGAAGGGTGTCTGGTTGGATTGTTGCTGAAGAATGATGCTGTTGTTTGGCCCACAGGACGACTGCCCCAAGCTGGCCAATCAGAGCAGAGCTAATTGTATGGTGGAAGGGGGATCTTAAAGACACACAGACTCAAACAAACCTTTTTAGTATCAAGGTCACAGAGGCATCTAGCATTAGTGGGACCCCGGAATAATATGGAAATCCTAAATGAAACACACTTTTGCCACTTTGAAAGAATGTTAGCGTTAATCATTTCTTGATGTTTTGCAGAATCATCCACCAGGACTTTGCAGTTTGCAGAAATGCCTCCTGTGGAATAGACTCACAGACCATTCTGGCATAAATGCTGAGATAGTCTCTAAGGTTTCTGAGTGAGGTTCTATTATGTTTTTATTAGCAACTTTTTTGTGTTCAATTGTTGTCCCTACAAATAAAACGACCCTCTTACCGACCTCCTTTTCTGCATGTTATTACTTTTTGTGCTGATAGCAACATGTTTCCAGATCTTTGGAATTACCTGCATTACCAGAAACACGATTTATCTTGTAAAGCAGACATGATATAACATTTATTCCCTTCATGCTCCCTTTCTCCTTTTATTCACTCCATTTCCTGCTCACCACATTCCGCGTGCAGACACATTACACATCGTGCCAAAAAGTAGGAGCAGAAGGCAAGAATCAGTCCTGCGTGGCATTCAGTTTTTACTCAGGATTGGAACACGGTGTGACGATGACCAAGCAAGCAAGAACAACCACTTAACCGATAGCCCCAGAGAGAAAGATGGTTTTCACCAAACGCTTCCTCCGTGGTGCATTCAAGCTTCTGTTTCAAGCCGCGTCACCTGCTGGAAACGGTTTCCCCACATCACCACCAAACCGAGGGACCGAAGGGTCAGAGAACCTTTTTAAAAAGTAGGTGAGACCCTTTGGGAGTTTGGTCGGATGCTTTGGAGACGTGGAACATGATTCGTGGTAAATTATCAGCATGTTGACCTTTTTGTTTTTCTTCTAACATTTCAAATGCTGGACTCAAACACATCAGAGAACTGACAGTCAGGAATGTCAGCCAGTTTGATTTCATCTGATTATCACACACACTCTGTTCAGCTCCAGCTTTGGGTGTGTACCATTTAAAAATCACCTTGTAGAACAAAGAGGGGGCTCAACGTCCTCCACAGCTTTACCTTCTATTGCATTGTTCAGATTTGAGGAAGAATACAAATTGTGAGCTACGAGGGATTACAACGCATGTGTGTGTGTGCGTGTGTGTGTGTGTGTGTGTGTGTGTGAGCCAGTAAGTGTGTGTGACGGACTTGAAAAGGAAGACAAATGGTCTGTAGCTGGGGCCAGTGATTTCATTCACCAAACGGCACTGTGGGTTCTCTCAAGACTGTGTGTGTGTGTGTGTGTGTGTGTGTGTGTGAGGAGGATGAGAGGCTGAGATTAAAAAACAATAAATGTGTAATTGTGGGCTTTTAACTAAATCCATCGTCTCTGGGGCATTTCCTCTGATTTTCAGAAAGGAATTGTGTGTAATTTGGATGAAATCATCTCTTGAACTCTTGTTGCTGCACAGGCTACTACATCATTCTTCGCCTCCCACCCTCCCGGACAAGCTTAAGGAGCGCTGTGCGACTGACAAAATACTCCCCCATTACTGCCACAAGCTGCTGCACAGCGCCTGAGAGGACCGTGCGTGCGCCTCGCTCCCTCCCTGACGAACAGCAGCCATCCGAGAGCGCAGAGGCGAGTGGCCGCGGCGGGACCGGTGCTGAGGGCGCGCAGCGACATTCTTCCAAAATGTGCCAGTGCGACTCCTCTGGATCAAAACCGAGACAGGGATCCTTCTCCGAAGCCGGGAAGCTCTTCCTGAAGCATACCACTTTGCACGGTTTGAGGCACATCTTCCTTAGCGGCTCTTACCCCCGGAGAGTTGCCTGGCTCCTGGCTTTCCTGGCAGCTCTGGCTCTGCTCTTCACCTGGTCCTCCAACAGAGTGCGGTACCTGCTCTCCTCGCCCATGTACACCAAGGCGCACATGGTGTACGCGAAGCGACTCGTTTTCCCGGCTGTGACCATCTGCAACCAGAACCTGCTGCTGCCGCGCCGCATGAAGAAGACGGACATATTCAGCGCTGGGAGGTGGCTGGGACTTTTGGGGAGGAACTGGCAGGTGTCAGCGGCTGCGAGAGAGGCGCTCGCACCTCTGCGGGGCGACGGTGGCGGGAGCGCAGGGGGAGAGCCGCCTTGGTCCCCGCTGTCTCGCATTCTGGACTTCGACCACTTTCTCCCTCCTCCCCGAGAGTCCCAGCCGTCCATGAGGCAGCTGCTGGACCGGCTGGGACACCAGCTGGAGGAGATGCTGTTGTACTGTCGATACCAGGGAGAGCTCTGTGGGCCGCGCAATTTCAGCACCGTGAGTGTGTCGCCAAAGTTCAGGTGTTTGCTCCTGAACTGCCCCGCCACCCCCCAACAGGTTGATGTAGCGTTTACATCAACCTGTTGATGGACCGTATCTAATAATTAGACTGAGTCAGAAGGTAAACTGTATGAAGGACAGACAGATACCAAGTGGCCACGTAATTAATGTGTTTTGCAATAACAATGCGCATTCCTCTGCGCTGTTGCTTAGTGATGGCTTCAGTATTTTCCGCACGCCACATAAATGCCACTTTAATATTTATATTTGGTGCTGCGGTGTGTAGGGTGTGCAGCTATTTATCTTATGTAATAAGATTTCAGCACACAGTATACCTCGATTAGTTGGCTGTAATATCCCTTTAGCTTTTCTAAATTGACTGACAATGCTCAGAGTGAAATTTGGTTTTTAAAAGTTTTCATCACATGACTCTTTTTCTATAAGCATCAGATTGTTTCTCACCTGTCATTTCCTTTCACTATTAACTCACAGATATTTCCACTGTGAAATATCTGATTGCTCCACACCAAACAACATCCGGAACAGACTTCTGTTTTCACCATATGGTCTGACCGGGCCCCACCCCTGTCATCCATCACTACCGGATCAATGTGTGTACAATCCTTCTTAACGAGAGACCAATCTGCCCATAATGAAGACTTCTGATTCATTTAGCGATGCTTTACGACACACCCGGCGCTGTGATGAAGAGCAGTTAACATCGGCCTCGCTGCTAAACTGCGTGGAGAACAATGTGAATGCCAGCATTCCTGTCTCTCCCACCTCATTACCCAAATTAGTTTTCAGTTATATAGATTTTCTTCTGATTCCGGATAGACTGGCGTCTGGTTGGACCTTTTGCAGCAGACAGGACCCGGTGTTGTTTTGGGTGTTGACAGATATTTTGAATTTGAGCAAGCTTGCCCTGGTGGCAGCCTTAAGTCTTCTCAAAAAAATGCACGGAAAAGCTGTTATTTCTTTTCAGATTTTTTGTGAAGTGCATCTGGAACCACAAAACAAGTTATCACAGTTAAACACATTTCACTGCTTCTTTAAGAACACTTCATGCTGTGCAGAGTATTTCCGAGGGTGACCAAGCAACAGCAACCTGTTTTAGAGATAAACATAATGCCGAGGTCTGAATTTTAGGGATGTGTGTCATGTGTTGGTGCATAGCTAATCAATGATTCCCTGCTTAGCTTCAGGCCGAGCAAGACAAGATTCTCAACATGAGTCAGACCAGTAGAATCAGTCATACTTGAGAGGTGAGGCGCGGGGGAGGAAGGCAAGCCCGTCTACATGCAATGGGTTTCGGGATATATTGACTTTTGTGCAGGAACCCCCATGTTGCTGTGGCTTTTTGGAAACTCTTTTGAAATTTACTGGTCCAGTCAATGCATAATTTCCTCCGTGTAGCTGCTTCGCCCTTCCTTATCCATGCTTTAACCACGACCCTCTTGTACATCCTTTTGATCAACAGTTTTCCACCTAGCACTCTTGATCTGATTGACGTCACAGACTCAGAACAGGATTAGTGTTACCAACGATTGCCATTAAAAGAAGTTGTAGTTGCATCAGTTGTTTGGAAGCCAGTGTATGAACCAAGTCTAACGCCACATTGGCAGCCACCTAGAACGTAGAACACCCATGTTGGTAGACAAAAACAATGAGCTCAAAGACACTAAGGCGCTTCACAGAACAAATGTAAAATGCAGAGATGGTGATAAATTTCAATGGGTTCGTCACTAACAGACACATTTTGAACAAATTGACACATCAGCGTCTGGCTTTCGTGATTTTCCTCTCACTTTTTCTTCATCAGCAGATCGAGTTGTCGTGTTAAATCTTTCCACAATCTTGAAAACCTGCAGAGACCGCTCTGACTTGAAAGTTCATTCATGACCTTGCAAACAGCGGTCGACAAAACAATCTCACCTCAAGGTGTATTTAGTAGGCGTTGTAGATTCTCGTCCCATATGTCTGATACGCATGAAAGCTCCAAAATAGCTGTTCAGCGGACCCTGAAGTGAGATCATTTTTAGGGGTTTGTGACGCTCATGGTAATGTTTGATCTGTGTTGAAGTTGATGTAGAAGTGTTGATTAAAATCTGTGGCATATTTGTTTGCTCTGTTTGATTATACTACGGTGTAAGACCCTTGTATTTGGCAGTGCCCCCCCCTCCCCATACAGATAGAGTTCAGTAACATAGTGTGGATACAGCAAAAAAGATGTTCGCCACACTTCATTATCTACTAATTAAATGTGGTATTTTTTAATTAATTAAATAAAACACAGTGCAGAGCAAATTCGATTTACGCCGTGCTACAGACAATCCCTCTTAGGTGTGTTTTTGTAACTGTCATAACACATTGCACCTTTGTGCTCAGCACTGATCTTAAAATCAATGGAGAGGAGTAAAAGTGGTTCCCTGGCAACTTTAGGGAACAGCTTGTGCATCCTTGTCACATTGTCATGTGAAGGATAGCCGAGGGCCATCTCAACAGTCTTGAGCTGTCTTGTCTGTGAATTATTCATCGAAGAGAGAGTCTGTGACATTTCTACACCCTGCGAGAACGAAAGAGGGTGATGTCTCTCTCAGTGTTTTCCCCATAGGTGGGGCAGATTTAAATATTTAATTTATGTGTTTAGGTGACAGAGAAGTTTTTCTTTTACATGCGATGTATACAGCTTAGTGTTGAGTCATGCAATATCACAGGCAACACAAATATTCACTCACCGTTTATGCTAAAGCATGTGAGGAGCAGGTTTCAAATCAATCATCACTCTGTAGAATCATGCCAAACTGCCCTTATGATTTATTTACATCATTTCATTAATAAGCTTCTGTTTGTGCGATGATGGTGTTTGTGTATTAGGGAAAAGTTGCTGCATTTAGGGCATTTTACACAGTACAAACACTGAATAAGACATTGGGCTGTTGGATAGAGAGACACGAGGAAGCATGTTGAGACAGTGCAAGCCTCAGAGCTACACAGAAAGATCCTGACTCCCCAAGGCCACCAGCGGCACCCACTCCTGCTGCTGCTGCTCTTCACTCGGTGCATCCAACACAATCTCCTGGTTACCACAGCAACTCTGACTGCTGGCCTCCTGTAGTCAGTCACCACGTTATTATCAACACATGCACGCAGATGGCAAGCAGGGATGGCTGTACACGTCCATGCAAATACTGTACACACACACACACACACACACACACACACAGACAGACTCAACCATGTGAGCATGCTCAGCTACATGCACAGCGTGAAACAGATGTGCACGCCTCCTTGCAAGCACATGCAGTCTTATCTCTGGATTTCTTGAGCTGCCAAACAATTTTCTCCTTTGAGTGTGAGCCACATCGCCTCATTCTCTGAATGTTCAAACTTTATCTTCGAAAAATTGGTGTTGGTGAGCTGCAAGTGGGAAAAACCTTGGAAAGAAATCACCCTACCATAGGTGGGTTTTAGATTTTAAGCAAAACGTGGCTCTCTTGGCTGCCACAGGCTCTTATGGGGAATAGTGTCAGACTGGGAGCAAGAAAGATTTATTTACAAAAGTTGAGCTCATTGTTGTTGAGATGCAGAAGTCACAGTGATGTCATGTGACTTCCCTGCCTTTGTATTTTAAAGAGTAATGACGAACAGTTATCTGATTACGCTGAGAGGAGACTCCTGGACGAAGATGGATTTCAGGGGCATGTTATTGATGTTTGTATCCTGCTCTAGAGTCAGTGCACATAGGTGGGCGTTGCAGCCACTGTTTTGACTGAGTTTTGCCACTTATGCTCTTGAAAGGTCACATCTCATATTGTCAGAAGGTTTTATATTTCACCACTCTCGTGTCTGAAACGCTCCTATATAAACACGACCTAAGAGGCGTTCTATGGCGAGTTCCGCTCCATTCTTGCCGCGCATGCCTCAGAACAGGATTCACATTATTCTAACTTTTCCTTTGTGAGACATGGCGGCAGGCATTTTTTTATGTGATGTGCATCTGGTGTTTGTGACATTTGAGTAATTTGTCATGAAACACTGTCTGATTCATGAGTCACCGTTGCGATAAGCACATCGTTATGTGTTCTCACTATACTTTTGCAAAGAAAAAAAAGCTTTAGGAAATTTCAGCCAAAAGAAAACCTACTGCAAACTTATTTTTACCATTATCTTACAGTAAAACCTTATCTTCATTTTTTTTTTTGTTGTGTCCACAAGGTTTAGACAAAGACTGCTGGATTAAAATGAGACGTTATTAATGCATTTCTCAAACTCATTCTCAGTTTCTTTTAATATTTCCTCATGAATGTCAAAACGTTAAAGGTTAATAATAAGTTAATTGTGTGCTAGGATGTTTTGATACAGCTCTTCCAATCACGCAGCTCAACAACGAAGTAGATGATTTGGATGCCAGCCATGGTCTTTCATTTCCTAATGTCTGTGATTAGATTACATATCCATTAGTTCACTGGCAGTCACTCACTTTGCCAATAGGTCACAGTTCCCTGCGGCACTCTATAGCACCTCTCCTGTAGATGTTACCGTACAGTATATCCAGATCCATCAATAGCAGCACATGGTAGCATGTGGGGCAGGCATAGTTAGATTTTGACAAGACTGCATCGTGTTCACTGAAAGTTGCCTCTGTGGGTGTGTGTCACAGAGATAAAAGGAGAACTGGAGCATGCTGCACTCGCTTGATCTGGCTTCCTTTTTCCGGGATGCTTTGAATTTAGTTGGGAGAGAAAACTAGTACACTTGGTGACCATTTGATTAAAGTTGACACCTTTGGGTGATTTAAAGCAGAAACGCCAAAACGTCACTGGGTTCAGCTTGTAAACAGCTGTTTTTTTATTAGTCAAACCATGCATGACATTTATCTATAACACTATTCATAAGCTTGGGATCACTCAGAAATGTCCTTTTGAAAGAACAGATTTTAGCAAATCTCATCACCAAACCTCAAGTTGATCATAAATACAGTAGAGACATTTTTAATGTTGACCCCAAACATATACCTGGCAGCATATCTTAACAAACTAAATAAGAAATATTCATTTTTCTAAAAAGATAAATAATAAAAAGAAGTTTTTTTTAAAAATATAAATACTATTTTTTTTAAATCTCATTATATTAAGGCACTACCTTTACTGACATTTCGCTAGATTTACTTTTGCGTCAGCAGCCATTGTTGTTCCGTGTGGGAGTTTCTCAGGCAGAGGATATTTCACTCTGAAATAAAAGTCATATTCTCGCACTGTAACATGCAGCACAGATAGAGGTGAGGGTTCAGTTTGTCACAAGCATCTGAGTGCCACGACCTCTGCGGTCTGCTGCTGTCAGCATAACAAGAAGAGGTTACTCCAGGTGCTTGTAAAACAATCCCTGCTCAGCACGGCGTCTTTCTAAACCTCTTTAAAAATTAAACACACACACACACACCTGGAAACCGAGAATTCAGATTTCTGATCCTTCAGGATCAGTTCATTTTCTCTCACGTCATCTGTCGTTGCTAAGAGTAGTATAGTACCATCATTTCTTATTTGTATATTTCAGATATTCACACGTTATGGAAAATGTTACACCTTTAATTCGGGCCAAGATGGACGACCCTTGCTGGTGACGATGAAGGGTGGGATGGGCAACGGCCTGGAGCTGATGCTGGATATCCAGCAGGATGAATACTTGCCTGTGTGGGGAGAGACTGGTAAGTGCACCTTGACATTAAAGCATTTAAATCATTTTATTCCCACTAATGAAGCCTTCAGCTAAAACCACAAGATCAGTGTTTCTGTTGTTTGCCCCGAAGCGAATGGCTTGAGTTAAAAAAGAGATTTTCTTTAATCAATTAAACCATTTTCAGTGTTTGTGCGATGTGGAATCTCAGGGGGAAACAGCTATCACCGACATTCCCCTCTAATCTCTGAGATAGAGGCCAAACAGGGAGACAAATATTGCAATTCCAAAATCTTAAATCCATTTAGTATGTGGAACATGTCCACACATACAAACAGAATCAGATGTTTCATGCATATTTATAGTAAGTTATGCACCTAAAATGTGAAGCTCACTTACATTAATTATGAGTGAAATACACCCTCTGATAGTTTGAAATGCTCCTGCCGCCACCACACTAACTCATTTGTTTCAAGACAGATGGATATTGATCAGGAGAATTATTTTTCACTATATTATAATTGTATCACTTGTCAGTTAGGCTCTGAGTCTACGTAAATCAAACAAGAGTAGAAGCACTTGTGAGATACAACATCGGCGGAGGCTAGAGGCTCTTCCATTCAGGGTCCCCTCATCAACACACTTCAGTCCTTTCTGTTCCGCTCCAGGAGATCCTGAAGCTCCGCTTGTAGTGCAGCTGCATGTGCTGCTGCTGCTGCTGCTGCTGCTTGTTTCAGTATATCATATGAATGTAAAGAGACAGTTCAGTGTGGTCACAGAAACTCTGTGGTGACGGTTCACGTCAAGCAGGAAGCTGAGACTCGACAATAAAGAAGCTGCATCTACAGGATTTGATAATATCTTTATCCAAGATTATTAAGGAATTATAGGATTTTACCAAATAAATAAGAAACTACAGTACATGTGCAGTAAAGAAATATACAATATTTAACATATTCATTTCACCTGTGAAAAATATCAGCCCACTGATATCATACTCTAATGACTAAGCCTTAATCATTAATGCCAGATGCGAACTGGCCTTTGATTATGTAGATTATATTTATCACCAGTTAGTTTGATCTGGCTTTATGCCCTGCAACACATAATATGCCAGTTCAAACACCTGGGTCCTCAATTCTAAGTAGTAGTATTCATAGCACAAATACTACTGTAGGTCTGAGTCTGTAAGAACAAGTAAAGCATGTTCATGCACAACCTAAGTGAGCAACGATGAATCTCACCCGCTCCACATCCATCTGAATGAAAGACGCAATTTTAGTTCAGTGTTGCCTGTTGGGGGCAAAAGAAAACAACGCTAAAGAGCTACAACATGCAACTCTCTCTTTATTAATGTCCCTGCGTTGCTGCTGATTATGTTACGTGTCTATGCTCCGCTATTTACACACTTCATTTGTTGCCTCACAGCCAGTTATGTCAAGCAATTGCATTAAAAGCACTATAAACGTGACGTCGTCTCCCTACGTGACAAATCCAGGGCTCAATGAGGCTCACATACTGTTTACTGATTTATTATTTGTACAATGTTAAGCGTCATCGGCATTAACGAGAATGTGAGATCATCACAGTCGTAAGTCGTAACATTTTTGTTAAATCAAACATTTTTGATAAAATGAATCCATTTCTTTATCGGGACAACAAATTATTAGGACAACAAAGTATAAAGTACCTGGAATAGTTAAAGGAAATTAAATTAATGGAACCCAAATTATGAATTCAGACTGATTGAAATGAAATGCCATCATCAGATCATCATCACACATGCAGCACGGCAGATTTTATATAGATTTATAGATGTTGCATGTGTACCACTGACTGTCTGATAGTGTGCGTGTAGAGCAGTGTGGTTCTTAATGTATTCACATTTACAAGTACAAGGAGAAAGTGATAAATTGATAAATCAATTTCCAATCCTTTGTGCATAAAAAGAACAACATATGCTGTACGTGGTAGATAAATGAGGCCTTCCGGGAATAATTTAACAGCTACCAGTGAAAAGTCTGGATATTTTATCTATTCACATTTATAGCCGGAGCTCATCCCGCCATGCATTAGGCAAGAGGCAGGTTTCACGAGGGACAGGACGCCAGTCTGTAAAAGTGCCAATCTAACCCTTTTAGTCACTCCACATCAACAGAGAGTAGAGTTTTTATTTCACCTGAGCTGCATGTCTTTAGGCTTATGTGAGCAGACACAGACACAGGCAAATTCTACAAACTCCACATAGTGACACTGCGGTGTCGCGTCAGTCAGAAGTCTTCCTGGTGTGAGACTGCCACTGAGCTCACATCCTGCTGTAGTGACAATCAAAAAATCGCTAGACGCACACAGCGGGACAAGGAAGAATAGAAATCTTGGAAAAGTGTGTGTGTGTTGGGGGGTTGGTGTACAATAAGTACAAGTCACATTTTTATTGTCTTTTTTAAAAAATCCCTCCTGGTTGTGTACTCTGATCTGCTCAGAAATCTTCAGTATAATTGTTGCATATATGAAATTAATTCACAACAAACCACAGGCAGTGAAACAACTTTGAGAAAGCTGAACATGCTTGTATAGTGTCAAGTATGATTAGGTTTCCTTTTTGTTCTGATGTTTAGCCCAAATCATATTATGCTATTTGTGTAAGGATGACAGATGGCCATGACTTAAAGATGACAGGGCACTACTTATGTATATGTGCTGCTCCGAGCCTCGAGCATTTGTCTTGGCAGCAGCAGAAAATGTCTTTATATCCATTCTCAGAAGAGCAAAGTGTAGCAGTTAGAATCTGTCACTCCAGCCACATCCCTGAGCTCTTTAATTGAAAATAGTGAGAAAGCCTGGCACTTCGAAGGCAATACCAACTGATAACTGGGGAGGAAAGGCTGCGAGAAACAGACATCCCACTTTATCCCCAAGCCAGTGCTCAAAGAAACTAAATCTCCTGAATGCATCCTGCCATCGCTGCGATAAGCAGTTCCTGGTCTCTGCAAAAGTGATAGAAACACAGTGTGTTTGCATAGTATAGGTTTGAGCCACCGCGTCATTGTGATGTTCTCCTGATCTGGGTATCAAAGGAGCTCATCTGCATCGTTGAAAATCCATAGAGCCGAGTGCTGTAGCGGAGGAAGCTGTCAGCTGTATTGATTTCCTTTTCATCCTCATCATCATTTATTTATTAATTTATCCATTCACTCTCCTTTCCTCTCGGCAGTAAATAAGATTCCCGCGAGACGCATATTGTCATCCATCACTCAACTAAGCCCTGAATCACTCCGCATTCCAGCTTTACTCAACTCCTGGAAGACCTCACGGTGTTTGTTGTTCATGCAAGATTATATGTAGATGTTAACGAATAAATAAGCAATTTCTCCCATGAATGATTCTTTCCAGCAAAAAAAAGACTCCTGTGCTTAGTTCATGGAGGCCAATGTGTGCATACAAATCATCATCCCTGTTGTAAGTGTCCTGACCTGTTCTTGTCAACAGACGAGACTTCGTTTGAAGCAGGGATCAAAGTTCAGATCCACACCCAGGATGAGCCGCCGTTCATAGACCAGCTGGGCTTTGGAGTGGCGCCGGGGTTTCAGACCTTTGTCTCCTGTCAGGAACAGCGGGTACGTCTCCAGAAAGATGGCAGACATGAAATACAGGAAACCAAGTTCTGTATGATGCTGCATGTACGTTGTGTTTGAGATGCTGTGTTGGGATTTCAGCAGTTGAAATTGTAAAGAAAGCTGTGAATATGAAATGAGCCACATACTAATAATAATGTGTATAAAGATAATAGCACAAAGCGCTTCACAAAAAACAAAGCGAAACAAAAAGGCTATTGAAAACAGGACTACACCAACTCGTTAACCTGATAATCACATTCCCAGTATAAACTATTTAATCCTACGTACCGCTGTTGTTGGTGTGCAAACTTTCCATGGATACGTACTTTTATTCTGAAAACTTCACAACTGATGTTTTCAGAGACACTTTCAAAGCCTAAATCTGACTTCAAAGTACAAGCGCCTTGTTTCTAGTGAGCGTGTATTACAGCGCCTGATACAACGACACACACGAGTGTCGTAAGTGTTGCATTCTGGGATTGTTGCGGGAGTTTCGGGGGCTTTCAGCATCAGAGTTATTGTATGGCCCAGGTGACCCTGCCATGACTGATCAAACCCTGGACTATGTCCCAGTAGCACTCACACGCTACTGCTCACACTCCCCTTGATCTACAACCATCTGGAGGATCTTTCTGCCTCTGATGCACTCCTGATGACTCTGCCCTTGTCTGCCCCTATCACTCCCAGCAGACACACTGAGAGCTTTACTGAACTTTCTTGAGCCAGTCAGTATCTTAGTCATTTGAAATTTAAACAGTGAACACGAGCGGTTCCGCTTGTCAGAATCCTCCTATGTAGGTTTAACTATGTCAAGGCTGGAAACTGAAACTCTGGGCTTCACACAGCTCACCGCTTTTCCAAGCACAGGTTACATGGCTGTTAAAAAGGTCACAGAAGGAACTAGACGCACACATCGATGTTTCTATACACAGACAGCTACATGAGCAGCAATCCTGCTCTGTAAAGCAAAGAATCCCCGAACTGAGCAACACACAACATTTCTTTTCTTTTCCGCTCTTCCAGACCTTTTCAAATATTAACAGATAATCGGCCTGATATTAACGTTGTTAATTAACACTTTCTCCCTTATTGCACAGTGTTGCGAGACCTGCACTTTGAATGTGTCCTTTTTATGCTGCTCGATACTTTAACAGCGTAACATTTCAGTGGGAAGTAATGTGGCTTTCAGATGATTAAGCTGTTGCACTTAAACACAGGTCATAAATTCAGAAATGAAAATATATTGTTGAAGATAAAGCTAATTCTTTGTGACCTTTTTATCTTGTGAATCCTAAGAATCCAATAATTACAATGCAAACAGTACAAAATACTTTATGTCCTTCCTCTCTCATTATTCATTCAGTTTTTTCTTGGTCCCTGACCAGAACCCAGGGTTAGGAACTGTTAGACTAACCTACGTAACAGCCTAATGTAACCAGCTCCAGCTGTAAAATTCTACTTACACATTATTGCATCAGTATTACCAATCTAGCACAGGACATAAAATAATATATGACACTTCTATCTGCAGAACCACTAAAATTACTTTTTATACTTTAGTACATTCAGGATTTATACTCATAATTC
Source organism: Microctenopoma stevenorrisi (assembly GCA_032270685.1). Classification (NCBI taxonomy): domain Eukaryota; kingdom Metazoa; phylum Chordata; class Actinopteri; order Anabantiformes; family Anabantidae; genus Microctenopoma; species Microctenopoma stevenorrisi. The sequence continues at coordinate 16,415,663 of JAUMTR010000022.1, forward strand.
AGTACTCTGTTATTTCTGCTTTTTCAGTACTCTTACTGAAATAAATAATTGAAGCATCTCTTCCACCCTTCAACAAAGTGTTGTCACACCAGCAGGGCAGCATATTTGTCACAGGCTTTTCTCGTCACAATGAGCCATCCCACGTGGTGCAGCACTATCAGCACTGTGCTGCGTTTTGAAGGACAAATGCTACTTTTATGATATTTGCTGTGAGGTTGAAAAGGAATCAATTCCGCGTTCCGCACAGCAGCTGCAGCCCCATCGATAACACTTTAAACTGACAGTTGTAAGGATAGCAACTTTTTTATTCTCCTTCAGTGCGATGGGGGTTTTGTTAGCTTAAAATCAAACAATGAGACTCCAGTGTTAAGATTTTTAACAATAATCATCCAATGCCAATTGAAGGCTGTTGGCTGGGCTGTTTTTGCCCCCTGGAGACCTGTGGCCTTCGCACAGTCCTCATCGTTACCCACTTGTGGCCTCCACATTATTAAAAAGAACACAGACTTCCCTCATCTGTCTTGTTCTGTGTGGGTAAGTTATTCCTCTGAACTGGGAATAATTCTGCAGGCGAACATGCAGCCAGACAAATCATATACTCTGACCTCTAATATGCTACAGAAATCATGCATAATGAATGGTGGAGAGAAGAGGACGGCTATGGATGGTGATCTCAGTCCTTCCACGTACACACTAGTAGTGAGTGTGTACCAGTGTCAGTGGGCTGCAGAAAGATTTTGCATGCTGCTAATGTCGCGTCTGCAGGAGACTGTCCCTCTTTGTTTTTCTCAGTTTCTCGCTATCTTGGTTACTTTTTTTTCTCCCTAAAAGTCATTACAATTCCTCTAATGCCATTTCAGTCTCTTTCTTTAATATGATTCTCCCCTCTCTCTCTCTCTCTCTCTCTCTCTCTCTCTCTCTGTTTATTTATGTCAATGGCTGGCAGGCTCGCTCTTCATTTATTTAATGCAGTTCGCTCACATTCATTCAACTCCCTGTTTCAGCATTCCTGTAATGTAAAACTGTTTGGTTTTCTTTCCGACTGACTGTCAAACTGTCACTCACTGTGATCCCACAAAAGAAAATCTGCAATTTGCATGTAGTACAAATAAAAAAGCAGAAACTTCTTCATCCTGCTTCCTATTTTGCTGTCCGCTGAGCATTGCTGACTCCTTCTTTTCTACCTTGCTTTCTAACTATCCCTGCACTGCCCACTGCTGATGATCTGGTTCAGGTGTGTTCAGTCCATCAGAAGCTGGGAGATACGAAATCACTTTGTATTCCTCGTCTTGAGCCTAACCCGAGATGGTGAAATGGCAGCTTGTGATTGACAGAACAGACCCGGCTGGGGCAGAGACAGTTGGCTTTGAGGATCACGTCAGGAAACCGGTGTTTTACCCTTTTGTTTGCTCTCTCTGACTCAGCTAATGAAGGGGGAATGAGGTCACAATCTTAAGATGATTTGTTTCCCTCTAACACCGCACTAAAATGTCCTGAAATCTCTTACGTCAGATTTACGTGTGTCCCCACGTGCAGGATTAAGCTTTTGCATACGTTCAACAAATGGGAAGTAATGTGGCCACAAGGTGCTTCGGGATGGCCAAGCAACGCTTTAAAAATAAAAAATAAATCTAAATTGCCGACCTCTGAGCATAAGGGAGCCATTATCAAGTCAAATGGCTCCTCCAGAACCTCTAGACCACAAGATGTGGTGAATAAATACACAGGAACCTATATTGATTATCACATTTTACCCAGCTCTGGTGGTTTTATGTTCTGTTTGACTTTGTGAAATGTCCTTCGTGTGAGAAGAAGCGGAGGAATCACTGTAGTTTACTGATTGGATTGAGTTCGCAGGAACTGTTTTCATCAGTGCACTGTATGTATATGCACTACACGTGTGACTTTACTGTTTCCCTGTGTTGAACATCACCTCGGGTTATTAGTAACCAAATCTAGTATGGGACACACGTGACTGCCTTTTGTGCTCCAGTGCAAATTGCAGAATGCAGGTCCCTAAATCACAACAGTGGCCTTTAATTTATTGCTGTGTGAGCACTCAGTGATGCACTGTTTAAACTGATGAGACGGAAACACACAGGGCCTATATTATAGCTTCCTTCTTCATTTAATGCATCAAATCTTACCCTTCTTTTTTTTTAAAGGCAGCTGAAATGTTCATGAATTGTGTTAATATTATATTAGGATATTCAAATTGCAGAATGCAGTATGTTAAAGTAATTTCACTTAGATTTTAGTGCAAAGTAACTTTAATGTATGTATTTAATTTTTTATTATGGTTCAGTTTTCCCTATTTTTACTCTCAGTTTTAGTCTATAATGCAGAGTGTAGGCACTACTGCTACCTAGAATTGTGATCTCTCCAATAAACTGCCCAACATTATCTCATCTTTAGTCATATTTGTTTTTCTGACACAAAATAATTAATATTGGCAACTAATCTGGAGATTAGTGAATAGTTGCAGTGGAGTTAAGTTCGTTGCCCTGATTTTAGGACATAGGTTAGAGTTAATCATGCAGATAAACTGAAGCTGAGTCTGAGCCTTCAAATGTTGGACTATTGTTTATGTCTATAAGATGCTTTACTGGACATTGACAGAAACTACATTTGTGGATCCAAACACAAGGAACGTGTCACCACACTTGCAGTAAAGCTGTTTAGTGTGAAAGCCTTGCAATGGCACAGCTGTACTACACAGCTGATACTATTCGGTTTCTGCATGGAGAGTGGGCAGTACAATAAAAGCACAGAGGAGGAGTACGACTAGGAAAGGCGTAGGAGCCAAGCTCCCACAACAACATGTAGTCACCATGGAGTAAGAATGAGATTTATTTTCTGTGCCAAATGCAATACTAATGTAATGGTCTCTCCTACAGACAGAATAACAAGTCTATTATCACACTGGTAGAATGTGCAAGGTCAAATGGCTGCAGCAGCAGGGGAACGGGGCCCAGGACAGTCGACAGAGGAGTATGTTTTGTAACTGAAGTGGTTCTGCTCTGTTGCTTCTTGTTCTCTCAGCTGACGTATCTGCCTCCACCATGGGGGGACTGCAAATCCACGCCAATGAACTCGGACTTCTTCAGCACTTACAGCATCACAGCCTGTCGGATCGACTGTGAGACGCGATACCTGGTGGAGAACTGCAACTGCAGGATGGTCCACATGCCCGGTAGGCACCAGGGGGACGCTCTCACTGCTGTATTTATGTGTAAAGGTGGATTGAAATGCCTCCATTTAAAATAGGGGTGGCAAAGAACAATCCTTGAGAAACAAACTTCCTTTTTGCCAAGACTGCAGAAAATGAGCTACTTTCACACTCCATTGGATCAGAAAACTTAACTTTTTTCACTATGTGTTTGTGCAGTGATTACAGCTGGCGTTTGCTGTCTTCCTCCTAGATTTAATCACCGTGTGACATCTCAGAAAACAAATTGAAAAGCAGTTTGGCACAGAGGAAACATTTGGATTTGGCCTCCGTTAACCCTCACTCACCTGTCCAATAGCTGCTAATGCCTCTCTGTTCAATCAGGGTCACTTTCACAGCTGTGTTTGCATATAGATAGCTAGACAATCTGTCTGTATGATAATCAGGATTAGCTGCTATCGCACAGCGATTGTGCAGTTGATTAATGCCGGTCTACTCCAGTTAAAATCCTCTGCCCTGTGGATTGCGCTCTGCTACTATTCATCTCTTCTATCTCCACGTCATTAGGATGATTTTTAAAGAATATCGACCAAAACGCAGTGAATAATAGCAGCCAGGAAGTAATTTCCTCTACATCTAGGACACGTCTTTTCTCCTGTGTTGTCCCGACAGAGGGAGAGGGATGGCTCAACTGCCAGGGAGTGAAAGATGGAGACGGTGACAGAGATTGAAAGAAGTAATGAGAGGCAGCGAAAGTATCAAAGTTAATAAAATCAGTTGGGAGATGAGATCAATTTTGCAACAAATATCCAGTCAGATAAAGACAGTTAATACATTTTGAGACAAAATTAATTCTAAGCCCAGATCCAGTCATTCTTTGTCTTTCTTGAAACCCGCTCCATCCCGTTTTTGCTCCGACTGAGAGCAGTGTGTTTCTTCTGCCTGTCTGTAGGAGATGCCCCATACTGCACCCCGGAGCAGTACAAGGAGTGTGCAGATCCCGCCTTAGGTAAGGAGATAACCCAGTGTGCTGCATGTGTGTGTGTGTGTCCCACTGTTCAGAGCCACTGATCCAAACTGATAACAGATAATAGCGTTCCTTCAGCCTGATCGTAGGCAGTTTCAAATTGTAAACCTGAGGCACGGCTCTGAAGCTTTCCTATTCACACTCTCATGTCTCTTCATCAACAGACGCCGTTCAGGCCTTTCATGCCCATCGTTTGTTTTCTTATTGACTTGCAACCTCAGGCTCTTTCATGGCATTGTCTCTCGTGCCAGATTCTGGCTGCTGCTGCTGCTGCAGTCTCTTTAAGTCTGTTAGTTTGTGCTTTATAACTTTTGGATTTGCTGTAAAGGTCTCTGGGTCTCTCTTAGCAGCATCTTTCCACAAGTTCTCGTTCACTCTGTGGGCATTTTGTTTGTCGCCCCAGGGTGCTGATAAATGTGTCTGTCCTTATGTCTTCTCTCTTTCAATTGCTGCTTCTGGCTTCTCCCTCTCTCTCTCTCTCTCTCTCTCTCTCTCTACCTATGTGCACTTTATTTTTCAGACTTTCTCGTGGAGAGAGACAACGACTACTGTGTGTGCGAAACGCCGTGCAACTTGACGCGCTACGGTAAAGAATTGTCCTTTGTCAAGATACCCAGCAAAGCATCAGCCAAGTATCTTGCAAAGAAATTCAACAAGACAGAGCAGTACATATCGTAAGTCCCATTCCTTGTGCCATATTTACATGGATTTCTCAGCCCTGCTTCAATTTTTATTCAGTACTGAGCAAAACCATCTTGGTATTGTTCAGTAAGGCCAGTTTTTTGAATTATTAGACTGAATAGGGAATAGTTTTGTTTAATGCGATGGAGAACTGCAGAACACTTGTTATTCTTATTCTTATTCTTATTCTTACTTGATTTTGAATACGTTTGCCATGACATGTGGTAGGAATGGGTGATCTGGCATATCACGCTAGTCTTTTTTAAAATCACTATCGCGATGCATGATCTGAATTGTGATCTTGTCACAAGACAAGAATCAGACTAGAAATAGCCAGTGAAGCAAATGTTTTTATCCAGTCAGCATAGCTGCATAACAGTCACTCTACTGGTTTGATTACTTAAAGCAGATCCGTGTTGTTCTTATCAGGCTCTTATCATGTGAAGTTTTCTAACAGGAGTAAGCTGATATGAGAGATTTTAGATATCTTAAAGATTGAATACAATCCCAAACCCAGTTAAATTGCCTACTTCCCCATTCTCTGTGTTTTCAGGTTGATTTTCCCTTAAGCTAACTTACCTAACTATTCCTGAGTTCAGTTTTTCTAACAGGGAATTCTGAATTGTAGTGAGATGATATAATGAAGAGCTTCCAGTCAGACCTTAACTTGATTAATCGGCCAAATATTGAGTGTTTCTTTGCCAAATCTACTAAAAAAGATCAAAAGTAGTTCAAGGAAATGAAGAGGGGGTGCAATAACAGTTTAATCTTTTATCTATCATTCCCAGTGGAGCTGTTGAGGACAAGATAATTACACCATATGTAGTCAGAGTGCTACAGAAACCTTTCACTTCTCTCTCCAGAAAGTTTTTTCATTCCCTGTGGATAGATGTGAATCCATTTCATTTTTTGGGGGGCTGACCATATTTCCAAGCAATGTCAGTTTGATGAACATTAGTTGGACGTTTTCTGGTTTTTGGGCTGTATGGTGTTTAGTGGTGTGAAACTGAAGTCTCCAAAGTCTTTGTGACAGTGCACTGTCTTTCTACTGGGATGTACACACTCACACTCACACAGCTTCATGACAGCAGCAGCTCTGGTCAGATGTAGCCTATTGCAGGTTAGTTATTTGCAATGAGAACACCTGACATTGAGAAAGCGTCATTCAAGCCACAGGCTGACACCTGATACAGGCGGGCCCATAAATCATGAGAAAACAGCCAGAAATGTCAGTAATAATAAGACACAAACCACCTAGATTAGGGATTCCTAACCAAGAGTACTTGTGCCCCAGAGAGTAACTTCCTCTGCAGTTTCCAGGAGTTACATGGACAAACTGTAGAGAAGCTGAGTTGTTATTTCATAAAAATAGAAACTGCTATTTTATCTTTAAAAAATGTGTCCACACTCAGAGTCAGTTATATAAGACCTGTCAACCAAATGTAATGGTTAAACAGTTACAACTAGCAAGAAGTAATGGATTCCTAACTGTTAATTTGTTAGCTCATATTTAACATGGCTGTTCATTTTTAACTGCTGGATGTTCAGAGGCTCACACCCCACCTCCTAACGTGGGCACATTTATCTCTCTCTGGGTTTGATTTTTTCCTCTGTTAGGAGCACCAGTGGTTATGAGGTACTGTACTGAAGTGTCTCCTAATGACTAAATGTGACTATTTAACTTAAAGTAATGCATTGCAGCGTAGTAATGTTTGGCTGAAGTAATAAACTGTTAAAATAATTACTGAAACAAAATGGATAAATGGTTATAATGTGTATGTTCACCTTCTGCCCCTATTGTATAAAAGTGCTTAATAATAACAGTTAATAACAGTAATCAGTTCAAACAAAACCATTTATCAAATGAAAGGTGGTTTTAATGAAAAGATCAGCACGTTATCGTAAGTCTAATTAGCATTTAGTCGTTTAAACTCAGCCCTCAGTTTCTTTCAGGGCTGACAGATCATCACTTGTCTTGACTTACATTTAAGTAATAAAACAGTGCGCCCAAAAAACGAACTACAAAGTCGTTTTGATCTCAGCTCCAGTGCGGTGTGAAGTCTGACTCGTCCCACAGAGAAGATATTTAGGAATCAAAATAATAACCCACTTTGCCCTGAGCTTTTAAGCTAAATTCTTTTTTATTCTGCTCCACACACGCGTTTTAGGCTGAACCCAGTATGAAATCAAACAACTGTCATCATTTCCTTTGTATTTCCCAATGACCGGGTCCCACCCCGGGGGAAATTAGTTACTGACAGCAGGTTATTTGCTAAACTTCATTTGCATCTGTTCTCTGATCTCCAGGAAGTGTCGGGCCCACCAGTCATCTACTCTGCCCGAGGACACTTTGATTTAAAAAAGAAAAGCAGATGAAATGTAAGCATTGACAAAAATGTCTTCAGACTGTGTGTTTGCTCCTCTGTTTCCAGTGATAACATTCTCGTCCTGGACATCTACTTTGAAGCGTTGAACTACGAAACCATTGAACAAAAGAAAGCCTACGAACTGGCAGGCCTCCTCGGTAAGAAAACGGCCATCAAGCGTTTTGTTGGGAATAGATGAAAACAGTACGCAATGTGACGGACGCTTTTTATCCCAAGTGACAGTAGTACAAGCGCTTGCATTTTTATAAAAAGGGTTCAGGTTGCAGAAGACACAAAGTGTCTCTTTAATTTAGCATAGTTTTTCAAATCCAATTCTGCAAACATCCCTGATTTTCTGTTATACTTCTCACCGTCAGAGACAAAGATGAGAAGCAGTCGGGACTAGTAGGATTTTTAAAGGGATTTTGTGTACCTCAGTCAAGTGTTAAAGTGGAATTTGTGCTTTTTTATTTGTCTCTTCAGGTGACATCGGAGGTCAGATGGGCCTTTTTATCGGAGCCAGCATCCTCACCATTCTCGAACTCTTTGACTATCTGTACGAGGTAATCTCTTTTGGATTTCCCAGCTTCCCTCACATAGTTAAACTATTGTTTGTCAGAATGTATGCTGCTCCAGTGTTAGCTCACAAAATAGAGTTTTTCACACAGCGTTGCCAGCCGTGCAAAGGACGCGCTTCAGACGCTTTGTCCCTCCCAACAGTGCAGCTCATCACTGTGACACACACACACACACATGCGTCTTAGCAGCAACACTGAATACATTAACATTTTGGATGTATTCTAATTTAGATTAGTCAGAATGTCTCTGTCTGTTCTCATTAGAGTAACTCTCTGTCGCATCCTGGTTGGCTTCTCTTACACCAACAACGCAGAATGTTTTTGTGTGTGTGTTGGTCCTCGATTCCATAGTCTTCTAATCAATGTAGAAAACATTTATAGATGCATAAAATCAATCTAATTTCACTGTGCTAGATACATCAAGCTCCAAAGTGTGTGGGGTTGAGCTGTGGAGATCCATTAAAGTATTTACGAACAGAAACAACAAATAAGGAATATTGTGTTTTGGACCCTACAAAGGTAGTAATGCTGAGTTTCCTTGTCTACTTTCAGGTGATCAAATTCAAGCTGTGTCGATGCGCAAAGAACAAAGACAAAGGCCGCAACAACAATGACCGGGGTGCTGTGCTGAGCCTGGATGATGTGAAACGCCATGTCAGTAGGCAGTAGTACTTTCACTATGTCAGAATGCATTGCTTTGACAGGGGCACACACTCTGTTTGACTTCACTGGTCTCAACCAGAGCTCGAGCGAAGGAGGAAGGTGGAATGATGCCGATGCTGGTGGGAGAGGAGTGAATATGGAGAGTGGAGAAACAGATATGGTGGAAGCTTTGTGAGGGAAAGAAGAGTGCAAAAGGTGTGATGGGGGTGAGAAGGAGGGAACGTTGTGAGAGAGCGGCTGGAATTTAGTCACAGCTGGGGGGACGGGACCAGCAGGGACAGATTTAGAGCTTTGGACAGTGTGACAGCTCACTTAATTCCAAGTGTAAATGAAGCCGGTTCACTTTAATTGTAAGTTAGAGCGCTGGCGGAGAAGCAGAGAAAAGAGGTGATCTGTTCTCCTGAGTAACTGTCTCTGTCTCTTTATCCACCTGCATTATTTTCATAATTTTTCAAAGCATTTCTTCACAGTGTATCTCCTCTCACTTCCAGGCGCATGTTTTTGCTCATCGTCTTTATTCTTGCGTGTGTTTATGACTTCTCTCTTCACATTTCCGTCTCAGGCTCCTTGTGAGAATCTGCGTACACCATCGACATATCCTGGCAACATGCTACCTCATCACCCGGGTCAGGGCAACTTTGAAGACTTCACTTGCTGAGCATACCCGGGTGAAGCATCGAAGTGCGCGTTATGCAACCAAAGCCAACCATACAACAAGAACTATCCAACACAGGAAATGTGAGGGACTGATACGAAGTCCAACGGAGGCGCCTTTGTTATAGAAATGGAGGAAAACAGACAAATTAATTACGACAAAGAACTTTCACCCAAGTTGAAGTGGAGAGGACATCCAAAAAATAAAAATATCAGTTAGTTTTCTGCTGCTATTTCACGCAGCAACTCTTCTATTTCTTTGTTCTCTTCTGGAATACTGCCGCAAAGGATACTCATGGAGAAACTTTGCCAACATGGACGTTTCTTTCAAAAGACAAAAAAAGTAAATAAGATAAGATGTACAGTTATCACATCGTAGACAGCAGATCAGAATAAAGAGCCCCCATGCCTTTATGTAACACAGCAACACATGACGGTTTCGCACAGCTCTGGTCTGCTAGTGGGACAAATATTCATGCTGCTTACGCCACTGTACATGTAGCAACATCTGTAACTGTTGCTGCACTCCATAAAACAACAGCTGGACTCTGTGTAGTTTGTTCGAGAATGTATCTGTGTTCACAATGAGTGTAGTCGGGTGTGCGGGGAACGTTTCCGGAGCTCATGTTGGCAGTGGTAGTGGTAGAGCTGCATCGTCTACCATTTAAAATGTACTAGTGAGGATTTCAGGTCTCATCGTGTAAATGCATGCTTGTGTTTGTCCAGTGCATGTTTTTCATTTCATTTCAGTCTTTGATTTTTTTTATATATACATATATATAGTATATATATATATATATACATATATATAGTAGTATATATATATATATATATATATATATATATATATTATTACCAAGTTTGCCTCAATGATATACAGGAAAAGGAACATAATACATCACATATATTCCTGAGTAAGTGTTTAGCTGTGCAGTGAGGGGGGTGCTCACATGTGTTAACGGGGGCCAACATCAGTACCCAAGCAGGTACAGCAAGTGTTCGCATAAATGGATGAGCTGTACCTTATCTTACTTTTCATCCGTTTGGTTTTTGTTTCTTTTTCTATGTGTGCCCAGTTCCAAATTCTCTATTCAACTTAATTTACGCTTATCTCAACTGCAGGGGATGGTTTTTTTTCTAGGAGAGTTGATTGCTGAAAACCTTGGAGTTTTGGGGGGCTGTTAAATTTTTTATGTATCTGTGTTCTAGTTGCAAAAGTCTTATCAAAGCACAATACCGCCAATATGTAGAGGTTATGTAAACGAAAACATACTATTCTTCTTGCTATATTGTCATATTATTAATATCGTGTTGATCCGACTGTTTTTTGTTGTTTTGTTTTTTTCCATATAAAGCATACTGATATTGCCTGATAATCCTGCCTCCATCTTCCAGGTAAAAGGCTGATCTATTTAGTTATCAAAGCATTAATAAAATGTTAATAACATTTTGGAAAATTGTTATTCTTCTGGGGTTTTATTCTTATCTGTGAGTTTTCTCTCTAAAGCCTTTATTTGTCCATTTGGCTGAATAGGTAAACAGGCGCGACACTCCAGAGACAGCTCCAGATACTGTGCAAATGTTCATTTTTAATCACAAGTAGCTCTCAGAAAATCTGATTAAGCAGTCTGTGCTTCATCTGAAGCATCTTGCTATCTCGATTTTCTCCAAACGAAGTGTTATCTTGCGTTTTGCTTCATACAACATTTTCTTAGAATTAAAGCGACATTAAATGAAGGGTTTGGGGGCAGGAGTGTGGTATTAAATTAGATATTGCTTATCTGCCTAAACCATTCATTTGTGCTGCAGTTTAACAGCTGCAAGCAACAACATTGGTATTTTGGAGCCCCATACTTGAAATGAAATTATAGTTTCAGATGCAGTATGACACAAGGATGGATGAGAAATATCCTGCACAGCCAATACAAGTTTTATTAAGATTGCCAGTCAGCCAGTAGCTGCAAACTCGGGACGGCTTCTCTGGTAGTCTACTGTACATCTGGTGCTGTCAACTGCCACACTTATATTAGAAAGGCAGGTTGGTGATGCATGACTGTGAACATTAGAGTCCAGTGGCACGGCCTTAGACTAGTTTGCCTCGAAATCATGTTTGTTGCTTGGCCGGCTGCTGCCACCCGTTAAGGGTTACACCAGGACAAGAAGTTTACTTTTGCCTTATCAATTTTTCAGGATTTCTTTTAGTGGCAAACCAAACATCAGCATTGTTCATCAAATGTGAACGTGCATTAATTTTTTATTATGAAGAGTAGAACCCTCAGCTGGTAACCACACATTAATATACAAGTGTTAAAGCTCCTGGGAACCAACTCCAACATCTGATGAGGGTTTTTTCTCTCTCGAAAGTCTGTAACATGATTTTACTCCCTGTTTTTTTTGTTAGTTTCTGTTCTGTATCTGCCAAGAAGACCAATTAATCAAGAAATAAAAGATGATGCTGTTCATTGCCTGCTGGCACGTTTGTCTTTGTCTGAGCGACACAGAAGATTGTAGAGATTGCAGGAGGGTCAGAATACAGGAAAGCTGCCTGCCGGGGACAGAAATCCTGCAGGGGATGCTTGTTGCATCCTGATAAGGCTCCAGAGCAAAGCAGGTGGGGGTGTGAGGGAGGTGGCTCTACCAGCAGGAGTTCAAACAAACTCTAAATCTTTCCAGAAAATCTGGACTAGCGCCAGCTTTTATTGTTCTGTTTTCGATGTTGTTAGGAGATCCAGAAAACGTGGCGTCCCCGTCTCTCCTATCTGAATGAGGTTAAATAATGATGTGCCTTCATTCGGCTCCCTGATAAAAAAGATCAAGAGATCAGCTTCTTCCTTGCTTTCACCTTGCTGGTTGTCACACAGTCAATCTGTGGATGGTGTGGGAGAGAGATGCTGCTGTAATGAAATCTATCCCAAACTGTCTGCCCTTCTTCAAAGGCTATAACACCCTCAGCTAATCACCTCAGGCAGCTGCATGTGATTTAGAAGAGGAGGCTTTTTTCATGTGTGTGCAGCCATATTTTAATTAGACTTGTGCACATAGTTTCACCCACATCTGTCAGTTAAATGACGCCTTCTGCTGTTGCTGAACATGGACTCACATGTAGGAGCTTTCATTTCCTTGTAATCTGTTTATCACATGTCTTTATCTACATTAGCAAGGTGATTACAGTCCCCTTGCACATTTCTTTAATGTGGGTGCCAGTGTGTGTGCACATACATTTTTGATACACTGCACTAATTAACCCAGTTTAAATTGGCTGTTTTGGTCAAGATGCAAAAAAATAGTATGCAAAGAGTTATAGAACTTAATTTTGACATGTGTTATATATATGTCATTATACATTTCACATCGGCTGTACACACAAAATTATATATATATACAGTGGGGTGCCAAAGTTTCGACAGCCTTGTTAATCTTCATGATTTTTCTGTATAAATCGTTGGTTGTTACGATAAAAAATTAATTAAATATATCATGTAGGAGACACACATAGTAATATTTGACAAGTGAAAGTTTATAGGATTTACAGAATGAGTGCAATAATTGCTTAACTAAAGCGGCCTGGCAGCTCAATGGGTTAAGCGTTAGACTGGGCTGTAGGAGGTCGCAGGTTTGAATCCCATCTGACTCCTAATCCATCCCCTACCAGGTGTGTCCCTGAGCCAGACACCCAGCGCTAGCTCCCTGTAAGTCGCTTTGGATAAAAGCGTCTGCAAAGCAAAGTAAAGTAAAGTAAAGTAACCAAATTTAGGCAGGTGCATAAATTTGGGCACCACAATAAAGAAATGAACCCAATATTTAGTAGATCATCTTCGTGCAGAAATGACAGCCTCTAGCCGCTTCCTATAGCTTCCAATGAGAGTCTGGATTCTGGTTGAAGGTATTTTAGTTCATTCCTCTTTACAAAACATCTCTAGTTCATTCAGGTTTGATGGCTTCCGAGCATGGACAGCTCTCTTCAACTCACGCCAAAGCTTTTCAGTCATATTCAGGTCTGGGGTCTGAGATAGTCGTTCCAGAACATTGTACTTGTTCCTCTGCATGAACGCCTTAGTAGATTTTGAGCAGTGTTTAGGATCGTTGTCTTGTTGAAAGATCCAACCCCGGCGCAGCTTCAGTTTTGTCACTGAATCCTGGACATTGGTCTCCAGAATCTGCTAATATAACATTGACAAGATTCCCAGTCTCTGCACTGGCCACACAGCCCCACAGCATGATAGAACCACCACCATGTTTTACTGTAGGTAGCAGGTGTTTTTCTTGCTGTGAATGCTGTGTTCTTTGTGCTCCATGCATAACGCCCCTTGTTATGACCAAATAACATAATTTTAGTTTCATCAGTCCACAGCACTTTATTCCAAATGAAGCTGGCTTGTCCAAATGTGCTTTAGCAGAACTCAAGCAGCTCTGTTTGTGCTGTGGGTGGAGAAAAGGCTTCCTTTAAAGCAGCGGTCCCCAACCTTTCTTGCCCCACAGACCGGTTTAATGTCAGACAATATTTTCACTGACCGGCCCTTCAGGTATGGCGGATAAATACAACAAAATAATATGATATGACCGGTACCGGTCCGTGGCCCGGGGGTTGGGGTCCGCTGCTCTAAAGCATCTTCTTGTGTAAAGTGTGCAGAATGCACAGTGACTCCGTCTGCTGCAGGATGATGTTGTAGGTCTTTGGTGCTGGTCTGTGGGTTGACTCTGACTGTTCTCACCAGTAGTCGCTTCTGTTTATCTGAGCTTTTTCTTGGTCTTCCACTTCAAGCCTTAACGTGAACTGTGTCTGTGGTCTTCCATTTCCTCAATATGTTCCTGGAAACAGACAGCTGAAGTCTCTGAGACAGCTTTCTGTATCCTTCCCCTAAACCATGATGGTGAACAGTCTTTGTTTTCAAGTCATCTGAAAGTCGTTGTGAGACCCTCGTGTTGCTACTCTCCAAAAAAATAGTAAAGACAGAGGAAGGAAACTTACAATTGCCCCCCTAAATACTTTTTCTCATAATTGGATTCACCTGTGTATGGAGGTCAGGGGTCTCTGAGCTCACCAAGCCAATTTCAGTTTCAATAATTAGTTCTGCCTGATTTTGTTTAAACAATTATTGCACACTTTCTGTAAATCCTATAAACTTCATTTCACTTGTCAGAAAAACTTTTATCAGAAAAACAATTTATACAGGAAAATAATGAAGATTAACAAGGTTGCCCAAACTTTCGCACCTCAGTTTACTATGTCACCAATAAAGTGACATTGTAAACACAGGTTGTTACTCCACTGGGTAAATAACCCATCATCATCTATAGCTACAATTATATTAACAACTTTAAATTTTCGTCCTATATATAATTTTATGTCAAAAACAATTAACAAATTGTAAATAAGGTTTGGCAGCGTGTCATGTAGAAACTGGCCCCATCTAGACAACATCTTACATCAATTGTTATACTACAATATAAAAATGGTCCATAATAGACTGTTCTGTATATATTACCTTTTAAGAATATTATTATTTATAATATATTAAAATATTTTAAGAATATGGTATATTAATATTTTAAGTGAAACTTTGAACACAGCACTTTTACACTTTTTACTTTTACGCGTTTTTGAAAATCTATGAATTCTCATCTTTTCTCAGGTGGAAAGATTTGCTATTCATCTACATTCTAAAAAGCTTTTTGACATTTAACTTGTCAAATGATTCTGTAGAATAACACAAAGCAAATTAAGTATTAATAAAAACAATCTAATTAAAGACATTAACACTAAGTCATCACGAAATTTTTTTCTGGTGAGTTTTTTAAACTTATAATAGACCTTAGGTATTGAACTAAACATGGAAACAAAAAAGAAAGTTCTTTGCTATATTTATAGTTTGCATTTCTTTTTATTTCCCATATTGACATTGCAGCTTGAATCCTCGTTCTCTCTCCTGCCAGCATGTCAGATAAGTCACGTGTCTAACATAAATTTATCCTGTCCGATCTTTCAGGGCAATTAGGATGCTCAGCAGTTTGTCATAGATAAAGCTGTGGCCCAGCTCCTCTGGGCTCCACTTTACATTCTGCTCATTAAGAGGATTAATAATTACAGCAGTTTCTCAGCACTGAAAGACAGGCAGGCCCAAGTCGGAAAGATTTCAGGATTATGCCTGCCTGATTTGTCCTTTCACTTGTTTAAAGTATGAAACCTGATTCTTTTGTTTGTTATCGGGCTGGTAGGAATCCTGTAAAGGATAAAACTAATCAGCTGACATCACACACAGAAGCTGTAAAAACCTTTCTGAGGATATAAAGCACAATGCAGATACAGATAAAGTGGGATAGGTTTGTGTCCTCTAAATGAGGATCTTGCTACATGTTGGTCCATATTGTGTTCGACTACCTCAGTTGTACACTCAGATCAAAAACAAGCTGTGCCAACAGATGGGAAGCCGTTGTTTGTTCGGTTGTTGAGCCATACTAATTGGTGGGAAGTGTGATGACATCAAAGTTTGGCAACAAGAAAGAGTTTGATTCGGGAGCTGACTTGCAGGACCCCGGTCCGCTCCACTCTTAACTTGTTGTTTACTTGTTAATACAGAAACCACTTCAGAGATGCAATGTTTTCTCTCACAGATGAAACAACACAGCAGTGATGTAACACATTCGAAGGTCACGTAAAACTTTCCCACTTCAAAAACTAGCCTTTCATGATAGGGCAAATAAACATGGTATGAGATGCTTTATTAACGTAGAAATGTCTGTTGTGAAGAAACAGCATGATTTTAATTTAAATACCCCAACATATTTGACATTGTGATCTGGGATTCAAGTAATTAGGAAACGCCTGTTTATTCTGACAAGTGCTTTGATTGGTTGTGTGTATTTATAGCCTTATTTTACCCAACTGAGAAATCCAGATAGAGTTGTTTAGTTTAAATTTGCAACATATCAACAAAGAAATTCTAATGAGGAATAAGACTTTAATGATCTCTCAGGGAAATTCACAAGTTACCAGGTAACAAATATTAATAATTAAAATTATCCCAGCCTGTAACTGAAAAATTGAAGTGATTCACGGAATAATGCATCAGTATTTATAATAAAGTAATAAAATGCTAATGGGTTGTTCTGCACAGTGATTTTTTTTTTTATTTGGCAGGTTGAAGGTTGTAGCAATTATTTTTACTTTTACTTTTAATGCAAATGTAATGTTGTGTTAGTTGTGTTTTTTACAATATGGAAATTGCTATTTTGATTGAAGATAAATTAATAAATAAATAACCCAAAACCAATTCGTCATCCCTCATCGTCCCAGTCGACCTGCAGTACCTCCAGCAGGGGTCGCTGTAGCACCGTTAGCGTCAACGAAACTCTGTTCCTGCTCTCGCGGTAGCTTCGTTCTCCCACCGGCGGCGACATTCAGAGAGGAGATGGCGGCCAGAGGGGGGTTCCAGACGGCACCGACTGGAGGTGGTGGCGGAGCAATGGGACCTGGACCACCGGTACCGGGCGCAGGGCCAGGCATGGGTCCCGGTACTCCTTCTGGGAGGATGGGACCGTCATCGGCCGCGCAGAACCACATGTACCGTTCCCCGATGCCTGGGCCTGGATACCCGGTGAGATATCGCTCCATCTTTGCTGCTGACGCGTTAGCCAGTCCGCTAGAACAAAGCCTCACACCGCTGCTTTGTCAGTGGAGGCTAACGTTAACTATCGCCGCTGGTGCGGGTTATAGCTTTTACTAACTGGCACGATCCCCGAAAAGTACATAGCTTCTAGAAATAATTTAACGTCGTACTTTGACTGAGTGTTGGAGTTTGTTTGTTGTTTGAATTTGCTAATCCTCCCGCTCGCTAAAGCTAACGTTAGCTAGTTGGTCACAGTGGTACGTTAGCTTAGCACGCTAATGCAGCTAGCTGTTAATTTACTGTCCTGCGTTTAGTTTTCTCGCCCAAAACACACGATGACTTCATTGAATGGGCCGCAAAAGGCGAAACACAGATATGTTTTACAGGCAGATGTTCACCTATAGATAATTGGAGTCTTTACTGGAGTTGAAAGTTTAAAAGTTGGAGTTAACTAACATTCATTGTCCACTTTGAATGAATAGGCTGCACCAACTCCACTTGGTAGAAATTCAAATTCTTAAAAGTAAGAGCGATGATCAGAGGAGAGGCTCAGACCAGAACCACACAGCACCCTGCGTGTTTATTAGACGTGTTTGTTGTGGTTTGCATGTGTTTCCTAGCTTGCAGAGGCAACATTAGTGTCTTTTTGATAAACCTTTAGTCACCTAACTTGGCAAGTACTATTACAGATCTTTTTTCTTTTTTTATTTTAGGGTTACAAGGCGTTCTGTAATCTAAGCTGCTAGGAAGTATGTGCATAATAGATTTGCTATTCTATTAAGTTTTAAATATATGTAATGTTGGGCACAATTGTCATCTATTTCACTGAGATGTAATCATCTTTTGTCACACTAAATGAAATACCTTTGCTTTTACATTGTTGGTCAGACAAAACAAGGTATTTTAAAGAGAACACATTAAATTGTGGGAAGCATTCAACATTAAATTGATCATTATTAATCATCAAAATATTTTGCAAGAGTAAATTGTGAGAAAGAATTAGCACTTTAATCATTATATGAATAAAAGGGTGTGCTGCAAATGTAGTGTCAAAACATCATTCATTGTTCTATCTGTTCATAATACCTGGTGACTATGAAGCTCATGATAGATACTACAAGGACTGGTTTCATGCAAAGTACTTTAGTATGTATTGACTGCTAAAGCACTTCTTGGCCATCGGGACTGACTTTGGTTGTTCTGGGCTATTTCGAGGTATGAATGTGATATGTTATGCGTTCCTGGGAAAGAGAAGTAGCATCTCAGTGGCACTACCTTAGAAAGCATAGAAAATAATAACGAAATAAATAAACCATGGATCCCTAAACCACAGCAATTGAAGTGCCTGCTGCTTAGCTATGCCAACACAGCTCAGTAAAAGGGTGTTACATATTGTGGAAGAGATGTTTTTCTTCCAGCGTCCTTGACTGCTTTCACACATACGAGCAGCTTTTCACAATGTAGTGAAAGAAGCTTCATACTCTGAATACTGCAGAACTTCACTTGTTCTCTCGTCCAAGGTTGTGCTTATGTTTAGTGTAAAAAGTAGTAAATGATCGACATGCAGTGCCTTTCTGCCCACACTGTGCTGTGTGGAAAAAAGCATTCACCTTGCCTGTATTGTCAACAGCTCGGTGCCCATTATTTTTCCTCCAGTCCTGTCTCTACCATGTACTGAGAAGAGTGAGTTTTACCTTCTTCTCTCTCAGTTGTTGGAGCGACTGCTGGATTGAAAGCTGTAATCAGGGATTTTCTATTGATTTGCCGTTCTCACCTGCACTCATGCAGTCAGATACACGAAGTCGCCTGTTTGAGTTTTTAGCACATGGTTTGGTGAGTTGTGAGTTGGATTTGTTCTATATTTTGTTGTTTTTTAATGGAGCTGCTATGTAAGTTGTTGGTTCCTGCTCTCATAGGACCATAGATAATCAATCAGGTGGTTCAAATATCATAGCAGATATATTTAATTATTAAAAAAGCGCCATTTATATCTTGTATCAAACAGTACAGAGCCGGCATTATGTGCCACTAATGAGCAATTTGTTATAATCGAACTCCATATCTTTATGTAATAGCTTGTTTTAATTAGTGTCGCAAGAATACTTTTGCATTAGGCAGCATTCTGCAGACATTTTCCTGCCTTAGTAACAGTGACCTGTTTGGTATTTATATTTGCTATGTAGAGCAAATATAACCATCACATTGTATAATATCTAAAGACTTTGTGCATTAACCCCCAACTTTGTATTAAAGCTTTTGTTACATAAATGTGGTGTTTTTGAGTTTTAGGGTTTTTTTATTCTGATCTCAAATTTAATATAGTGACATTCACTAAATTAAGATTTATTTGCTTGCTGTTGAGTATGGATCCAGGATGTAAAAGGCTCAAGTAAAAGGCGCTGGCTGTACTGTTATTGCTCTAGCTTCTTTATTAAACAATTGAAATTGCACTGCGTTCTAATGTCACCTACAGCAGTAGATTTGTCATTGCAGCTGCAATTAAATTCCTCCAGCACATGAGCTCTTATCTACTGCTGGAGACAACTGATGTTCCGTTTCTAGCTGTTCACAGCTTGTCCAAAAATCACAATTTGCAGTGCCTAAGATGAAATTTTAAAATGTTATGCTTTCACTGTCTACAATTCTCAAATCCACATTCATTTTGTACCATTTAAGACAAGGAAACCACTTTAGGGAGGCGAAGACTAGCACATCTTCTCAAAGGTGTTTATTTTTAGATGTACGTGTTAAACCTTCAATCTTGGTGAGAATATATGAGAGTGATATGATATGTTTATATAAAATTAAATCTTCCTATTCCTTCTTGTTTTTACGCAGAGACCAGGCATGCCTCCGTCCAGCCGTATGACACCACAGGGACCAACAATGGGCCCCCCAGGATACGGCAACAGTCCAGTGTCTCGCCCTGGGATGCCGGGTGTGATGGACCCGTCTCGTAAGAGGCCAGCCCCACAACAGATTCAGCAGGTTCAGCAGCAGCAAAACCGTAACCAGCAGTAAGTCTCCACCCACCAACACACCTCACACCAGATTTCTATTATTTACAGACTTTAACACACAAGCAGTTTTATTTCAGTTTTGTGTGTGTTCACCTCCATACGTGTGATGCCACACAGTGTGTGTGTGCTGTCCTTTCCCATCTGAGACTAGGAACAAGAATTGCAAACACATTCACTCAGCTGGTGTTAATGCAAACTGAAAGCTGGAATTAAATATCTTTAAGGGTAATATGTTTGGCGTAGGAACTGAGAATGATAATAAAACAATATTGACCATGTCTGAGACAGATACACTAGTGTTTCTCCTTCAGCAATTATAGGCAAACGAGTTTAATTGTTATTTTTTGTTAGTGGTAATACACAATTTCCCTGACTCACAATTACTTAATCATCATTTGTTTTTTCAGCACAAAGAAGAAGAAGATGGCTGATAAAATTCTACCTCAGAGGGTGAGTGTTTATCAAACTGCAGTTTGATCTGCGTTGATTCTTATTCTTTTTTTTACTATCTTGTTCTTCTGTCTTGGTCCAGTAGGATTTTTAAAAAGTGTATGTTAGCTGAAACACATCTGAAAGTTATTTACAAGAATTAAAAAAATCTTTCTGTCCTGTCATGGGAAGTAATCTAACTTAGAACACGTACAATGTTCTTCTCAGAGGTAATGACAAAATGTGAAATGAATCTAGATAATTTGACATTCATTTCATGTCAGACCTACTGTCTCCTCTGTTGTTTATGGTCAGATTGTGAATTAGTTATTAAATCGCATTTTATCTAGTATTAAGTCTGAAACTTGTTAAACCTGTAAAGGCCATAAACCTCATTTGCGCCTCTCACACTGACAGATGTTATTATATATATTGGCTGTCATTATTTTCTATGTAGTGTTCATAAGACAAATGTTTTCTCAATTGTTTTTGTCTACGTGTCACAGGGGAGGGAACTGTAGATATTGTTAGAGTACTTAGACCTATTTGCTATTTTTTCCTATATTTTTTCATTTTGTTGAGTTTAGGAATAATATCTAGTTCTAGTAAAAAGCATTATACTTTAGGTGTATAGGGGATTAAGGTTGACACCGGTCAGTGTGTACTCTGTCAACAGTTTGTTATTCTTTCCCAGATCAGGGAACTGGTCCCAGAGTCTCAGGCTTACATGGATCTGCTGGCGTTTGAGAGGAAGTTGGATCAGACTATCATGCGCAAGAGGTTGGACATTCAGGAGGCCCTTAAGAGGCCCATTAAGGTAGCGTACAGTTTAGTCTTTTTATTTCTGGGCTACTTACAACACTACAGAAATTCCATCAATGTTAAATGTCCTGTTTTGATGATTTAAAGATACTTAAGTATCGGTTTGTTAATGCAAAATGTCTAGAGCATCATGAGTTCGTGTTTCACAGCTTGCCGTGTAAAAGCACAACAGCTTGCATGGCAGATGTTTGGATGTCCTCTCGCTGAGTGCATTCAGCAGATCAGCGCACTGATATTAATCTTAAATTAAGTTATCACAGCACAGTAATTTCATCCTCAAGTCAAGTAGAACTGATTTAACTGAATAGAGCTGAACTTTGCTCATGATATCATAAGGAGCTGTTGTGTGTTGTGTGTTTTTCCTGCTTGTGCTGATCATCAGTGTGGATATCAATCTGAGTTTCTTTTTCTGTTTTTAGCAAAAGAGAAAGCTGCGGATCTTCATATCAAACACCTTTAACCCTGCCAAGCCCGATGCAGAGGATGGAGAAGGCACTGTTGCATCGTGGGAGCTTCGTGTTGAGGGGCGTCTGCTAGAGGATGTAAGCTTCAAGGCTGAATGCTTTCTCATCTCATGTCGGGAAACTAGAACACTTTCAAAACAGAGCGACCTGACCAGCTTTTAAATGTCTTGTTGTTTGAATAAATGAGCTTCGACTGTGACACGGAGAATCTCATGTGTCCACTTCTTCCAATATTTGCTTTGCAGACTGCCGTGTCCAAGTATGAAGCCACCAAACAGAAAAGGAAGTTCTCCTCTTTCTTCAAATCTCTGGTGATTGAGTTGGACAAGGATCTGTATGGTCCAGATAATCATCTTGTGGAAGTAAGTTTATTTGTTTAATGAGTCTCGATATTTACATTTGCAGATATGTGCACAGTTTATATATTTAAAATAAATAATTTTTAATTAAATACCATGTTTTGTGTTTGGATTAGAGTCAGCTTGACTTGTTACTGTACTCTGTAAAAGCAGGTGAAAAGTCAGTTTAAGACCGTTTAATCAAATAAAACCAACAAAACATAACAGTAATTAATGTGTATGTGTATTTTATGAAAAAAGGCAGAATTATATACTGTTTTGTAGGAGAGGATCGAGATGTATATCCTGATATAGCGTAGCATTTGTAAGCCGTGTTGCCCGCCCTACTGTTTCTCCAGATGTTCTCTTGCCTGGATGTGTGCAGCTCTGCTGACACTGAAGATGTAGCCTAACAAATGAACACAGCCTGTTTTCAGAGTGAAAGTACGTGTTACTGAAGTCTATTTGTGTTATTTTAGTGGCACAGGACCGCCACCACCCAGGAGACTGATGGTTTCCAAGTGAAGAGACCAGGTGATGTGGGTGTTCGCTGCACTGTCCTGCTGATGCTTGATTACCAGGTAAATGTTGGTAGTTCTCCTGATGAGCCTTTTTTGTCTGGCTGCCTTCAGGTGAAACTTTCAGACACTGGGAAAGGTTTGATCCCAGTGTTTGGCAGTGGGGGTGGTGGGGCCAGCATACTCGTCTGACTTCTATCCACACCTCTGTGTTCCAACAGCCCCCCCAGTTCAAGCTGGATCCTCGGCTGGCTCGTATGCTGGGCATCCACACTCAGACCAGACCCGTGATCATTCAGGCCCTGTGGCAGTACGTCAAAACTCACAAGCTTCAGGACCCTCATGAGCGCGAGTTCATCAACTGTGACAAGTACCTGCAGCAGGTTGGTGGATTAAACTTCTATTAATCCAGTGGCACATTTTGCTACCTGTATAATCCACAGTGAACCGTAGCTGGTGCATGTAGCTGTAATCCTAGATGTCCTGTTTTAAGTCCTGCACAGTCACTTCCTCACCCTTTCTTCTTTCCTTTTATGGAGGCGCTCTCTTTCTGGGCCACTGTCTATTTCTCAGTGAATTCTTCTCTACTCTGCCAGTATATACAGAGGACTTTGCAAAGATATTGTTGAATTTGCTTTCTTGTATATGAACTCTAGTTTTGAATGTGCAAAAGGTGAAATAGTTATTTCAGGTCCTTGCTTTTTAGATCATACAATTAGAAGCTGCAACATATTGTTACAGCACAGAGAGCAACAGACTTTGGGAAGTAAGAATATAAATGAGTGGATCTAAGTAGGACTGTTTTTTTAGTATAAATAAAAGACCACGATAAATCTAAAGAGTAGTTTAACAAATGAACCCGTTTGATGTTTGCTACAGTGAAATGTTTCCCATGCTCCTCATTAACCCCGTTTGTTAACTTGTAATTCTAAATGGATCTTGTGCATCATTTTGTCAACTAAATGATACCTGAATAGAACCTACGCTGCTGTGTTTTTATTATAATATTGTTCTACTAACTATTTAAATTATTCTCAGCTCTAGTTGCAACTAAACAAGTACGCCGCAAATGAACCTCTGCATTGTCAACGAACAACTACCGTTAGCATTTGACAGATACTGTTTGCTTAAAGGATAAGTCTGGTGTTATTGTGTATGTCTTGTATTATCCAGTCCATTCCTAAAGGGGACTAACGCCAACAAACAGTCCTCTCTGTGTAGGTAAAAGCTGATATGGTTTGTTCCACATCAGTCAGACACTATGTTGAAAGTCGTCACCCCTTTTTGTTTAGTAAACTTCCCACACACTCCTGGTTCCTTCTGTTGAGAATTCCTGACTCAATCTGGAGTCAGGACCCTGGTCTCCCAAAGTGATTGAGTTACTACAGTGCCCATCGGGACTTCACTGACCCTTCAAAAGTATTTAGATTGATCCTTTTCAAATATTAGGACTAAAAAGGCTTGGAGCTGTTTACCACAGACAGCATTGGTTTGGAGGGTGTTTTGTTGGAAGTAAGAAGGACAGAATTTCAGAATCTTTTTAAGAGCGTTTCATTTTAAAGAAATGCACTTGCAAACCAAATGTACAGCCGAGCGTTGTCGTTTGTTTGCAGATTTTCGAGACCCAGCGAATGAAGTTCTCTGAGATTCCGCAGCGCTTGCATGCCCTCCTGATGCCTCCAGAGCCCATCATCATCAACCATGTTATCAGGTAACCGTATTAGGATCCCGCAAATGGCTGCATAACGATTATTAATGTACCAATATTTTTCTTTCATTCCGCCTAAAAAATACCTGAAAGCAGTAGAAGAAAGTCACGATAAGCGTTTGTTTTTTTGCTAGTGTGGACCCCAATGACCAAAAGAAGACTGCTTGCTATGATATTGATGTGGAAGTAGATGACACACTGAAAACCCAGATGAACTCCTTCCTGCTCTCCACAGCCAGTCAGCAGGAAATAGCAGGACTGGACAATAAGGTACAGACCTCACCTGAGCAGTCACCAGCTACTTCCCGTTGTATTTTGGGGGTTTTCACACTCTAAAATGTTAAATTTGTAAAGTGAGAGTTATTTTTGTCATTTTTAATCAAGGAGCCGTGTGTTTGCTATGTGACAACTTTCATCTGCTGTAATTGCTACGTTTTACGTTTTTACATCCAAAGTATTTTTTAAAAACGCAGCAGTAGCGGGAGCTATGTGACACATTTACAGGATTTCGCTGTAATGGGCTACTGCTGGTAATTAAACAGGGCGTCCTAGAAGCATCTTAGATGGCTTTTTTACTAATATACTATTGGCTTATTTACTTTACTTTACTTTACTTTGCTTGGCAGACGCTTTTATCCAAAGCGACTTACAAGAAGAAGACACCAGCAATTTCCATTTAGTTCTCGCAAAAGCTGAAATACTACAACAAAGCACCCTGATAAGGCCTAACTCGTCAAGACTTATTTACTTTATTTACTTATTATTTAAAAACCATTGTTGCTCAAAATCACGTCATGATGTGGAAGGTGCCAGAGGAGCTTTTGAATCAGGAAACAATGGCAGACACAGCTAATTAAAATATGACACCCCTGTTCCACTTAACCCACCATGGTCCATTTTTGTTCACCTCACATAACGTCTGTATTCTTGCCTTCTGTCTAGCTAGTTTTAGAGCAGTGAGTTCTTCTTGACCTCCCACTACGGCCATTACCCCGGCTGGGTGGACCCCCCCCACCGTGCAGTCTTTGTTCTGTGAAACGTCAACAATCTCTCCACAGCCTGTTCACCGTTTACAGAAGCCATTTGTTTTCTAACTTTATTCCTGGTTTGTACGTTGGTATATTATCTGAACACGTATTCTTACGTAGCAGTAGCTTGTCTCAGTCTTGTTGGCGTATGATTAAGATAAAACTGCTTCACCTTAATTTTACATAACCTTGTGGTCCTCACTGTGGGAGCATTAATGTTTCTGCTTACATTCATTCTCTTTCGCATGAAGATTTCGCAGAGATGACTTTTTTGAACCTGCGTTGTTGACGTTTACAAACTCGCCATCCGATTCTTCCCCGCCTGCCTTTTAGGTTCCCTGCTGTTTCTTGGCACATTACAAACTTAAGATCAGTTGCATGATGGGAAGCTAGCTTAGAGTTGCTGCTTGCCATTCCCCTGTTTGTTTTTTATGAAGAGTCACTGTGAAGGGCTACAGTTTGGAAACTGTACTAAAGGAACACGTCATTCACCCTCTGATAATAAAAGGTGTAGCTTTAAATAGTTTTCCTCTTTTTGGTTATCCCCAGATCCATGAAACCATTGAGACCATTAACCAGCTGAAGACCCAGAGAGAGTTCATGCTGAGCTTTGCCAGAGATCCTCAGGGCTTCATCAACGACTGGCTGCAGTCGCAGTGCAGAGACTTTAAGGTGAGTCTGCCCATCATGACCTTTGGCCCAGTATCTCTGTAGAAACCATTATAAATGGGCTTCAATAGGATTTTCTATATCCATCTGTCTTTTTGATCATTTATTATTAGTTTTAAACAGCCTGGAATTATATTTACAATGAATACGAATGTGACTTGGTCCATATTAATAAGACGGACTTTTGATGCAGCCGTATCGACCTGTGACATGTTCTTAAAGGTTCAGCTGTGAAAAACGTGAACGTTGTGCACACAGGCTCGCCCAGCAAACATGAGGCTTATGCTCCTCAGGGCAGAGTTAGAATAGAGTGTGAAACATTTCATATCAAGTGTGATGCATGCTGGCCTCCCGTCTGTCTGCTGAGTGAGCTGACTAACTGCTGACCGGATGTCGCCCACCTGCAGTGTTTGTTCAGCTGAATTTCTGTGAAACTGAACAAATTCAGTTCAGGGCTCACTGGCTGTTCCCACAGCAACAGCTCAGTCAGCCTTATTAAAAAAAAACACACACTGGCAGTATCTTCATCAGAGCGGCGGCCATTGTTTAATTCAGTCATATGCTGGAGGTTATTTATCTGTCTTCCAAGGTCTTTTTCTGATTCGTTTATCAGCCGTGGGACTTGTTGGAATGGAGTTGTGTCTAATAATGTCATTTGCTGTCAACAGACCATGACGGATGTGGTTGGAAACCCAGAGGAAGAGCGAAGAGCAGAGTTTTACTATCAGCCGTGGGCTCAGGAGGCAGTCTGTCGCTACTTTTATTCCAAGGTATCTTTTTTTACTTTCTCTTGTACAGGTGTTAAATGGATTTGGACATTCGTAGTGTGGCCGTAGGCTCTGTTGATCTTAATAATCTCTGCTCATTGATATTACAGGTTGCATGGTATTGATTAAACCTATGAAATGTCTTCCAGGTCCAGCAGAGGCGACAAGAGCTGGAGCAAGCGCTCGGCATCAGGAACACCTAAAGAGCTGCGTCTACGGGAGGAGGCTGTGCGTGTGTGAACGGATTCCCTCACAAAGTTATCTAACAAACTTAGAGAAATAGATACTAGATGGCTTTACCGCTATTTAGGATGTCCGTTTCTTCTATTGTCACCTACTATCGCAATTTGCTTTTTACTTCCACGTATTTTGAATGATCCTTCCCTCACGCCAGGGCTCCTTGTATCTTCTCTGTGTATCTAAGCCAACCCTGGAAGCATTCCTTGTAGTGTTGTGCTCTGAAATTCAGACTGTGTTCAAATGAAACGCAGACAGCAGATTGTACCTGGCAACTTTTAATGTATTTTGTCCCTAGAACAAGAAATATCTCAAATCGCCTGGAATGTGTTGATTCTGCCACGGCTCTTTGTGCCAATATTGGAAAGTAAATTTACATTTTACACTCCTGACCCAGCCCCCTGCCCCTTTCCCGTTCAGTTAGGTATCCACTGTGGTTGTGTTTGTGATCAATCAGGCTGTTTTGCTGCACATTAGCCAAGTTCTCATTGTTTTGTTTTGACAGTTTGTGCTACGGTCCGTTGAACTAAATACGCTTAAAAGGCCTGTCGCAGCAGAATATAGGTTGCTGTGGCAAGGCAGTTATTTTTTGGTATGTATTATCCGTACTTGTCTTGTTAGCTAGTACAGATCTTCAAGGAAGTAGCTAGTATGAGTACCTCTAGTCTATATAGTTTTGTAAATACTGAGCAGGAGAAAGTAACGATGGATGTGAAGTAAAATTGTATCTTATCCTGGCAGATTCAACTCTTTGTCTATGCTCAGATAGTTGAACTTGTATTTATATAATTAGATCTTTGCTCTCAGAGCTCAGTGATTCAGCTCTAAACAGCGTAGAGTCACAGCTGACCGGCCGCTACTTCACAGGGCAAAATGGACGCAGCGTTCACGCTGCCTGCGAGCTGCGAGGAGCGAAACCCGTCTGCTTTTAGGTTTTGCGTGTTTTAATTAAGAGAAGCCATAAACACTTGAACAAAATCGGCCTCATGCAGATTTAAAGAGTGCTACACTGGCTGAAGACTGACAGTTGTGAGTATAATGGTTGTTTCTCTGTTGAAGGTAAAGATGAGTGCGTTTTTCATTAACAAATTCCAAGAATACACTAATGTGGGTTTGGGCCGGTATGGGATTTAAAGTGAGAGGCGGGACACGGGGAGGGGGGTTGTAGTGTTATTAAAGTTTGTGGATTTTTCATGGACCAAACCTATTTTTCTCTATGTTCTTATTATGTTATAATAAAGGATATGTAAAATGTATGGTGGAGTTCTTGAGTTTTAATCCTTTGAAAGATGAAAAGACCACATGAAAACTCTGTATAAATTATAATGATGTCAACTAGTGAACGCAATTGGACTTATTTGTCTGAAAGGGGCCACAAGCCAAAAACAGTAAGTGCTTGAGATCTTAATTCAATAGCTAACTAGCACCCGTGGTTCCTAGACACATGTAGAGGAGAATAGTTTTTTCTCTCTAAAATAAAGTGCAAACCCCATCTGACTCCTGGTCCACTCCACCAGGTGTGTCTCACACAGACACCCAGCTCCCTGTAAGTCGCTTTGGATAAAATATAAATCAGCTTAAAATACACAGTTCACTAGGTGAGTTTAAAATAATAACTTATTTAGTCTGTAGGTGGTTTGAAGGACTGGTACGTGTATTTATATAAAGTTGGTAGATGAATTGTTCTCCGCAAACCTTTTGGTTTCAGAACAGCCCATTCTGCGCTTTGGGCACCTGACGGAGCGCAGCGGCGCAGCCCTCGCGAGGCGGTGTGTGTGTGTGTGGTATAAATACACTTTCTCCCGGCTTCAGTCTGTCGTCGCACCGGCTGCAGCTCCGTCTGGAAGGCGAAACACACGATGGCAGCGCCGAAGAGAGTGTGTGTAGTTGGCTCTGGTAACTGGTGAGTGCAGGGTTCAATGGGATTTAATTCGCTTTATGGTCTCTGTCGGTATTTAGACGTAGGAGCTGTCAGAGGCGCGCAACGACCACATGTTGTTCTTTAGGTCAAGATATCACACGCAGTTCAAGTTTTATTACTCTCTATCTCTCAGAGGCCAAGAGGCACATTTAGTTTTTGCCAACAACCGATAAATGATTCATAAAGTTCAGAAACTGGATTTAGGTTTTGCCTCTGCAGGAGGTCTTCTGAGACCGAATGACCTTTGAAGCCTCCACTCTCCAAAATCTTCACACCACAAGCAGCTCCTGCCTTTTCTTATTTTGCGACGTTTGTGCTGCATCAGCTTTCATGTGCTGGGGATGTCCATCACCCAGCAGGACGCTTAGATCACAATTGAATATACTGTATGTATGTACAATGATTATATAAGTCCTGTGACATGACACTTCTCCGCTACTGTTCTGTACTAGTGGGGGAACACCGCCTTCACAATTACTTTAATTTTTATCTTTTTTAATGTAGAAAAAAATGTGTTTTGCACTATGCACCCTCTTTAATGTCAGCTGCAGTTGGTGCAGTGAAATGCTCATTTAAAAGTACACCAGTTGAAGTTCAGTATCAGCCAGAGCAGTAGCAGTGTTTATTCAACACAACACAAAGCTGAACTGTTCATCAGCTTTACAAAAAAAAACAGATCAGACTGTACTCACTGCATTACGTTTTTTAGAATTCCTCATACGGGCAGAAGTTATCCTTCTGTAGGGAAGCAATACATTTACCAGTAATGGTCTCCATTTCACCAGGGGCTCTGCCATTGCCAAAATTGTGGGTGCCAACGCAGCCAAGTATGACAAGTTTGACACCACAGTGAACATGTGGGTGTTCGAGGAGATGGTGAACGACCGTAAACTGACAGAAATCATCAACACAGACCATGAAAATGTAAAATATCTGCCTGGTCACAAGCTGCCCCCCAACGTGGTAAGCGCTAATGCCTAAACCCATTCAAGAAAAGAGAGAACAAAACGTATATCCATGAGAATTGTTTTAAAATGCAAAAACACCTGGTTTGGTTTGTTTTCATTATTAGTTTCTCTCTTCCTCAGTTGGCCGTTCCAGACTTGGTGGAGTCTGTGAAAGGAGTCGACATCCTGATCTTTGTGGTGCCTCACCAGTTTATTGTGAGAGTGTGCGACACAATCAAAGGCCACATAAAGAAGGATGCGGTGGGAATGTCTCTCATCAAGGTAACTTTTCTTTCTGTACAGTATAGGCATCTTAATGAAATGTGTTTTTTTCTGTCAGACAGACTGTATGATTACAAAAGGTGTGAATTCTGTGTTTATCTGTCTTCGCAGGGTGTTGACGCGGGTCCTGAGGGTTTGAAGCTGATCTCAGAGGTCATACGAGGGAAACTGGGCATCACCATGACCGTTCTCATGGGAGCAAACATCGCCAGCGAGGTCGCTGAGGAGAAGTTCTGCGAAACAACCATTGGTATATATTCCATACAAGATACTTAAAATGGTACCTTACCAATCTGGATTAACATGGATTTCCATTTGTAAAGCCCAGTGAACAGCTCGATCAATGTCATCCTCAGATTTAAAGTTCAGTTAAATGGATTTAAAGGACCGTGTGGTTACATTTATTGCATCTCTATTCCGCATGAATTGCTGTTCTATGGAAAAGTATTTTTATCTCAGGGTGCACAGACAGAACACTTGGGTCCATGCTGAAGGAGCTCATGCAGACCACCAACTTCCGCGTCACCGTGGTGGAAGAGTCCGATGTTGTGGAGATCTGCGGGGCACTCAAGGTCAGGTTATGTCTTCCACTAAGAGGCACTGGCATAGATTACGATGTTGTGTCTGGGCTTGACTGATTAAAAATGCACTACTACAGAGAAGAAGTTTAATATTTGTAGATATCCACTGGTATTTCACTTCTAGTTCAGTGTTAGTCTGGGGGGTGTGATTTGCAGTAATGTTGTCCTTCTGTTTGTGATTATTTGCAATTCTTTCTATGTCGAATTGAAATATAATATCATGCGTATCAACACTAAAATCCCTCATTTGTAAATCAAATAAAGTAACAGCAGCATCTCCTCGTTATTGTTCCTGCAGAACATTGTTGCAGTAGGCGCTGGTTTCTGTGATGGCCTGGGGTTTGGCGACAACACCAAAGCAGCCGTAATTCGTCTGGGCCTGATGGAGATGATTGCCTTTGCCAAGGTCTTCTGCACGAACTGTCCCGTCTCCCCTGCCACCTTCCTAGAGAGCTGCGGCATCGCTGACCTCATCACAACTTGTTATGGTGGACGCAACCGCAAGATTGGGGAAGCTTTCGCCAAGACGGGCAAAGTAACGATCGTCTTTTCTGTCCCTGTGTATTCCTCTTTTCATTATCATCTCTAACTTTTCTTATGAAAACTGTAACGTAACAAGCTTCTCTCTGCTTAGAGTATTGAGCAGCTAGAGAATGAGCTGCTGAACGGTCAGAAGCTTCAAGGTCCCGCGACTGCAACTGAGGTCCACCAAGTCTTGAAACAGAAAAACATGGTGGAAAAGTAAGTTGAATTAATATGGAATTAAACAGATATTTATTAAAAAGGGCTTGTTTTTAACAACCATAGTGATATATTTCAGGGTTCTGTTGACTGAGGCTCTTGACTGAAGCTAATGACTTTCTCTTTTTTGCTAATAATGTAGCATTTTGGCTTTTGTCAAGATTTAACATTATTCATTATTATTCTGTTCGACCCAGTTTACAGTCTTCATGCTGAGCTAAGATGTTAAGCTAACGACTTTCCTCTCGACTTCATTTACGTTGTGAGTTTCTGTAAGAAAGCAGATGTGTTCTTAATTAATTGTTTTGTATCTTCAGGTTTCCTCTTTTCACGGCTGTCTACCAGATCTGCTTCAACAGCCACCCAGTCACAGAGTTTATCAAGTGTTTGCAGAACCACCCAGAGCACATTTAAAGGACTGATGCGTGGCTGGAAGTTGGGAGAGGACCTTTACACTAGCACTAGCCAAGGATTTTACACTAAAGGCAGTTTGTGTCTAATCCTGACTCTTCTTTTGTTAAATTCTTGAACAAAAGCAGAATAATGGAGTGTAGTCGTTTCGGCAGTTCTTACATTACAGACAGGAGCGTAACTTCTGTTGCCACCTCTATTTTTACTCTTTGTAAAAGTCCATGTCCCAGAACGTTTAAAGAAAACCCACCGAGTCTTAAAAATGTTAGGAATTTGAATTACCCTGCCTTACACAATACATCAACTCTAATCATTAAGTTATGAAATGTTACATCACTTCTTGGGTAAAAGTGCCTTGACTCTTCTATGTTAAACAAAGCACTGAGTACACAGCAGTCACCACTACCGCCGTGTTGCTGTCATCACTTGAGATTTATTTTTGGAATATATTGGACTCGTTACATTTTCTTCTGTGTTCACAGTTAAGGCTTTACTTGCTGGTACCGTCCCCTCAGGATACACTGTCACTCGCTCTGCAGCAGCCTCAGTGTAACCCGACCTGAACTCTGTCCGACTGCCACTCTAAACGCTTCACCTTTACCATTTTCGAGAAGCGTCCACTTCAACCTTTCCTTAACTGCATGTCTTGCTCCTTCCGTCACAGTCCTCACAAGTGATGGCTGTGTTGTTTAGTGGGAGTTATTGGTGTTAGCTAGTTAAGCAAGGTTATCAATGAAAATAATTTGATGAACATCTGTGTTTAGTTCATAAGCAAGGGAGCCAGTGCGCCTTGATTAACAGCCATCTGTCCGTCACCACATGCCAGTGCATCCCATCAATGCTCAGTCTCTGAGGATAGGAGTATCAGATAAAGCACCATTAAAGAGTCTCCTCTTGCCTTGAACTGGAAGTTTGCATATTGTACTCAGTCGGTCATACATTTTGTGGAAAAAACTTTCTTTGCATGTGTCTTTTGATCACACAAATGTTTAGCAGTGAATTTCTCTCAGATATGTGGTGGACTGTGAAGTTACATCATTTCGCCACTTGTTTAAAATCGGATTCCCTTGCTCAGATCACTTGCATAGTTGTTGAGTTGACTGCCCTATGAGATTTCTAATAATAACACACTCCAAAGGGGCAAATATCCATCTATAATTAGACTGTGAATAGCACTGCAGCTGCCTCATCCCTGCGTAACTGTACAGATGGGAGGATGTCCTTTTATCCTTTGATTCGAAACACTACTCCATTGTGAGGGCATTGATATTATATTAATTTCTAGGTCTGCGTATTTTAAATGATAAAACACATGTTATCACTATAGTGTTGTGTGTGTACAAATATTAATCAGGCTGCATTTGAATAGGTCAAGATGTTACATGACATTTCTTGTAAATTCATATTTGTAATACACCGAATGGCCACTTGAGTGTGCTATCGCATCAATTACGATCTGTTCACCACCAGTATTTTATACCTTTACACACAGTAACCTTTAAAATTGTATTTTTGGGGACTATTTAGAAAAAGCTGATAGAATTTCACAACGGGTAACGCCACAACTGAACTGTTAAAGTATCCGACTACAGTTAGGATCCAGCACATAAACAGTAGAGACATGGATGTCATACACTGAGGGAGGGGCTGGCTTCACTTCCTTAATCCAGTCCCCATCTCAGGGCGGCAGCAAGAGTGCGTCAAGGTAGCCAGTGTAAAGAATGAAATACAGGAAGCTGATATGTTTTACTCTCAAAATCTGAAAATAAAATTGGCAGCACGCCCACGTTTTTGTTGGTTAAAGTCCATATGTGATATTTGTTTTGCAAATCAAGCGCTTAAAACAAATACCCTGACCCTAATAAAACACTTCTGTTTGATAAATAAAAAGCTGCAGGTGGTGCCTCCAGGGGGGCAGAAAGCTCAGGATTCCTCTTACTTAAGAAGTAAACTAGACACTTGTGTAACTTAACTACAATGTCAACAATGTCAGGTCTTCTCCCTTTGTAGAAGGACTAATTAAAAATCTACCTTTAATACATAGGTCATTTTTCAGACCATTAGGTGTTGAACTTCTACTGACAGCTGGAAAAAAAAATAGGATAAAAACGTTTGTCATTTCTAACAGTCCGGTTGACATTTGTATTATTATAACTTAAATGAAAACTTAACTTAAAAAACAGTTTCTTTATTGTTTATAGCTATTCAGAGTTATTGTCATTAATATCAGAAGTAAATAAGTAGGTATTTGTCATTTCTTACACTTAAATTATAAATAATAAATGATTTATTATTTTTAAAAATAATTTCCCTTTGAACAGTTGCAGGAATTTAAAATGTAAGAAAACATAATATAGGATAATTTCATTGCAAATACAATTTAACTTTCATTCTTTTATTTCCTTTATTCAGATATGTACATTTTAATAAGTAGCTAACACTTTTTAAAAACATTGGAGGCCACAGTTATTTTTATTTATTTATTTTTATTGTAAACTAATATTGTGACAATTTTAATGGAGTAAATAGTATAATATTTTTCTCTGGACTGTAATGGAGTAAAGAAAGTCAAATTACTGAAGTTTTCGTCCGGAAAAAAATGAGCGTTTAAGAAGTTTATCTTGAAAATCTGAGCCGGAAGTGTAACTCCTTCTGTCGTTGTCTTGCCAACGGTGTGGCGTGTGGAGTTGTGTAGCAGGTCATCACTGAGGTGGCACAGAGGCAGGAGAGGCGCTAAACAAGTTTCACACGTCCTCGCTGTCGGGTAGAAACGGATTTTTCATCCGAGCATCCGGGGACAGGACTTCGGTCAAACATGGCTTCTCTTTCAGCCTGGTTTTGGAACGAGAGGTTCTGGCTGCCTCACAACGTAACCTGGGCGGATCTGGCGGACCCAGCGCCCGGGGTGGAGTATCCCAAAGTTGGACACTTGTTTTCTGCCTTGCCGCTCGCTTTGGGGATTTTCGCCGTCAGGTTACTCTTCGAGAGGTCGGTATCTGCCGCTCATAATGGGCGTTTTCTTTTCCGAGTGAATGCATATTGTGTAAACCTGCTTTATACGGACGCGTGTTTTCGTAAGAGCGGGATGCTGGGTTGACTACCCGTGGGAGCACCAGTGTCTTTTCCCCGTGTGTTACGCATGGTTTACCAAACTTCCCTCACCATTTCCTCCTTGTCTGTGACTCTGCGGTCTCTCGCGCTTACTCTGTTCAACCATATTTACTTCTCTCTGACCTTTGAACTAGACCTTACCAGCGAGCATCCTCTCCGGCTGTCTAGGCTGTGTAGCTGCTCACATAGCCGGGCGCGACTTCCTGAACCCCCCCTTTCTCACGGAGTCTGATGCTTTGGTAATTTCCGGCGTGTTTTCGTGATCACTGCGTGTGTCTGTTTATGTGTCTTCTTGCCGTCCTTCACCGATGCATACGTGCATGCCGGGGTGTGCCACAGCCCTGATGCAACATTTTGTTGTGTACATATATCCAGGTGATCAGGTTATCCTTCCGGCTTAGTGTAAAGGTTAATTTGTGCTTTTATTGAGGACACAACAGTGGAGATCAGTCAACAACACTGACAGATACACAGCACCTTAGGGCACATTTGGAAGCCAGGCAGCTGCAGGCCTTTCTCAACAGTTATGTGGATCAAGCAGATATGTCCTGGAGGCATTTACCTTTGCAAAACAGAGCCATGTGCTGTTGTTTTTTGCTATTTATTTAAACACTGATACAGGGTTGAGATGAACTTATCTTATTATTGAGCTGCATCTCTTCCTCAAATATAGATAAGGCCAATTCAAGCTCACTTGAATGTGATGCTGATAAGGAACAATAGAGTTGAATTCCGTGTTAGGCAATTTCTTGGTAGGTGTTGGAAACACGTACAGGGGGTCAGCCTGGTGTCACTGTGGATGGCAGGGTGGTTGTGCCACTAGCAAATAATGATTTCACTGTTTCTCCCTCAAATCCGATTCCTGCTTTTTGTAGCCTGTTTGTCTGCGTGTGAGTGAGGGCTGATGGGAGCCGTAAAGACCAAAGAAGATAAACACACGAGGCTCAGGTATACAGTTACAGACATTGTTCAGAAAATGTTCTTTATTGATTGTCAGACCTGTACTTTATATTTGACACTGGAGCTGAGTGGTAACAGGAAAACCACATTCATTCATTCACTGACTTAGTTTAGAAACTTAGTTTAGTGAATGACCTTATACGGTGCTTTCACTGACAGCGTAGTATGTTTGATTGGCTGATAGGTTGAAGGAAGTGCTGCTGCCTTTTTTATTGTTCTTTTTAAGTTTGTAAATCCTAAACAGCCCATGATGGTGATCTGCATTATGCACTTCAGTATAAAAGAATTAGATGAGGGGGGTGCTTTGTAATAATGAATAATGAGATAAAGCATAGAAAGTGCACGGTTTAGTTAAAGTGAGACCTAATAATGACATACATAGACATACTTGTAATACTGATGTTGACGAGGCCATGCTAGCTTAATTATTTTACTGCATTTACTCAATTTTACATCACTATTATTTATTTCCTTGATTTGTTATTTAACTCGGTGGCTAATCAGACATTTTCACCTGGAAAATGTGTTTGTTTTCCAAAAAGTCGCTATATTAAGTGCAGTGCATTAAAAGAATGATTATGAAATTACGTTTCATGCTTAAAATCATGCTTTAATTTCAAGTCTTTGACTATGTGAATAAAAGTACTTTACATAAGCTTAAAATGAATACGCGTTGTTTTTGTGTAATGTCAAAGACTTTCATTTCATCTTGGCAAGATACACAGTACACACCTCGTCATACTAGAACAACTGCATTTGTTCATGCACATTGTGCTTTCTGTTATAGCATAGACACAGGACATGTGCTGTCTCTGACTTCTTATGTTATAAATTATATACATATACACACACACACGTGTGTAATCTACAAACACCCTTTGTAGCTGCTGACAACAAACAGAAATGTGTGCCAATGATGATACCTGAATCGTTTTATATCTATATAGAGACACACAAGCAAGGTGATCAGATTCCATCATTGTGAGTAGGTGAAGTTGTCCTGTGTTGTATTTTAATTGCTGTAAATCTGAACTATGTAGGAGAGCGTTTACTCTGTCACTGTGCAACACTCCTACAGGCTGTCTGGCTCATTCATTCATTTATCAGAGAAAAACCACCACACTGAGCTCCTGCTGCTCTTTCTGCAGAACCCAAACACAGTCTGTGCATGATGGTGGTGCTCTCTCACACATCCTGCCACAAACCCATTTAGATTTATTGAATTGAATCTAGATAACATTCTTATTGCTATACTCTCTTGTGAGATTGTACTTCGTTGGTGCAGGTACCTTTAACACATTTTTCTCCGATTACAGTCATGTGGGTTTTGGAGTTCCTCAAGAATTGCGACTTCTTTTGTTTCGCACACATCAAACTAGCATTTCCACTTCATGTACCCATTTCACTTCCTTACATTTCACAACTATTTCAATCTTGATTTACTTGAATGACGGTTCGAATTTCTTTCAGTGTAGACATGTCAACTGATATTTCGACCGCATTCATCTCTTTCTAACCAGAACTGTGACAATAACTAACAATAAGTAACCTTACGATACTTTTAAAAAGGCAGCCTTTTATGGTGTAGTGGGGTAATGCGACAGCTGTTTCTTCTTGTTAGATCATAATCGCTGCTTTGCAGTTGGCAGTGACTGTAGATTTCAGTGTTTTATATGGGCAACTCTTAACCATCGTACGCCGTGTCGTGAGTCGAACTGTATCCAAATCACATATGTATAAGAGATTTGTGTATAAGTTTATGTGCAGCCACATTTTAAAAAACTAAACCTGTGTGGTATGATGTTAAAACTAAAGTATTTGAGGGGTATTATGTGTATTTAAACGCCAATAGTAGACTTCAGTAATAACTTTTCAGTCACAAGTCCCTTTAGCGTACAGCTTTTAGAATGGAGCAAACAACACGGCCATACTACCCTATCACACTATGTCTGTTAAAACACAAAAGGAAGTGAGGGTAGATTATGTGAACTGAATGCTGATGTGACTCATCTTCATTTGTGTTAAATCTCCGCTTTATTTCCCATATCATCTGGCATTGTCTATGCCTGAAGGTTTCCTTTCCTTTACTGTCCAGTCTGCTTTGAGACATGCTGTAACTTCAAGTCAACTAAAGGCCACAATTACATCCAGGACTATGCTATGAACATAGCCGAGCTGGTTCTTCAGCCTAGGCCCCGACACTGGGAGGTTTTGCTGTCAGGACTGCTAGTCTGTGTAACAGAGCACACTGAGCCTGTGTCTTGGTAACAGGCTTTGTGTATATTGGTGTGGTCAGGTTCTGAGGAGGAACAGGGATGCTTTGACATTTGACATAAATAGATTAGCTTACCTCTCTCATTTATTTCCCTGCTGTTGCTGCTGTCCACCAATTAACACTACAGGCTCGGACTTGCATGGTGGGATGTTTGTCGATTCATTTGGTTTGCCATAAATTCTAAAGGCCTGACCTTACACGAGAACCTCTACTGTGAGATATCCACATCAGCTCATGCTTTAACAATTTAATAAAGAGATTGTGAGGGCACATAAAGCCCAACAAGTGAGTCAATTCAATGTGTATCAGGTTTACAAGCTGTGTCACATTCAGCACAACGACACTTTGGAGCTTTTAGCTGATCAAAGTGTCACTGCACATGTTAGCGTTGCTCATTACACGTGTTTTAAACCCAAGTTACAATTAAATCATAAAATGCGGATTGCCTTGAGTAATGTTTAACAACGTTACATGAAACTGACCTTCCCACTTATCACTACTGTCATGAAATGACAACGTGTTAGAGCTGCAACTATCGAGTATTTTTGGAATCGAGTATTCTGTTGATTTTTTTCATCGATTATTTAAGTATTCTTTTTCTACTACTCCACTACATATGATGAGGGTTTTTTTATTGTGTGTTTTAGATATGCTGACTTTCCTGATGCAGCACTT
This sequence comes from Microctenopoma stevenorrisi, assembly GCA_032270685.1. NCBI lineage: Eukaryota > Metazoa > Chordata > Actinopteri > Anabantiformes > Anabantidae > Microctenopoma > Microctenopoma stevenorrisi. The sequence goes on from JAUMTR010000022.1 coordinate 16,454,312, forward strand.
TCCTTTCATACAGCATATGAAAAACTTTACAATAACTTAATGTAATCGTGAATCTAGGTTAATATCAGCTGTACAGTTTAAATATGAAGATTCTCACAGCAGGAAGCTTGTACACTACTGAGACAAAAGAGGTTTTGACATCATATAAAGATATCTCCTGCGGTTTAGTGCTGCTGAATCGTTACCTGAAGAACACGATTTTATCAGGTTGTGCAGATTAGAAGAGCACTATGTGAGATTTAGATGTTTCTGTATCCTGGAGAACCATGTCAAACTGTCTCTTATATGCATGTGATCCCTGTGTTTTTTTAATGGTATCTTCTTTAGTCATTATGGACAGTGCTGTGAAAATATTTACCCCCTTACTGATTTCTATTTTCATACACAGTGACTGATCATCAAAGAAAGTTCAATATTATACAAGGATAAACTGAGTAAATACAATATTTAGATTAAAATGATTATTTCCTCAAGGGATAAAACCTGTCCAAACCTGTCTGGCCCTATGTGAAAAAGTAGTTGCCCTCTTAAACCTAATAACTGGTTGGGCCAGCCTTGGTGGCAAACACAGCTATTAGGTGTTTGCAGCGTTCATCACCATTTTCCTGCTGCATAACCCAAGTGCTCTTGAGGTCAAGACCCGATTGACATCCTCCTTTAGGATTTTCTGGTAGAGTGCCGAATTCATGGTTCCATTAATTATGACGAGCTGTCCAGGTCCCGAGGCTGTGAAGCAGCCTCAGGCCACCACACTACTACCAGCACCATGTCTGAATGTTAGTATGATGTTCTTTATGAAATATTGTTGTAGATGTAAGGGGACACACGCCTTCCACTCAGTTTACCTTTTGTTTCATCAGTCTGCAGAATATTTGCCTGCAAGTCTTTAGGGAGAATCAAGATGTTTTTAGCAAACGTGAGATGAGCCTTTGTGTTCTGTTTGGTCAGCAGAGTTTTCCGTTTTCCCATTGTTGCCCAGTCTTTTCCTTATCGTTAAAGCGCGAACGCTGATCTTAGGTGAGGCCTGCAGCTGTTAAGATCAGTGATTCTCAAACTCAGGCTCAGGATGAGCTTTTCTGCTCGTTTTCCTGACACACTGAGGATCACCTGGGCCAGGTGTGTTCAGTCAATCAGACGTTGGAAGATACCATCTCAGAAGAACAGTGGGGGAAGACAAAGTGAATCAGCCAATCAGAAGTGCTTGATAAATAAAATCATGATTTTGTATTATTAAAATATTGCACAGGCAAGCAATGTTTTGTTTGATAATTAGATAATAAGTGTGACATAAAATAAAACAACAAAACAAAAAAGTGTTGCAGCATAAAGATTCTTGTTTGCAGGTCAGAGCATTTCAACACACTTAACAACTAGATCACATCATCTGTTTACAATTCAGTTGCAATAAAGATCTGATAGCTAATAGGTCCAATCTAAATCACCTGTTTACAGCGTGAAAACACAGACTGACAGCGTGGTTAATGTTTTGCACTACTCTGGCAAGCTAACTGTTGGTAATAAAACATAAATGTGCTGAAGGCGAGTTTCTAAAAAAAATCCCCTTAGTCAAACCACTTCATTTCCCCAGTGAATACGGGCTGCCTCCTTATTATCGGAAGATTATAACCATGTCCCCATTATTGTAGATTTGGTCTGTGTTATGGCTAAATGGTCATGCTCGGGTAAGAGAGGAGCTCTAAGTTCACCCTGACTGTTTATCTGACTAATGTTAGGAAGGAAAGATAAATGTCATATAGCTGACAAAGTGACCTAATGAGCTAGTTTAACTAACCACGTGAAAGGAAATGGCTTAATACCTGTTTGCACTAATCACTGATTAAAATGGGTTCTGTGTTTTGTGTTCTGTGTGAAGATTATAATAGCGTCCAAGTTTGCAAACTGTGACTAAACCTCCATCTTTTCCATCTCGACCTCTGACACAGATTTATTGCCAGTTCCTGCGCTCGGAGTCTCCACATTCAGACAGGTGTTGGAAGAAGAGCTCAGCCCAATGCAGTGCTGGAGAAAGTCTTTACGTCCATCACAAAGGTTGGATCTCTCTTCTCTTAATCATTAAAAAATACACCGAACTTGATCAAATTGAATTAAATTATGTATAGTTGCATCATAGTTTAACTCCTCATCTCTGCTTTAGGTTTCGAACCTAAGATGTTTGCTGTTTCTTGTTTTTTCCGCACAGAATCCAGACTCACGCCATCTGGATGGCTTGTCTAAGCAGTTGGACTGGGAGGTGCGAAAGGTCCAGCGTTGGTTCCGACACCGCAGGAACCAAGATAAACCCAGCACACACACTAAATTCTGCGAGAGCATGTAGGTTAATTTCCTGATGTCATGCTGTGTTCACCTTTAATCACTCCGCAGCTCTGAATACACAGTGACTGTGTTTTATGCAAGTGGGATATCACAGTGTATGAATGTAGTTTCTGACGCCAGTTCTTTGTTGTGACTAAAATGAGACGGCTACTAACTAGCTTCAGGCTGTACTGCTCACATGAGTAGCTGTTTTCTTGTGTTTGTTTGATTATGTGTATCAGATGTTTTTTTATTAAATTATTTGTATTTCTAGGTTCATAATCATCTCTTTGTTTTTCCAGGTGGAGGTTTACATTTTATTTGTGTATATTTACCTATGGATTCCGGTTCCTGTGGCAGGTGAGCGCATCCACAGATCAAGCAGTGATAAACAGGCGGAAGTTCTCCATTCCATACATAATAACATAATTCATCACTCACTCTACTGATGCGTGTTTCTTTTTAGTCCCCCTGGTTGTGGGATACACGGCACTGCTGGTACGGTTATCCCTATCAGGTAAGAGGTAGCTCTGCTCTGTCTATTTAATCTATAAATCAATGAAGCATAAGATCTGACTGAAAGAAATCTTCCACCAATGTCAAGAGCTGAACATTTACTAGAGAGCTATTGAATTGGCAGTTATATTGGATTGTATGACATTGCAGCTGATACACTGGTACACAGTTAACCGTGTGCAGAAAAGTAGCTTGTGCTGGCTTGTTTTCTCTCCCATCATGCCCCTGAGCAAAATGCAAGAGAGTGTGACAATACAAACACTGTCTGTATTTTGTTTATTTGCTTCACTGCCTTCTTCCTGCTCTTGTGATGATGATGATGTCTCATTAATGTCTTATACACATGCTGACACTGACACCACAAATGTACATATATTCTGTTATTGGGAAACGGCAGCTCTGATTTTCAGGTTTGATCAGTTGGTGAGGCAATAAAATACATCATACAGCACATCAACAGCTTCCTGCTCATCCATCTACACGGTTGCTGAGTTGGAGCAGGCCACATACATACATCTATTAGTAGTAGTCTCAGAGCTGTATAGCTACAGGTCCGAGTCCCCATAATGACTCGGGTGTTGCTCAGAATTGATGCGGAGCTACTGCAGTGTCGCTAGTATTATCTGGTAAAATAGTGAATTCAAGATCTGCAAGATGCTAACAGTGGAAAAAATCATTATTTGACCCCTCGCTGATCTTGTAAGTTTGTAAAAACTTATATAATACCTAATACAAATACTTATTTCACTCAGTGAAATGCGAATCAGTTTCTATCTTTTATTTAAAGTTAGTTTTAGCACATTGCAAATAAGACAGTGGGGCTGTATTATTGACAGAGAGGTTTTTCAGCCTCTAAACATCTGGGGCATCTAGTGGCCAAATGGTTAAGACACATACATGCTAAAAAGCCACAGCAGCCACAGTTCTGAGTGGGGGGGTGCAGTATGCAGACTGTTCACGGCAACATGCTTTTATTCTGTAATAGGAGTGAACCAGGAAGTGGGTTGTGATGATTTGGGACATTGTCACACGGTGGGGGTCACATGACATCTTGTTGTCTTGAAACTGATTCCGTGCGCTTCCTGTCCTCTCCATCTCTTCAGGTCATCACTCCGGGTCTTTACTACTACTATGTGACTGAGCTCGCGTTCTACTGGTCGCTCATGTTCTCCCAGTTCACTGACATAAAAAGGAAGGTGAGAGCAACAAACACTGGCTCTGTCTCTGTTAGGTCAGGCCAAACTCAATACCCTACAGCTGCCACTCCCTGTGAAATTTGTTAATACATCCATTGTTCCTCATTTTGCAGTTACGCAAAGTTTTTCCAATGTATGCTCGCAAGTCATTGTTCATGAATGCTACACATGTCATGTAAGTGTAACAAGCTCTCGTTTTTAGGGGAGGGGAGGGTGAGACGCAGATGGTGCTGCTCAGTCTGTGAATGCCTCGTATTTTCTGCAGGAACTCAGACCCTGTCATGTGATTGCAGGGCAGAGCGGGCTTAACTCTATTAGAATTACATAAATTCCACCAAATACCAGTGTGTTGGAGCCAGAAGCAGACACAGACACTTGCCTATAACGTTTCAGATGGTTTTTAAAAGCGTGTCTGGAATGTGATGCTGGAAGTAGGTCAGTGCTACGTTATTTTTTATTTAACTCTGAGTTCAGGAGTTCAGCGACACCCTAAAGAGGCCTGGTTTCACGAGTCACGTTCATTTAAGGTTTTTGCTTACTATATTTGATAAGACGTGCAGATTTAGCTTGTTGCGCCTCTTTCTTCTCACAGTTTAACCTTTGCTCTCAGTCACGTTGTGATTCGCACATTAAACGATCTGTCAGGCAAAAAAAACACCACAAATCTGCTCCTACAAACCCAGCAGCTTTTGCAGTCCCGACTTCAACATTTACTAAATAGCTTTTTGTACTATATCTATTTTTGTAAACCAAATCCGTGGCAGAGCTTAAGCTGCCTGCTGCTGTCAGGCCCAGATGACTTGACTGTCAGATGAACATGTCTCTTAGCCTAAGCTTTGCTCTTATTACTCTGCCTGTTTGTTTGTCCTATGAGGTTTGGCTAATGCTTCACCTGTATCTTCTCTCTAACTGTAGCTGCATCAATGCCCCTTTAGGTCATCACAGCGGTCTGTTTTTCAATGAGAGCGCACAGTGAAACTTTTTTTTACAACACAATGAAAAGTTTTTTGTTGTTTACCTGTTGCAAACCGTCATCAGAGCATTGTATTCACTGTGTTGTAAAGAAAGAATCAAAAGATATAAGACAGAAATACCACGCAGTGTGAACGTAGAAAAAGGCTGTCTAGTATTCTGTACTAAACCTGAAACAAGCAGGCTTGTGACTGAGATTAGGAAGCTTGTGTTTGTTGTCACAGATCCCAAACGCTGGGTTCGCACACCTAATTAAAGCAAATCTTTATACATTTCCATTCCCAGAGTAGCTGGTACTTTCAGTCTATTCTAGTACTTGATAACCGCCATACTGTGTTTCTCCCTCTCCTGACTCCTGAGGGTTTGCAGGTGTAGTTGTAGTTAAAATATTTAGTTCTGAACAAGGGGGCTGGGAAACTGATGGTATCACCCATAGAGCCATGCTGCTAGTGTGGCTTAAAATGTAAATGTAATTCAGTGTACATGTCATCTCTCCACCTGTTTAATTGCAGGACTTCCTGATCATGTTCATCCATCACCTGGCCACAGTCGGCCTGATTAGCTTCTCCTATGTCAACAACATGGCGCGAGTAGGGACCCTGGTGATGTGTGTTCACGATGCGTCGGACTTCCTGCTAGAGGTCAGGTACACACACTGACTTTTGCTGCTCTGAGAAGTTTACAGAAAGTACCATAGTTAGTTTTGCATGTTTAAAGCAGCGAACTACAACTCACTCACCGATCATCATCAACCGGCGGGAAGAAGTACTTCTTCTTAATTCTTTTAATTAAGTAAAAGTAACAACATCATATTATGAAAATACTTTGTTGCAAGTAAAAGTCCTGCATTAAAAATGTTTCTTCAGTAAAAATACTAAAGTATTAACAACAAAATACACATAAAGTACCAAAAGTAAAAGTACTCATTATATAGAATGATTCATTTTCACAATAATGTCTATTGTTAGATAATGTGATTAATTCTTAATACTTACAATAGTAACATCTAATCTACTTATAGGTAGATAATGAGATTATGATTTGTAATATTAATCTGAACTAGTAACTACAGAAGTCAGACCAGTGAGGTGTCGTGGAGTAAAAGTACTTGATAAATTTAAGTGCCTTAAAATTGGGTGAATGCATTTTACTTCACTTCACCTCTACGTGTTGCTATGTTTTATCATAAAATACTGCAGTATTTTATATATTATAGTAATTTTTTTCTACTTTTGTCAATTTTTATACAACTCTTCACCTGAAACTTATTTACCGCTTTTGTGAACAGAGTTTTTTTCTGTTTCTAAGATGGTCTGGAGGAATCATCATTAGTATGTAGAAGAGGTAACACTAAACAGAAATAGAAAACGTGTAAAGGACATAAGGAGATGGGACATATGTTAGATTTTGCAGGCTCAGCTATTACAAAATCTGAATTCCTTTTAGGTTATTTGTTCTTCACGAGCCTTTTTTGCTCCACATCAGTTGGTTGCTGAAATAATGGGGATGAATTGTGATTGTTGTGTAGCATTTCCAGTTGTTTCCACTTGGCTGAATTCCAGATACTAACCCAGGACTTTGATTGGATATGCTTAATGTGGGGGGAAACATGTTTTATTTCTGTTATCTTTTCAACAGGCGGCAAAGCTGGCCAACTATGCTAAATACCAACGCCTGTGTGACTTCCTCTTCACTGTGTTTGGCGTGGCCTTCTTCATCACTCGACTTGTCATTTATCCATTATGGTGAGTACTGTGTGACACCTTCAGCTTCAGCAGAAGTAATGTAGTGACATTTAAATTGATCCAAATGATAGTGTTGTTGTATCTGCTTATTTGTGTTTAGAAAATATTTTAATGCATTAGTTATTTCAGCAGATTTTGTGTTATTGTTGCACATATTTCCTAATATATCCTGCATTTTACGATATTTGAAACTGTTGTTTTAGCTTCAGCTTATTGTGGCTGAAAAGTTGAACTTTGCTTTTCTAAACAACTGCTTGTGTAGTCTAACTTCTTGAATTACTGTATTTTCAGTCCAGGTTCTTTAGTCGTTATTAGTCGCCGTGGTCAGAATCACAGACTTTGCAGTCTGAAACGTATTTCAAGTGACTCCACAGATCTAGTGCCTAACTCAGCCTCCTCACACAGTACTTACTCCAGAGCACTGCAGAATGTTTAGGCTCAGGGAGCCGTTCAGGTAGCAACTATTCCTCGACGGAGTCGTGCACGTTGAAGCTCAACCTCTAGAGACACAGACAATGGGAAAGCTATCATTGCAGAAAGTAACCTGAGCAGATATATTCAGTGTCTTGGTGTGGATGAGTGATAAAGCTAATGTTGCTGTGCAGTCGCCTGGACTGAAATCCATACCTTGGCTGGGGGATGTGGCTCTGTCGACAAGCTCCTGTCACTCAGCTGGATTTAAAGGAAGACGTGACCTCACCAACCTCTCGCCTAACGTTGAAGCAGATCTGTGTCACTGAGCTGCTTCCAAATCAAAATTACACTATGTACTCTCATTTAATGGGTGCTGATTATTGGTATGAGTAAAGTACAGCCGTCCACATTTGAGCTCCCTATGGGGTAAAGTATGTGTGTCCTCAAGTGACTGTCAGACTATTAAATAAATATTTGGCTCCTTTTGTTCCTTGTTCAGGGTCTTGAATTCCACTATGTTTGAGAGCTGGTCCATAGTGGGGCCGTTCCCGTCCTGGTGGCTTTTCAACTTCTTGCTGGTGGTCCTCCAAGTACTGCATATCATCTGGTCCTACCTCATAGCCCGTATAGCCATCAAAGCCATGATGCGCGGCAAGGTGGGTGATCACTGAGAAGTACTGTCATTCAAACAGCTGTGAGAACTTTCCTGACATTTTGTAGACTGTTAATTATCAAACCTGCAGGGGAAGTGACATACTTTACTGCACAAGATCATAGTTTAGTTATTAGATTATTCGATTCTCACCGTCTTGTAACGGGGTTTATTTGTTTGTGGTACACACATCTTCTAGTTTCAGTTCAGTACATTAGTTCTACACCCTTTAGAGTTTCCTTGTTATATTGGAACTGCTGCATGTGGCGTTAAGACTGGGACTGTGTCCAAGCTGGTGCTGCACAGTGTAATTTCGTAAGCTCAAACTCTGTCCAAAGACTTAAAAAAGCATTTCACATGATTCAGAAACTGTTCTAATACTATTGTGCAAGTGAAGATCAACAAAAGAAAAGTCTCAAATCTATGAACTCCCAAATATTTCCTCCAAACTTTAACAGAGAAATAGATGTGAAGAATCCCAGCGAGGCATCTGTCTGTGACACCAGAATGTTTCTTACAACAAACACTGAAGCTAGTTTGGTTATTCATTTGCTGCCTCCTCACTTTTCCCAGTCTGTCCGTGACTCTGTCTCATCTCTCTGCAGACGCTGTTTGTTTCCTCTCCCTCTGGAATGAGAGAGAGAAAGAGATCCTGTCTTTCTGTCTGTCTTTGTCCAATGAGCCCTGCTCCACTACTCTCTCACTTCTCTCCATTCACTCTGTCCGCTTGACAACTTTACCTTCTCTGTTTTTGGCTGTAAGTTTCTGCTCACGCTCTCTTCCTTTTCACACGTCTTAGTTTAATCTGCCCCAGACCGTTCCTGATTAGGACTCAGTCTAGTCTGAGGGGATTTAATTGGGCAGCTGTAGCGGGCGAGCAGCAGTTATAAAGTCGGCAGTGGGAGGAGTTGTAGTGATGAGTAATGTGGTTATAGTGTCATGAATGTCAGGTATGTGCAACTGTTTCTCATTAGCCAGGAGTGTGTTGAAATTGTCCTACACCACCACCCTGTGGTTATGATGAACACAGGTGATTTGCATGTGTAGCAGGAATTTTTGAAGGTAGCATTAAAGATTTTAAATAATTCAGAATAGAATAACAGTAGCACGCTGTTGCAGTGTGAACTGCAGCTGCTGTTGGTCTCAGTAGCTTAGCTTGAGACCATTTTAATATGAAGCAGTGTCTCTTTGCAACCCCTCATTGTTTAAATGTCTGGACCTTGTAGAAGCTTCTGACGTAGTTTTACCCAGATTTTCCTAAATTTCTGCACTGCTTTGCCCATAAGGGATAAAAACATTTCCCTTTTACATTTCCACATCACAAAAAAAGACACTGGGCACTATTTTACTTCATGGTCACTTTGGTTTTAAGTGGTCACAGACCAGCTGAGCTTCCACACATGAGCATGCTCTGCACACTCTGCTGGCTCATTAGTTCTCATGACTATTTAGTTTCAGAATACTCTTTGCAGCTACTGATCCACCTTATTACCAATAATAAACACATGAAACATAACGTGTAGCTTCCTGGTAGACGGTAAATACATTGTATGGTGCACGTTGACCATTGTGAGAATAAGGCTACTGGTATTTTATGTTGACCTCCTAAATGATTACAATAAAAATGTAGCTTTGCTTAAAGCTCTGTTAAGTGTTTCAACTGGGACCTTGGCTTATATAGTATAGTTCTCAAAACATATTCAAATAGACTGGTGCTGGAAAACCAAAAACTTACATTACCTACCTACATGCAGGATTACTTCATTTAGCATTTGTACTATTCGAATATATAGATTTTCTTAACCTATGTAGTTTCTGCTCATGTCTCTCTCTCTCTATATATATATATATATATATATATATATATTTAGTTATATCTACATTTCCTGTCCACCAGGTGTGCAATGACGTCCGTAGCGACATTGAGAGCAGCTCAGAGGGGGAGACTGACACGCCCTCAGATGGCTTCAAGACCTCTCAGTCTTCCAAGGGAGAAAATGGCACTAACGGCCACTGTGCTGCTGCCAAAACCCAAGCACAAACCCACAGCAGCTGGTGACATGGAGGCTGAACCCGGGAGCCCCCTGCAGTCTCTCACATCTCCAAGAGCTTTGTTTGTCTTGTGACATTCCTCTGTCATGCAAAGCTCACGCCCACATTCTCACACACACGGTTTACTAACTATCACACTTTACACTGACAGTGATCATGCTCAGATCCTGAACTGATGGATATGCAGACACTGACGTCAGCTTTAAAGAGCCCCGTAGAGACATGTACAACACAACTCAAGAGCTGATCTGTAAAAAGTCAAATAAGGAAATCAGTTGAAGCTAATGATTTGCATAGCCTTATTTTTCAAACGATGGGATTTATTTTGTGCCGAGTTTGCCTGCAGATGTTCGTTTCAATGTTCTCTCCCAGTTTTATTGGTCAGATGAACTTGAGTATTTTTTGTTTCTAATGGTTCACACTGAATCACACTGGGCAGAAAACCACTGCTGGGATGGGCTCTGACTTTTCAAACATGTCACAGCAGGTATTAGACATTGAAATAACTATAGTTCCGGCTGTGGCTTTATCAGCTCTCAACATCAGGGCACCTGCTCTGTCTGTGTTTGGCCAGAAGTGCAACAGTAGCTGTTTCTGCCTTTGCGTTTTTGTGGATTTATTCTATTTGGCTACTTTGTGGCTTGTTTTGTTCTGCCTTCAGTTTTTCTTTTGTACTAAATGACCAAATGTTTCTGAAAGTGTATTCTATGTCACTGCCCATAGAAAAATCCAGGTATGAAGATGCTACATGGTTTCATGTCGCCACTTGAGTGCCTTATAAAAATGTAATTCCAAATATATTCTGTTGTTGAAAGATTCTATTTTCTTGCAGTACCATTTACAAACACTTCACTGTGTGGTTAAAGGCATATTTCATAAGACAAACAATTGCAGACATAAGTATTTCTGATCCAGTGCCACCCACAACATGGATTAGACACAAGCCATCAGTGCAAATAATATGAAATAATCTGCTTGATGTTTTTATAAACAAAACATCATGGCCACAATATCGTCACAAAATGACAACTCTCCTCGAAGGAAGCAGCACAGTCATGATTAAGCGAATTGTCCACATCTGTGCAAAAAGGAGGCAGATTCCATGTGATCAGTCTTTAATGACTTCAGTCTCCTGGTTTTCTGCTGCCAGTTTCAGCCGTTTCTGCTTCTCCAAGTAGCGGTATCCTCTCACTGCACACAGGTAGCCTCCATACACTGTCAGTAGCATCATCGAGCCAGAAAAAACCCGATAGCTCATGTCAGCCAGGCGCTTACCAGACACCATGATCGGATCCTGACGTAACCAGAAACAGGAAGTCAGAGAAGGTCCAGAAGCAAAATACAATACATTGGTAGATATAACGTACTGATTACTCTGCAACAGTCCCTTTGGATACTTTAACGTAACTTTACTTTATGAAGCACCTTAAAACAAGGCAGTTGACCAACATGCTGTAAACAGAGAATAGAGATAAATAGCAAATAAAACAATAAAACCCACATCTCAGACAGATATCATACATTGTGGGATTTTATGATTTTATTATTCATTAAATTAAACAGGAAACAAAGACACAAGTGTTTAATTATCACCCTTAATCAAGATCTGTGTCATATGCAAGAAATTGAACCCCAGTTGCATTAAATTGCTTTAAATGCACAAAAACTGGAACATACAAATATGCCAGTGTTATATTAACAGAATCTAGATCCAATATACATGTCTTGGACATCAAGATCAATAGACAATCCCAATAGCTGCTTTGAGGGGAATTCTTTCTTTAGGAGAAATTAGCGTGCATCTCAGAGCACACTAGACTGCCACAAAATGCACCCCCCCCCTTAAAATATGATTTCTGTTAGTCCCACAGTTCGATAATTGTGACAGTAAGGTTGTAGGACTGATGCTGGTTAGTGGTGTAAATTTCAAGGGTGGGACACTTTCCTAGTTGGAGATAGTAGGGGTGCACATAACGGGGTGCAGGGCTGCCTTTTGCGGAACAACACAAGGCTAAGATTCAGCCGTAGGCCTGTAAAAAGCGCACAAAATGCTGCTGATGTAAACATAGGGTCTGTGCATTACAAGGCCCAATGAGACTAGTTTCATACTCAACAAGGGTAAGTATTCTCTTAACAGATCAAACCAATTACAGTTAATTTACAAGTTATCGAGCAGTCGGTGACGATAACATGTGAACACAACACGGCAGCGGACACGCATTTTATCCAGTCCCCACACAAAGTGAATAATTTAGTCTTTACCTTTTCTTTCAAAATGATAAGAGACGCAAACAGTCGTTGTCGTCGTCAATGTCAACATGTGAAGTTTGCAGGTTACCTAACTAGCTTCCGGTAAAGGAACCTACCAGGGACATTTCTCCTCCGAGAAACCCTACGGGCGGTTTCAGAGCGCCACCTGCTGACCTGGAGTGTATATAAAAAATATTTATGTATGCTCATAAATGTATTCAGACTGCAACGTAATTACAGTTTGGTGACTTTATGCAGCTAATGTAGTTATTTAAATTCTACAGCTAAGTCTTAATTACAGTCCCACCGTTTGTCCTAAATAAAAGGTAGTCCCAATACCCGCTACTTTACAAAATGTACCTAAATACAATGAAAGATGTACAGTTTTGTACTACTAATGTTTCTATTTGGTGCTGTAAAAAATTAAATAATTAACGGGAATAGCCAGACTGACAACAAAAAAACCCAGTCCAAAATTACAGGGCGCCCGTGTTTTTACCCGGAAGCATTTTGGAGGCGTACACATTAAAATGGCAACATGTTCGACAAATGGCGATTTAACTGAAGAAATAAATGATCCGGGGGCTGCTCTATATGGTAACTTTATAAATTATTACACCTTTAACCCACCGGAGAACCGCCTGAGTTTGATCCCAGACACGCTGCTTCGGGATTTAGGTTTCAGCGCTGGTCATCAGACCACACTGATCCTGGACGTGGGCTGCAATTCAGGGGTATGTTCGACACACCGCCACGTAAAGTTTGTTCTTAGTGTATTTTAACGTGAATATCTAGTGTTAGTTGAGATGGGCTTTGGCTGAAGCGTTACTCCAGTTATTTCATTTTTCAATTTCCATACAGTTCATACAACACGTTTATAAACCATTGATACGGAGTGAATGGTTATTATAACTTATTTCTACCAACTAACCTGCGATAAAGCCTCTGCTGCTTTCTTCTTCCTTGTTCATGACAGGAACTGAGTGTCGCCTTTTACCAGCATCTGGTTCAGAAGTGTGCACACCAGTCAGATTTGAACAAAATTCATCTCCTGGGCGTTGACCTGGACGTGGCCCTCATTGAGCGGGCTCAGCAGAGCAACCCTCTACCCAACAGCATCTCCTTCATTCCTCTGGACATCACTGTGGACACTCACCAGCTACAGTATTACCTCCACCAGCACGGCTGCTCGCACTTCCACCTGAGTCTGTGCCTGGCTGTCACCATGTGGGTGCATCTGAACCACGGAGACTCTGGTCTGCTGCAGCTGCTCTCTCGCCTGGCGTCTGTCAGCCAACATCTCCTACTGGAGGCCCAGCCGTGGAAATGCTACCGCTCTGCGGCCCGGCGGCTGAGAAAGTTGGGTCGCTCAGACTTTGACCACTTCAAGACCCTCAAGATTCGTGGGGATATGGCAGAACACGTCAAGGGGCACCTGGAGAGACACTGTGGCATGGAGCTGATAAAGAGCTTTGGCAGCACAGCATGGGACCGAAAACTGCTGCTCTTCAGAAGAAGAAAAGACTGAGGGACAGTGTTTTTACATGTACAGGTGCAGCAGGGAGACAAAACCAAATAAACAAATATGCAGGACAATAGAAAATTGATTTGGTGGACTCAGCTGGTCAATACTCAGCATCAGATTAGAAAAGGATTATTTACCAGTAAGTTACCTTCACTGGTTCCAGCTTCTGAAACTACTGCACAGGAAACACCGACTACACTTTAGATTTACACTTATACAGAAGAAAGATTCTGAAAAACTATTTCTGTACCACGCTATTCTTCTACGAACTGAGAAAGCTGGCTGATATTTACATGCATTCATTCAGTATTTTGTCAGATTATAAATAGTTAATATTAACGTGTCTCATCTCGTCTCACCGAGCTGTTCAGTTTTCATTTAAATACAGAAAGAGAAAGGTAACAAATTATCACACTAAACAAGCCACAACCACATTTCTACAAATGACCGAAGTAAGACACTCAATTAATCTACTGGATCTTAAAAACGGTAACTCATACCTATAAAATATTAAAGCTATAAATGTGAATACTGTTGCTTGGTCTGTGAATGTGCAGTCAAAACTATTTCACCATTAAATGGTGCGATTTTCTTCTTTTTTTTTTTTGAATACACAACTGACAGAACCAAGTAATAAAGCAAAACAAAATCTAAAACTTTGCAACTTTTGTCATTTTAATTACAGAATACTAAAAATAACATTACATAAAATGTCTTTTTAAAAGAAACCATTGAATATTACAAAGGTTGTAAATTTTGTAAAGTTAGGATATAAAATCTTTGAACAGTGGTGCATAATTGAAAAGAAAAATAATTTTCATAAAATGTATATATTAACTGTTCTACTACATAAAAAAATGAGATGGACACAAATTGCAGACAGACGATATGAGTGGACACTGCCATTACCGCAGTGAGCTCTCCTTTTAAAGGAAGAAATACTTGAGATGCACAGCACACACCACAATCAGCTTAAGTTCTCAAGTTATGTCTATGTTCCAAAAAAACAAAAAACAACGGGTTACCATTTACAACAGAAGAAAACAAACGAGCTCAAGAGACTACAAAAAGTGACTTGGTGACTGCTCCCAGTATTCACACATATCGACTAACTGGCCTTGGTTCCATAAACAACACTTTCTTCCACAGGTTTAAGCTGTACAAACAGTTACCTCATACTTTAATCATTCCACCAAGACCGGGGAATAATCGACTGTTGTCCCAAAGTCTCGTAACGCAGCCATTCCTATATCCTACTGTACAACTGGTCAGTCAGATCCACTGAAAGTTACCATGGTCACATAATTCATATCAGGAGGTCAACCTTAAAAAAATGGAATAGACTATACACAAGAGAGGGGGGGGGGGCATGCATAATCCAACAGTGTGCTTGCTTTCTTCCTCTTCTCTTTGAGTTTACGTCACCCTGTGTCACATCATCACGAGCCCTTGTTAAGATTTAAGTTACCACCACACAGTCACCAGCTGAGGACATTCAGAGACTGAACTGCAGATGTCCCTCTACGTGTGCGACACACTGGCCAGTCACATCCAAACAGAGGTATTTTGTTAGTCTCCCGCCACTTCTGAGACACATTGTGTCACATTTTTGGTCGACAGACACAGACGAGAGGGGAAGCGATCAACAGTTCGTTAACGTGTTTCAAAAATGTCAAAGATATGGTTTTAATCAAGAATAGCAGTAGTGGTTTCAGTTGCCCGTGAAGACCAGCTGGAGAAATGCAGAGAGAAAGAGAAGACAGTAGAGAAACACAGTAACCCAGAGGACATCTCAAGACAAAAAAAACCAAAACAATTGTCTGAGACAACAGAGGCATTCGGAAGGAAATGAGGCGAGAGTCACCAGCAGAGCAGAGTTTGGCTGGTCCGTAGCTCACACAGCTGGAGCTTTCTTCCCCAACAACAATCCAGGAGCTGCTGCTTATCACGTAAGCTAGTAATGCTGTTTAGGTTCAGATGAGTCCCCCTGAGTTGGTGCACGTGCCCGAGTCAGGCAGGCCTCGCTCACTTGTTCATTAAGAAATTGACAAAAAGACAATATGGAAAAAATAAATTCAGCAATTTTATATGACGCTTACAATTTGCTTTGGAGAAAAAGAGCCCGTCATAGTTTTACAAGGTAGAGCAGGGAAGGATTTAGTCAATGTTAGTGTGGGGGAGGGGGAGGAGGAGGAGGGGAGAATACAGCAGCTCCCACGAAGCTGACCTGAGTCCTGCTCATGTTCGGAAAACTCTTAGAAATATGTATTTTGAGAATTTAATGTGCGTTACGTAGTGCCCAACCAGAAACTGGGTTGTGTTTGCTTGAGCATGCTCACACTTTTAGATTGTGATCGGACATAATTCTCAAGTGGTCGTTGGTGCAGGTCTGCCCAGCAGCCGAGTGGTCGGGGATCTGGTCAGGTGCTGGTGTTGCAGATTGTGCTGACTGTGCATCAGTCAAACAGACAGGTTATTAGACAGGCAGGTGAGCTGTAACAGATGCTGGGAACGGAGGCTAGATCAAGGGAGCCGTGTCCATCAGGGCTTTGTTGGGGTCCAGAGTAGCAAAGAAGCGCACGTCTCGGTCTTTGTCAGACTGCAGAGCCATCACCGTCTCTTCTAGCTCGTCCGAGTAGGCACAGCCGGGCTCCTTGAAGTAGGCTGTAAATGAAGGCCGTGGTTCAGGTACCGTGTTACTCATTGTGAGCTACTGCGTCACAAAGCAACTATATATAACCATTAGCTCACAATGGCTATGCCAAGTCTACAGTTAGCATTTACCATTAGCGCCCAGTGCTAACAGAAAATCTGTACCGCAATACCAATTCTACAATAACGTATAAACACATTAAATCCTAATGACTTCATTCTTACACAAACTACAGCATCAGTCACTGGTTTAGATTGCAGTTTACCTTTCTCCATCACACTCTGTCGTAGAGCCTTGGCCACCAGCACACGGACGTTAGCCACTGGGTCTGAAGAGAGGCTGAGCAGGCTGGGCAGCAAGTGCTGGCTGAACTGCTCCATTGGCATACAGTCCTCCTCCACCACAGCCTAACACATAAGGAAATATCAAAGAGTCATTTAGACAGATTGAAACAGCTAGCCGAGGATAGAAAATGACTCAATAGACGATCATGTGGATAAAACCCTGCAGCACAACGAGTATCAAAAACCTGACAAACAGAGTTTCCATTATGAGTCAATCATCAGGTTGTCTAACACGAACAATTACTGGAGCAATGTAAGAAATAAACATTTCACTTGTGCTTGATTCCAAATTGGAAACTAAATCCAGCATCGTAAGTATTTAGTTTGTAGTGTAAAAAAAGGAAAAGGAAATGCTATTTCAGTTCCTCCAACAATAACCAGGATTCAAAGTTCAGCTCGAATGATCGTTTAAGTTGCCATTTCATTTCTCTTAGTGCACTAAGACAACGCTAACACTGCTGTTCCACCATTTAATGTGACATGAAATCATCACCACCACAGACCTGGCAGATGAAGGCAAAGGCCTGCCGCCCAACCCACTTGGTACAGTGACAGAACCTGGCAGTGAGTTCATTGATGAAGTTCAGACCCAGATCATCGGCACCACACGCATACAGCTTCTGGAGGATCTCTACAACCTGAGAACACAGGAGGAAACACCACAGTTTGAAAAGTAGGTTTCTTTGACCACTGAAAATGGCTGCTGTTAAAATGTAGCATAGATATGGAAAAAGGTTTCTGTAGGGTGGTTAAAGTTTTGGTTAATGCAGAATCTCAATCATTTACAAACACGGATGTCGCATCAGTGTGATTGATTGATTGTGACTGTGCAACTCTTCGCACAGCGGATCATTTTTACAGCATTTGTATTTATGTGCGACTCATTTATCTTTAGTGTTTGATTTTCCCGTGTTTGTGCTGACGCTCCTACTCCAGAAAAAACAACAAAACAAATCCAGCACTTACCAGTTTGTACGAGATCCACCTGACCTCTGAGACTTTGTCAGAGCAAAGTGTGAGCGCTATCTGTCTGAGGTAGTCATACACGTCGTAGTGGCTGTACAACTCTATGATCAAGATCAACTGCCTGGAAAAACACAAATGAGTAGCTTCAGTCAGACAAACACGAGCATCAGCTAAAATATTGACTTCTGAGTAGAAATAAGTCAGTAAACTACTGTTTCATTGATTATAACAGACAGCTGTTATCACAGTCACATTATTTCAGTTCGACTGCAAGAGGCAGCGAAGACGTACTCTGCCAGCTCGTATCTGAATCTCCAGTTGCGACTGTTGTCGGTCACCATGAATTCCTGCAGCTGGTACAGATATTCCCTCCTCTTGTCAGCGTGCAGCAGCTGCAACAACAAGTGCACAGTTAGCGACTTAGTGTTTCAGAGCATCGCCCGTTCATTTCTTTAAAGCTCACAGCCACATTTAACACACTTGGACCAGCTGTCGATCTGTAACTTACCTTGAGGAAGTCGTAGAGGTGTTTGAGCACCCCAATGCGGACCTCATCTAAGTCTTTGAGGAAACCATTGAAGATGGGCACCAGATCAGCTGCTGTCAGCTGGTCTCCCAGGATGACTGCCAGCTCGTGGATGGAGAAGGCCAGCGTACGCCGCACCTTCCACTGAAAAACAGGCCATTTATCTGAATCTCAGTGTCTGAGGTTGTCCACTTGTCCTTTGTGATCAGACAGATGTTTAGTGAGGTAACAAGGGAGTGAGTGTTGTCACAATGTTCTGCTGCTGCTGGAGATGAAGCAACTGGTCCCTTTGTACATTTTGTCTTTCGTTGCTCACATCCTGACATTATAAACATTTCTGAATGTCTTACTGCACTTCTGTGCCGACTTCAGTCTCCTGTTTTAGACAAAGCTTTGTGTGAGGTTATGCTACACGAGGGCAGTGCTGATGTGCGACACAACTTAACGACATGAATCTCAAATCTTTTCATTTCCTTTTACGTCTGCAGTAAATCATCCCTTGTGCATTTCTTTTTTTTCTTGAGCCTGGATGTTTTAAATTGAGGTCTACATTCTGTAGGGGTTTTATGCTCGTTTGCGGCATACCTGCACATCAGTAGCGAGGGTTTCATACGTGTCCTTGAGGCAGTGCCAGTTCTGTCGTCCTAGAGTCAGAGCAACCCCTGGCAGGCTGAAGGCACAATGTTTGGCTATCTCTGTATCCACTGTCTGCGCACGGGCCGGGTCCGTCATAGAGAGGTACTGATCCAACAGCTGCTGGGGGATGACATTCTGGAGACACGGGAGATTAGAGAGTGTGATGATCAAAGAGGAATCGGTGCCTTTTTCTGATCAATGCCAGTTCTAAGGAGCAGGTCAATCGTTTCAGTAGGAATTTTGCTGACTGACCTGGATCTTAGGCTTATCCTCCGACCCAGGGCTGTGAACCAAATCTTCCTTCTCCTCCTCGTCCTCCACGCCCTCTATCAGGTCAGACTCCTGGGAAAAAACAAATATCTGTGAATACAAGGTTAACGCTGGATGTATACGTGCGTGTGAAGGAGTTGTCTACTAGAGCGGTGTGTGTGGATGTGTGAGTGGGTATCAAATAGTTTTAATAACTCCCGGGGAATATCAAATAGCATTTTAGCTTAGCTTAATCAGGACACAGTTAGTAGTGTAGTTATTAAGTATATGTGATCAGTCCAATATAATTTCTCCTACTAGAACAGGGGAGTCAGGAGGAGAGTGTTCCTGGTCCTCCTCAGGGTCTGTCTGAGTCTCTTCGTCTCCCTGCTCCTGAATGGGGCTCGACTCCAAGGCTGTAGGAGCTTCCACCATTGGCTCCTCTTCTGTGGGACTCTGCTCAGTCACTGCCTGAACCTCCACAGAACTTCTCTCCACGGCTGAGCCCTCTGTGCTATTCTCAGGCTGCATCTCTGGCAGGGGTTCAGTTGGGCTGTCGTCTGCTGGACTGTCGAGCTGAGCAGCTTTCAGAGCCGCTGACAACACCTGGACTTGAGCTGGAGGTTTCAAATTAAACATGCACAGCTTAATATATATGCCAACGTACTGCCAGAGCAAACGTACAGTGACAGCAGATGATCAGATATAATGTCTTTAGCTCATCACACACATTCCTGCTCTCTATATTCACCTTGCACATCAGGATCATCCATGTGCGGTTGCAATCGGTCCAAAACCATCTGGATCTGATCACTGGTAGCTTTGCCGTGACTGAATTTAGAATCAGGACAATTGTGTTCGGGTCCCTCCTCCTCTTTCTCTTGCTTCTCCTCCTTCTCTGACGTATGACTACTTAGCATTTCCAGTTCGCCGCTAATGTCTGGTAGAGGAGACCTCCAGTAGTGAAAAGAATTAAAGTTCTCATCTGTCTGCTCCATCTCTCTTGTATTCTTAGCATTGTTTGTAGTTGCAGGGCTGCTGTAGCGGTTTGAGATGGTGCGGGTGAAGCTGTCCTCTCCAGAAACGGGAGCGTGGCTGTCATCAAAGCCGGGCATGTCCTCGCTGTCAGTTGTGGACACATGCTCCGGGGACGGTGTGGCACGGCCGTCCTGGTTTGGAGGGGTGTGAGCTATGTTTCTTTCCGTGTGGCAGCTGCCAGTGTCGGAGCAGTTCAGGGAGTTTAAGGAGCAGTTGCTGAAAGGAGGGAAACCAAATGTATATGAAAACTGAGGCAAACACCTTATAGCTGCTAGCTCGGCTCTGATCTAAAGTAAAGGTCAGTCAAACACTGTAAATGTGTACATTTCACACTAAAATAAAAAGAAATAAAAAACAACAAGAACTTTCATGTCTCTGCTGGTAAACAAATAAAAGGTCAAGTGTTATGACTGTGATTCACTGGGAACTTTAAGCTTCCAACATATATGCTGCAGAACCAATTGACCTCACTGAATGAAATAACATTATCTGCTGAACTTTGGCCCACTGAGATAACAAACGGCCCAAACTACTGACTCCAGTACTGTTTGTACGAACTGTAAAGAGACACATTAGTTATGTTGTAGTAGAAACTTACTTGTCCAATGTACACTTGGGGACCTCTAGTAAGGCCCCATCCTCTCTGAAATAAAGGCCTGTGCTGGAGGGATTGGCAAAGGTGGAGATGAATCGGCCCAGAGACTGAAAGGCAGCCTGGCGCACCTAAAGGTGGAGCAGAGAGCAATCAGACATTTTCAAACTTTATTTTAGACCAAATCAGTGGACCACTTAGCAACAAGCATCACTTTGAAAACCTGTGAATGGACTGTAAACCTTAGACCGCTGTTACTAAATACTGATTACTGATCCTCTGTCCTCAACAATTTAGCCTTTCTCCAAGTTGCTGCAAATTTCTAATTCTACATCTTGGCGACAACGGTTCTGCATCACTCTCGACACAGGAAGTTACAAATGTGCTTCAAGTTCAATGTTATGCAAGTGTATGGATTACATCAAGAGTGTGTGTTTATCTTACCCAGCGGGACTGGTCACTGATGAGGCTAATGAAAAGGGGGGACAGTTTTGTGCGTCGCACCTCGGGAGAAGTGGAATTAGAGACCATCATGAAGCACTCGGCACAGGCTTTCCTGATGCCCCACAGACTGTCTGAGCACAGATCGTAGAACTTGGGCATCTACGTTCAAAGCAAAGACCAAGTCAGTACAAGCTGAATCCACCACCGAGTGCTGTGTTTGAACAGCATATGGATTCATCATCAACAAGAGCGCAAAGATAATAGTGGCATCAATCCGACACTGTGAAGCTGCCCGACATCACTTTGACTACAGCGCCATTAGACACATAACTTGACTGAGTGCTGAATGTGATGATTAACATGCTAAGACCTGACTCAGGAAAAGCCTGAAGGTAATCAGTGTTAACGTTACATAATGATGAAGTCTCACCAGTAGTTTTTCTGTGGCTTCCTGACCCACAATGGAACAAAACTCTCCAAAGTTGGCTGCACAGACCTGTAACAGATAATGAAGATTTTTGACTCCTGTTTGCTGGGGGTAACCTACCCACACAACTAGCAACATCAGACGCAGACATTTATTTTTATACAATGTTGTACGATTCTTATTCACATGGCCTTGTTGACAAAAAAAAAAAAAAACATGCCTACCGCTCTGACATCTGGATTTTGATCAGAAAGCTCAAACTAAATGACAGTGATTTCATTTTTTCAAAGTTTACATAATTTTGACAATTAATTGTCTACTACATAATTATCATTTTGTTTGATGAAGGAAACACCCACAACACAATTAAACCCCAAAAGGTTGTTCACACAGTTGTGACCGCTATCTGAAGCAGATTATCTTGTAGGTTCAGGTTTAGTTTATAAAAAGATCTTGCTGCAAAGGCGAACAGGGTTTGGATGTTTGTTACCTTTCGGACTTGAAAGAGCCTGGCATCGCTGCATAGATCACAGAAGCGTGGCAGCAGTAAATGCTCCACTGTGTCTTTGCTCAACATGGTGACAACTTTGCACATAATCTTTTAAGAAGAGAAACACAGAGAGCTTTCAGTGCCATCACAATATATCTGGTTTTTGAAAGTCATCAAAAAAAAAGCCTGTTACTGACAGATGCACATGAAGCAATGAAAGAAACCCACTATGACCCTATGTATTTCACATACTGATTTACCAGCTGTATTTATGTGTTTGCATGCTTTTATCAGATAATATTTATCATTTTAACCAAAACACAAATGGATATTCTTACAGCGACTGCTTCTATTTTGTAATCGTCATCACTGCTGGGTTCCGTGAGGTCGAGCAGAACCGGACAAACTTTGGTCTCCATATCAGCTTTAGAGATGAGTCCCTGCTCCAACAGAACGAGTAGTGCTGCCTGGCTTGTTTTCCGCACCTATAAAAGTAAGGGTAAGCATATAACAGTTCTTTGATAAGTGGCAGTATAAAGACTGGTGTTATACGAGCACCACAAAATCGCTACTTCAGAAAATAAAAACCATCTGTGCAACCAGAACACGTAGACATTAAAGTCATCTAGAAAACTGGAACAGTTAAAACCTACCTGGTTATTTGGATCAGTGAGATATCGGACCACAATTGGTACTAAGTATCTTGAGAAAGCGGCTGGGAAGTTGGGTCGACTCTCGTGTAGAAACATGGCAATGTTGGGGACTTGCTCCATCAGTTCTGCTCGCACTGTAGGTTCTGAGTACACACATTTAATAGTACAATTAATAGGGATAAATAAATGTATTACAGTGCAGCAAGGTTTATGTACTTCCTTGTAGAAATGACACCCTGAAATATTCAAATATGTCTAGTGAAAAGAAATATGAGGGGAAATTACTAAACTGAAAAAAGGAAATGCATCTACCTCCATCCTCTGACATTCTGGCAACTGTCTCCATGACACTGATAAAGTCATTTTCATTGTCGCTGAACTCTCGAAGCACATCAAGCAGGCCACGAGCCACGATCTGCCTAAAAAGCAACAGGAGCGCCAAGTTAGTAAACTGCCTGCCATTACCTAAAAGCCTCGAGTGCACATCGCGTAATACACAGTGCTGACAGAGCTGTCAAGTGCCCACGTTTGTACTTGAAAATGGCAGCAGGGCTTGAACCCTCAGAGCTGAGCATGAAAAGCATGAAGAGAGTAACCAAACATGTTAAAAAACAGAGTTTATGTTACAGGTTTTTAGTGCTGTGGTAGAATGCTCATAAGATACAAATATACATAAAACAAAATGTAGTTTAAACCTATAATAAACCTCTAATGCTAGGGCATTAGCAGAGTTAACCCAGGTATGTGATTAGTAAATACACAAGAATGCAAACAGTCTTTTCAGATGACCATGACAGAACAAGTCTAAAGATGACTTGACATGATTAAATAAGTGTATTGTTGTGCAATTGTTTTGCCATAGAAAAAAACTCATTGATGACAGCAAAGAGTTTCTTTCACTCAGAGAGCACATTTTGTCTCAGAAGCAATTTCTTTACTGTGTTGCGCATGTTTGCCCGCATAATGGGGCAGCATAATGTTATTGACACAACCGTCAACATGAAGCTATGTCTACATTACTGCAGATACACTTGACAGTTTGTGTTAAACAGGGATTTGTTACTGAAATTTAAAAACAGGATTTATTCTGTCTGGTAGAAAACATGCAAAATAACCACCATATTGTGTAAAACATACTGTTCATGAAACACTGAAGAAAGTACGGGGTAGTAACTGAGAAATTAATGGGGCCTGGTTGATTGGTAGGCTATAATGTTAGTGAAATGAATGCTCTTCATTTATATTAATTATATTAGTGACCACAACTTGGGGAAAGAATTTACATTCACTTACGTAACCTAGTTACTGGAATGTCATGTATAGGTAAATAAGTAATCCAATTTCTTGCTATGATTTTTTTTTGAAGGTACAGCGCACAAATTTCAACCCTCAGGAGACAGCACAGTGAAAGATTCAAAGGATTTATTATCATGTGCCCAAAGACTTTCTGAATTCTAAAATCTATACCTGGTAAAGGAGCAGTCACAGGAGCTGGACTGTGAGAGCAAAAAACTCCCTATATTTTGACTTGCAGTTGATTGTTTTATTTGAATCCTTTTGATCTGCACACAATCCCACTTACCTGTTGAAGACGTTCTCACTGAAGGCATACTTCTCCAACCTCCCAAGAGGAGTTAGGTTGTCTTGTCCTGCATCAAGGAAGGCTGTGATACGAATGCTGTCACACTCTGAACCATAGTCATCAAATCCAACTTTGGAAGGAAGAGAAAAAAAACCTTCTGAGTATAACACCTAAACCACTTAAACAATGATACTGCAGGAGCATATTACACACATACACGGCCACGTTGACAATATTAAATAAACTAATGTCATTGTGTATTAAGCATAAAGGCTTATTCTATTTATTGTTCCAACCACAAATACACACTAGCTGTGCAGGTGGATCTAAATCCTGTTTCATCACCTTGGCTAATGCACACAACAGGAACTACTGGTCTATATAAATGCTAATAATAGCAGGACATAGAATCCTGAAATACTGTTGACGGCTTTAAATTTCACATTGAACAGAAGACTTCATTATACCACCCTGGTGAAGGAAGAGAAAATCACGTTCCACATTACCTATATGCAATATAGTATATAAATCCATTAATCCAGGTGTTGCTTAATGTGTTTGTATGAAAACTGAGATCTCTGGTGTACTCACAGTCATCCAAATCGTCATGGCCATCTTCAAAGTATAAAGATAGACCTGCAAGGATCATGGAATTAGAGGGGAGAATCTGTAGCGTCAAACATGTCACCAACATACCATCGCTGTCCCCATACATCACCAATTCAACCCCCGACAAAATAAAAAGAGATCTGCGTTGCTGATTACAAGCTGACAATTACTAAGAAGGGGCAGCTTTTCCTTTAACAATACTGACATTAAATGTGGTCAAAAGTTTTGGATGCTACAAACTGAATGTGATTAAGTTTTAAACATGTCACTAGTCATACTAGTATAAAGTGTACACTCAGTTGCCAGTTTAAAAGTATCCAAATTAAACAAATACTGAGTAATACAACAGTCCTGAAATAAAGGCTATTGTATGACAATACACGGCTACTACCAACTGCAGCCCCCAAATTACCGTGCAGTTGAATTACCACATCTCTATTATCAACATAAAAACAAACATTCTAAGCTCTTTATAAGTAGGATTATTGCAGGACTGTTGTATTGGACTACTTCATATACCAAATGAACTGAAAACTGTAGAATATATGTCAAATTTTGCCACTCTCTGACCATTCTGTGCATAATGCATACAGGATCCCGTTTTCAATTATTTCCTGCACCTATATGCAACTGTTCTTGGATTGTGGAGACACTTCCTTCATAGGATCAATGTGGTCTGTATTATTATTTTGGAAATACTGTTCAGCATACTACATTGTTATGCAAATGTGAATTATGTTTATTACTGATAAAATCTAATTTATTTCTTTAGGTTCTGATTAAGTGTCAGAAAACACTTAAAGAAACTATACAACATTGTCTAAAATCCCAAAACACAAGAATAATAAAGTAAATATATAGATTTTAGGTTAACTAACTGTCACTTAACTAAGATAAAAGATGTGGCTGACATTGTTTGTGATATTGCGTTAGGAATATTAAAATGATTAACAAATCATCAAAACAGAAAAAGTATTTTGTTTTGATTGGTTAATCAAATCATCGGTTAATCATTACAGCTGTAATATGTGTACGGAATCAAATAAAACAAAGCAAAAATGAGCTCAGATTTAACCCAGATTAAATCCAATCCTATCTGGTTAGATAGTACGTAAAGTTCCAGTCTGGTTTACCATTGAATGCTGCTATATAAAACCATCAGATAAGTGATGTGTGTATTGTCCGCAACATATCGACTTGATTTTAAGTTTTGATTGCCATCCAGCGCTAGATACAGGATAACAGCAAGTTAGGACAGCCAAAAGAACTGCCCAGAAACAAGTACCGCAAGGAAAAGCATGTGGTGGGTCGGCTAAAACCTGTGTTTACAGCTGAACAAGCAAGGGAATGTACTCCAAATAAAAACAACTGCGATCTCAGCGACATACATCCAATGTGTGTTTTATCATGAGTGGAGTGAATATTATTACCACTGGTCTAACATTAACCTCAAATGGCATAATAGAAACTACCATCATCTCCATTTTCTTATGGTATAAAGGAGGCTTTAGTCAGCTTATGGCTGAAAATGACTTTAGCACCAGGCTAACATTAGCTAGGTCAACTAGTTAGCCTTTGCTATGACAACAGTTCGACATAAACACGAATGAAAGTATGCGGTAGTGTCCGACTACCGAGGACCCCGGTGGTTAAAAAATAAACGAAATGTAGTGAGTAGTTATACGTTTAAATGTACCCCCAATGTCACCAATTTCAAAAGCACGGAGTAGCTTTCGTTAGCTACATAGCTAGCAGTGCTAAGTTTGCTAACATGGCTTGTCCAGCCCTTTCGCTTGACTTGGCTCGCCGTAGCAAGCATTTCGCCAGGGAATACCTAAAATGCTGTGAAATATGAGATATTTAAACTTTTATCAAGTCTGAAAAATAGAATAGGTTTTTAAGCACACGCAAGGCATCAGAGTACAGAAGGAAAATGTATTTGAAAAGTCCCATTACCTGCCATCTTGAGTATCGGCTCGGCTCTGCGGGCTGCCGTCCCGGTATGGGCTGTCACCACCGCACAGCTGTCACTCAAACAAGGCAGCAAACTACTTCCTGAAAGTACTTCCTGATTCTGGCATTCACTGTTTTATTATATTCTGAACACCAAAACCGACCACCGTTTCCAATGTAGGACACAAACTCGACATTACTGGGAACAAATAACAGACCGTGGGCTTTGTGTATCAACATACAAAAAACAGAAGCGTTTCGTCACGTGACCGCACGGGGTAGTTCAAGATGGAGACGGAGCGACTTGGAGGGATAGCTAGCTAGCTGTTTACAAAAATCACTATATGGCAAATACGACGGGATACTAGGCGTTTTAACGAAAACACCAGCAGTTATCACCTAATCTGAGATGTGTATGTGGCAGCTTTTGACCACCGTGAAGTAACGTTGTTAGCAAACAAGAGACCACCTGAAGGAAATTTAAAGAGAAGAGGCATCCAGAAGAGAAAACTGTCAATGTTCTTCATCACAAACTCGCATTGAGAGAGAGGAGATCGATATGGCGCTGAGAGAGCTAAAAGTTTGTCTCCTCGGGGTAAGTAAGCATCGTTTAATATCCGAACATGATTGAGACCAGTTCATTTTTTACCTCTAATTGTACCTTTGGCATCAAATGAGTCATATCATCATTCCATCATTAGGCAGCGCGACCATACTGATCTAATGATAATAACAATAATAATCCATGTAAACATAAGTTAAATGTTTTATACATTTGAGCAAGTACTTCACATTATAAATACTTTTTCAAATGGCACTAGTGTCTTTTTTTTTTTTTAAACACAGTATTGTCTCTCACAGGAACACCCTCTATCAATGTCTCCTCAATGTAGTATCAGCCCTAATTTTTTAGCATCCCCACAGCATCCCCTATGCAGATATGCTGATATAAGTTTAAAAACGTATAGTGCTGATGTAATTCATTCCCAGCAACATATTATGTTTCGTATTAAATCTTAATGCAGCATCTTTTCCCGTTTTTGTTATTTATTATTGTAGATTAATATCTTGGCGTTTTAAACCAGAAACAGGACATGGTGGAACTTGTTATTTGACAAAATGATTAACTTATTATTGGATAAAATAGTTTGATAGATAATTTAAAATATTTTGTGACAGGACAACACTTTACAGCTAAAATGTTGTGTTTTTAGTAGTCATGGCACCATTGCAGCTTGTGTAGCTGAAGAGACATAATGCCGACAGCTATTTGTCACTGAATGCACTGTAATGGTGTCTATGAGATCATTGTGCTTTTCATCACATCCATTTTAGCAGAGATCAGCGCTAGAAAATGGTTGCTTATTATGGGATCCCACAGATTTATGAAGGTATGGCTTGATAGCCCTCTTTGGGGCAGACTGATGGGTCAAAACATGATTTAGCAAGAATACTGAGGTTAATCGTCACCCGTAGCACATTTCAGTGTGTATTGTGTACTGTTCATGCAAGTCTAGAAGTCTATTGTCTGCTCACAGCTGCACAAGACATAATTATCTGAGCATCAGCACATCTCTCTCTACAGCTGATTCATTCTTAACAAAGCAGAAAACTTCTAGCTTGTCCAATGCAACATTTGTCTTTTTTAAACTTTAATTTTATTGGTTATAAAGGGATATATTTTAGCTTTTAGGCTGTTTGTAGAGCTATAAAAGGCATATGATGTTATTTTTTGGACTCCTCATAACGACACAATAACTTTCTCTACCAGCATGCACCATATTAATACATTCATTACATCCTAACGTGTTAGTTCATTCATCATCTGCTAATATGGTTAAAATGGAGTTAAAGAAACTGACATTTATGAAAAATAAATGCCTAACATTTTCTAGTTCCCGCTTCTCAAATGAGAAATATTGTTGATTTATATAGTGGCTATTAAATCAATTGAAAGTTTGGATTATGTGTTGAACTTTAGGTTCCAGGAATCCAGTGCCATTTTTCACAAGTTTTGACATTTTATAGACCAAAGAATTAATCAAATTACAGAAGTGGTGTTTAATGATCTTGGTCTTTTAAAACAAATTGAAACAACATTTCTAAATAAATCTTTAATTGTTCATCAATAAATAATAACACATAAAAAATCAATGTAAATGCTCTGTTTAATTATCATAAAGTTCCATACTAAAAATAGGTACAGATAGAAAGGCAGAGCCACATTTATCCAGAATGTCTTTTTTATAGTTGTGACTATATATCTAGCAATGGTTTCTCACTGTGTTTACAGAGCATCATATTTATTTTTTTCTCCACAGGATACTGGCGTTGGGAAGTCGAGTATTGTATGGAGATTTGTGGAGGACAACTTTGACCCAAACATCAACCCAACAATTGGGTAAGTTTCTCCTGTTTCTCACACTAGAAAACGATAGTAGCATGAATTTATTAATTTTCTCATTTATACTCATTCATTGAGGTTATACAGAGAGTTATTCTCTCTCAGTTCCTTTATGGATATATTTTATTATAATTCCAGTTTTAGCTGAAGTAATAGTAGATTAATGGTTTGACAATGGTTTGATAATTGAATATGTGTAAATAATTCCCAAGCAAACAAATAATCTTTTTAGATTGGTTATTACATTTCTGAATAATATTATTAATGGTTATGGGTAAATGTGTGACATCATCTGTGTGACATTGTTTTTTAACTTGTGAATGACATTTCTCTTTCACTTATCAGTCGGTGATAGAGTACGGCCCTGCTCACGTATATGAAAAGTTTTTCACAGATAATAATGTCTGCCAATAAAAGAAAAACAGAAAATTGTACAGACAAATTTGCCATTACACTGAGAAGCCAAGCTTTATTTTTAGATACGATACCTGCAAAGAACACTGGCAGATATGTTCTAATTTTGTAATTGAATCTAAAGGTTGATGTTGTCTGCCCTCAAAAACACAGTACCTGTTTGAGTCGTTGTCATTTGTGTCATCATTAGTCTGATTTATGATTAATATTACAGCTGTTGGTGCATAATAAAACCTCCTAAAGCTACTGATGATCAAGATAAAGATGCTTTCCTCTAGGTCTGACTACTACAGTGAAACATTAATAGCTCTTTCACTTCTCTATTTGTTTGTGCTTTGTATAGTGAAACCAAATAAATAGTGATGTGGCATATTAATAATGAAGCCATTTCTTTTCATCAGGGCATCCTTTATGACCAAGACAGTGCAATACCAAAATGAACTACACAAGTTCCTCATCTGGGACACGGCGGGACAGGAGCGGGTTAGTAACCTCCACTGAGGCCCAGGCCCCAGGATATTGTTTTTTATTCTACCTGAGCAGAATTAAAGGTGTGTTTTGGTCTATCACTGTCATGTTATATCAGTCGGGCTCCGAAATCCGCTCATGTAGGAAGTGAGAAAGTTACTACATTAACATGTGCCACTCCCTGAATCAGCCTGAGGCAACATGAATAGTGCAGTTATCCTGTATTTGTGGTAGGGGGCAACATTTACTATGCTGTAGTTACCAAAATGACCCTTAACCAATATCCTCCTCAGACCAAACCCCAGACAGTAACAGTCGTAGCATAAGGAACTGCTTTCCCTGTTGACTCACTACATTTCCCTACATTTCTCTGCATTAGCACTCCGCGTTACTTCCCTTTTTCCCCGCACAGCCTTCTCCTTTTCTAATGAACAATGCACGGCTGTCGTTGTGTTTTTCCCTGCTGCTTTCCTCTCTCTCCAGAGAGCTGAGATAAGGATGCTACTCATCTTTTGTCCTCACAACAGTGTGTTTAAGATAAGATGAGCATATATATAACCCAAGCTGTCTCAGGCCACTGGCGTGTGCTGCTACTGTGTCTTATCTGAGAGTCTCTGCCGCTCTACATCAGAATATCCCTTACCCCTCTGTGTGTCGTCTTCCTAAGCAGTAACATTTGTTTTCTTGGCAAACACTATTTTTTTGTAGCTGTTTCAGATTAATTTGCATTTCTGCACCTTTTTGATCCCACATTTTCCCCTTGACTCCTGTGTGGCCTCACAGTCTCCGGAGCGGTTTACATCTGTGTGTGAAAAAGTAGCCACATTCCATTGGTAGGTTTTGCATGTGTTTTATACAAAGCTGCTGTGGTATTTTGAAGCCTTTCATGGCTTGTTTTCTAACCTCTGTGAAGCTTTGGCCTATCAAAATCTGTTGAGTTGAAAAAGGGGAACACAAATCCAGCCAATTCACATGGATGGAACTAGACACCAGGGCAGAAGGAAAGGCTCTGTGATTTCCACACTCCACAATCCATATCTTGAGACCAGATGAGGCCATATGAGTACATCTGAGCCCAGCTGTCAACAGCCGATCCAGACCCTCCCCCCTCTGACTGCTCCTTCTCACTGAAAACAAGCAAAGGGAACCTTGCATCCTACTGGAATAGGAGGATTCCTTTCATTATGCACCCAAGTTGTGGTTTCGGCAATTAATCAGCACTCGCGGGGCATGACTGGGGCTGTTTTCTCGGCTGCTGTGTGGCCAGACGTCTGGCCTCGCTGTGATTGCGTTGGGTTAAGGCACAGATAGACCACACAGGACTGGCGGCCCGACACTGGCCAATAAAAGACAGTGCTCTCCTCAGTGCCTCTGCCAAATATCCCAAGTTGAATTCTCGTTGGTGGACTTGGGGCCAGTAACAACTATAATTATGTGGAATGTGTGCTTTCCTGAGGTAACAGTGTCACTCCAAGATGGATAGTTTATTCCATCATATTGTAAAGGAAAATAGAATTGGCAAGAAGGCACGGCTATTCCAAGTGAAGGTCTTTTTGAGACATGGGTTATTTCTTTTAAAATAAATATCATTAGTTAATACATGACACATGGTTTTATTAGCCTGGTAAAAGCCCCAGTCCGGCGAATATTGCAAGAAGGCATAAAAGAAAGATTAGGAGTGGAAGATGGAAAAGAGTCTGTCGACATTTTTAAATCTGGAAATATACCCAGCTACAAGTTCATGTGAGAACTGGTTAGAATTTGAGGTACAGTAACAACCTTCAATCCTTACTTTTTATTAAAGGATAACAGTAACAACATCATCTTGTTCAGATTTTCCTTTAACTATTCGCAATTTTCCTGCTCAAGCTCACCACTGCATAGACAGATGATCATACAGCTGTGCATGGGATTATCTATGTCAGAGTAGTTTACAGATAATATTTGTTTCAGCAGCAGGAAACGTAGCAAACAAATTACATTACATTATACTTTTGTATTAAAAAATGAATGTTGGTGGAAAGGACATATTGGAAAATGATAAGATTCTATTATAAGTAGAAGCCATACTTTCACAACCTTAGGTCAATGTATGTTTTAAGGCAAAACGTGAGTAAATGTATGAAAATTTCCATCATCATTTAATAGAATAAAGTAATAAGATGTTTTATGATTTTCTTTTCTGTTTTAGCCATCTTCAAATATTATACCATTCACGTAATTGTCAATGTGATGACTTACTGATGTGATGATTACTTAACTAAAAAAAAAAGCTGTGCATTTAAAATCAATGCACATTGACTAGATTGAGATCAAATGTAGGGTCTAACATAAACAGCAAAACGCTAAACTCCTTTGACACGTTATGCTTTCTCGTTATCTTTCTCTTGATAGCTCCCACATGTGAGGTCTTGCTATAAAAGACTCACTTTGCTTCCATTTTCTATAAAGCCCTTTGGCTCAAAGGCTCAGAACATGAGACTTGGTGTCTTTTTTGTTTATTCTTATACTTTGTTTTGAGTTAAGTTTTGTTGCAGTTGGTCTTAGTGAGGTAAATGAAACCCACGGTAATGAAATCAATTTTGCAAACTGTTGATCTTAGACGTGTGAAAATATGCTGTGTAATGGTGCAATTATAATAAAATGTTATTTTTAGCGCCGTTTCCTGGAGAAATTAGGAGAAAATCAAGGTAAAAAGTGTTGAATAATGATTTGTGATTGATGGTCCTTGAATAACATCTTTTAAATACTCACTGTGATCTTATTCAGTTTAATAGGATTTTAGGGCTGCCAGTAGTTAATGTAGTCTAGACATATATGACATCACCATTTCATTGACTTTTTGGCACAAGCGTCTTTCCTGCCTAACTGCATGCACCCTTTTTACTTAACAGAATTGCGACTGCGCATTACTCGTCACTGTTTACCATCTCTTTCTCCCCATAGTTTCGTGCTCTGGCACCGATGTACTACAGAGGTTCGGCAGCAGCCATAATTGTTTACGACATCACGAAAGAGGTATGTCTTTCTTTTCTCATCAGCTACTGATCTACTGGGTACTAGTTACTAGTACTACTACTTACTGTGCAGTCATCATGTTTTGTCCTATGCCTTTATTGATTTTTGTAAATAATTTGTACATTAAAGGAATAGTTTTCCCATTTTGGGAAGTGTGCTTATTCATTTCCTCAGATGAGGAGCTTGATACCACTCTCACATGTATGTGGTAAATACTGATAATGTTATACTTTACTGATCCTTTGAGGACACTGTAATATGTAGTTTAAATTAAACAAACAAGATGTATTGTATTAATAAAGGAGTTGCAGAGGGGTTGATACATTTGGGTATGCTAGCTGTTTCCACCGGTTTACAGTGTTTATGCTAAGCTAAACTAACAGCCGCCAGTTCCAGCTTCATACATTTTTACAGACTTGCAAGTGGTTATGCTCTCATTTAACTCTTCACAAGTAAGTGGATTTCCAAAAACTGTTATTTTAAATAGTATCTTGAGATACTATGCCCGGCGTGCCTAGTGTTTAATAGATATAACCTTTTCTTATCTTTGTTAAACCAGGAATCCTTCCAAACACTGAAGAACTGGGTGAAGGAGCTACGCCAGCACGGGCCTCCTAATATAGTGGTCGCCATCGCTGGCAACAAATGTGACTTGTCAGATGCCAGGTGACCAGTGCTCATGCTCAGTATGACAATGCCCCTTGAAAGTAAAGATGAGACTTTTAGATAGTTGAATTGACTAGAAAATATTATTACATGAATATATTGTTCTGTTTTACCTGAGAAGAAATCCTGCCTGCTATTTGGAATATACAGACTGAAAGGAAAAATACTTTCATATAATAGCTGTAAAAAATATTTTTCCTGGTTATTAGTCACAGATACGTATTGACATATCCCTTTTATTTACAGAGAAGTGCAAGAAAAGGATGCCAAGGACTATGCCGACTCCATCCATGCCATCTTTGTAGAAACCAGCGCTAAAAACGCCATTAACATCAATGAAGTGTTTATAGAGATAAGTGAGTGTGTATTTTTGAGCATTTGTTGCCTTTGTCCTCTGCGTCTTTAAGTTCGTATTTTGCTGTTACAAACTAAGCATTTAATGTCCTTAATATAATAATATAAAAACTGGTTAATTGTGTTATAATGCTTGGATTTCTGTTTCTGTGTACATTCATAGTTATAGAGAGAATTATATAGAGCAGTGATTCTCAAACTGTGTCATTGATTTCACCTACAATTCAGACATTATTTAGTCTTAATGTGAAGTGCTTTGAGCACAATTTCTCATATCTTAATAGGCATTTCCTTTCAACTTATGCCCTGTAACTATTTGCTAGTCAAATCACCCCTCACTATACTTCTGTCACACGGGTTTACACATTAGGTACTAAAACCATTGTTTTGTATAGAATAGACACAACTAGAGTTTTAGCTTAAATTGCCGTTTAGTAGCGATGCCATGAAATATGGTGTCGTTTTGAAGTGGATATGAATAACCAAGTACTATAAAGTGCTAAAGATCATCTCAATGCTGGTGTTTCCCTACAGGTAAGCGTATCCCTGTCGCAGACGCAGCAGGAGGAAGTCCAGGAAAAGCTTTTAAACTGGGACGCCAGGCCTCAGAGTCTCGCAGGACGTGCTGCTGATGTTGCCGGTGACTGTCCCCACGTGACCTTTGACCTGACATTTGCCGACCCTCTTGACTTGCAGCTCTAGAGCCTACAGCTCTTCGCACTCTCCAACATCCGGTACAAACGTATCACTCCAACAATTGTAGCAAATCTTTTTTGGTACTCGGCAACAGCAGTTCATTGTGTATTCTGAAAATGTCTGAAAATGACTTAAGTGGACATTGACACTTACTTGCAAACACGTGTCAGTGAAAAAGACCCATACATTCTGGCTTCTGTAATGCTCTTCAGTCTCTGTCTGGTGTATATTAGCCTTAGCACACATACTCACAACAACTACAAATGTATGCATTAGTAGGTCATACTTGTAAATTTGTACAAATCTATTACATTTCAACCAAAACAATGATGGAAATGGTTAGACCAAAATGATTAGATATTACTTAAGTTATTGCCTTTTATATTTTGGGAGGTCTTTCCCCAAAAATGATCACTTGTTGAAGGATCCACCTTTCTAGTTAATTTGCATAATCACTAATTTATCATAAGATTTGGAAGAAGAGAACTTGAGATTTTCTTAGTCAAAAGTGTTTCTACCACTTTCTAATCTTTCTCTTAGCTTGAACATTTTTTGGAGAAGTTAAACTGAGGAAGAGTTGTGAGCACTTGGTTCAAACTTCATTGTGTGATTACTGTTTTCATCAAGGCAAAATACCAAATGGGTGTTTTGATGTAAACCACAATCACACAGTTAAATGGGTACAGTATGCAGAAGCGAAAGGTGTGTGGGAGGCTACTTCCTTTAAACTAAAGGAATAGTTTAACATTTTGGGATACACACTTATTTGTGTTCTTTCCAACAGTGAGAAGAGAAGACCGATACCTCTCTCATATCTGTACAGTACATTCGTAGCTGGTGCTCAAAGCTTATAGTAGTATGATATATGCATAACATCAAGCCAGGTTACCTGCTTCTACCCAGGTTCCAGTTTTTATGCTAAGCTAAGCTTTATGTTTAATAAACACGTATGAAAATATATGTTTTGTTCTTCTCAACTAACTTGCTATGAGAAAGCAAATAAGCACACGTCCCAAACTGTTGTTGAACTGAGAGACATTTTTTATTGACACTCGATAAGAATAAAGATAAAATCGCTGGATAATCTCATCTCTGTGACGAGATTAACCTGGAAGGTTACATCTCTCGTGCTTTAATCAGGCCTGAAAACGCTGACTGTGCCGGTCCTGAAGCTGATCTTATGATAACACTTGCAGCTGCTTGGATGTTCTCCCTGTTTCCATTTGTAGTTACTAAATAACTAAACACAGAGTTTTGTAAATTTAGCATCCCATAGTACACAGAGTATCCAGACATTTATATCCAGCTTTTTTTTTCTCTAATTTCATTTTAACTGTTTACTAGCGAGCCCTGTCTGTCTTCAATTTTGTGCTGCTACTTCAAAACAGTTGCAACTAAGGTTGATTTTCTTGTGAGGTTTTTCCAAAATCTTTAATTGTTCCATAAACATTTTTTTCTTGCATAATCACCACTGGCTCACACTTCCAGTGTTTATTTTTTACTACCTGGACTCAGTTAAAAACAATGAGATCTGGAAATGAGACTGCATTCCGACAAAACAAGAAATTAATTAATGTCCCTTTAACAGAAGGTTATAGGCGGGGGATCTGACGTGGCACTGTGTCGACATGCTTACCCCTCAGTGAACCACAGTCTTAATTCTGCTTTGAATTAGTGCATTTCCTTTGATGTGACGTTTTTCTTTCTCTCACTTCTTCACTTTTGTTCCCATAATTCCTTCTTGTAGCGGAAGCTGTCCTTTATGGCCCAGTGTATTCCAGCTTTACGGCTTGTCACCATCTCTTATATTGCTAAACTAAATGTGATCATACGCTATATTACAGTTGTTTTGTTTACCTCTTAGATTGACTATATTGGACTAAAGTAGCACAGTGGCCAATGAGCTTAAACTGACTCATTCTACTTAATTATGTGTAATTTCAGGCTTGTATAACATGAGTCCTCTTAGCCCGTTTTCAGAGTTGCCAAAAAATACAGATATGATCAGAATCATACTGCACTCTACAGTTATAAATATAATGTGTAATTTTCTGTCAGCACAAGCAAGCCATCTACTTTATTTGCCTTTAGGTCTGTTACTAAGTGTAGCTTTTACTGAGAAGTTGTGTGCTGTCTCTTTTTGAGGATTTTTCCTATGGAGTGCAATAGTTGTTCTTACAACAAATGTAAAAATGTGACTTAATCCAAGGAGTCAATTACAGAGTAGAGCACACACGAAAAAATGTCTCCTTCTTTTACGCTCCAGCAAACGATGATTTAATTTGTTCTCATTTTACGCAGATTAGATGACAGTGTTGCTCAAAAATAGTTGATCAAATGATAATTTTGATAGGGCCAACAGAATCTAATGAAAAACAGAGTGGCATACTAGGTCAAAATCTGTCTTTGATAATGTACACATCACTAAGTCATCATATTAATGCCTGCTAGTATCTAATAAACCTTCAGCAATTGCATTAAAAAGGGAATCGCTCTGATACGTCCTATAAAAAGGTCTGACTTTCTTAATGTCCCATGATGTTATTTTAGTCTTTGACTGTTTGCTCCGTTCCCATTGCTACAACGAACATGGTGCCAAATAATGTCAAAGCTATTTTAGTATACACCATGCATAATTAATCATTTTTATTGTTGATGTAATATAATGATGAATTAAGTACTAATCATGTGAAATGCTTAAGATATCTTTGAAGTTTAACAATGGTGACACGTGTTTTCCCTTATTTGGATACAGGAGACATCGATAGTGTGTCAGTTTTGCATTGAAAAATACTAATAGTCTTGGGCTGGCCCTAGGAATGTGATTAATCTGTATTATGTTTATTTTTCATTGTACATACAGTCTATACCATCAACTTGCACACAGATGAATGAGTATATTGAGCTGGTTTTGTGACCATAATAGACGTGTACTGTTTGCAGTAATACCATCATCACTGTAGTTACCATTTTTAGCTTTTTACTACAGTTCATATTGATTGTAAAAAAAATGCCTGAAAACACTTGTTTGCAGTGTATATTCAAATATGTAAAAAGGGAATTGTCCATTGTTTATGAATAAAAAAACATGACTTCATCTAGTCCTTCATGTTTCTGTGTGTCAGTGGGAAGTTTCTCACTCTCATGTGTTAGGCCTAATAGAGATGTGTGCGCTCACTCGTTCCATAGGGACAGCGCATCAGTGTTGTTATTGCAAGGTTGTGCTGCTTATTTGGCAGCTGGCCTGGCTATATGTGTGTGTAAATGTGATACTTGAGATGCATGTTTGACTGGCAGAGGGCTTCTCACTGTCCTTTGCATAGTGCTGAGAAAGCAGTAGACAACAACCCCTAATTCCCCACTAAACCCCAGTGTGGTTATATACGCGCGTGTGTGCGTGTGTTTATTCATATATATATATATATATATATTCAAATTTCTTAAACAATTGTGTCTCTGTCTGTCTTTGACACGTGACCAATGCATTAGATTGATTAGAGGTACACAAACATTTCTGAAGTTCTGGCTGTTGTCCATGATGATGCCACTGAGACAACATGGGAGTGGTTTGTAATGTTTGTGTTCATGTTTTGTGTTATTGCCATTTTAAACACAGGTGTACGGGAACTAATGACGTTAATCATAGCTGTTAGGTGTTCAAGTGTGTAGGGGCCCTCTTGTTATTTACACTGGCTCATTAATATCTTTAATTGAAATGGAGCCATTATTGATGTTAGTACTTTAGCTACACCTGTGTTTGCTTTGTCATAGAAACTCAAAATGCTCATGATTAGAGAATTCACAGCTCACCGCTGCATCCCACAGACGTTTGTTCTGTGCTTTTTTCAACACTAGTAAAGTGTACCGAGAAAAATCCACCACTAAAATGCTTATGAACAACATTATTAAAAGGATTGCCAATTTTACAACATTTAGGTTAATATAAGCCCAAAATGAAAGAATGCACCACTTATTATTTATTATTATATTTTACCACGTCAATTAGAAAACACAAAAGGAGAATCCTGCAAAAGTGAACTAAAACTTTTCATATGTGATTTCTAATCTTAACCAGCCGACAATATAATTTACACACTGGAGTTTCATTAAAAACTGATGTAGGTGCCCCAGCAGTAATGAGTGCTATCTGGTATCGCTGATGATCTCCCCCGGATCCCCCTTCCCTCCCTCACCCCACCTCCACCCCTTGGCCGGGCGGCTCTGCAGAGGCAGTGACGTCACCGGGCTGTCTCTCACTCCCTTCCTGCTGCATCACAACAGCCGCTAGCAGCTCGAGTAGCACCAGTGACCGGGAGGACAGGATATCCAGCGCTAATTCACTGAGGAAATAACTCTGTAGACAGTGCAGCACTCAGCAACATCCTAACACGGGGGTGACCGACAGGAACTGACTGCAGTGAGACAACCCCGCTCCAGCTGTTGGGACATGGCCAGGCCGGAACAGGTTCTGCTCTTGGAGCCTCAGCACGAACTGAAATTCAGAGGTAGGAGAGGGGAGGGCCCGGCTTTGGAGGGAGGGGGGAGCCACCACTGCCAGCTGTGCTAGGAGCAGGGCAGGCTACGTGAACCGAACCTGAAGAATCTGGATGTACACATTTGACAATATTAGCTTCGTCTCAAAAGAAAAAGAGCTCTGACAGAACGGCAGGTCAACTGACAGCTAGCTAGCAGGGCAGCTAGCTGGATTAGCTTTCATCGGCTAAGCTAGCCAGGCCCTGTTACACATTTGTGCTGCAGCCTCGAAAGAGTGACAAGTGCAAGGCACGAAAGGCATGTCCACTGGAGCATAGCAATCAAAATAAAAACGCGACAACACATTCGCCTTATAATTTATGAATCTTTTATCGCACAGAAGCTGCAACATCCTTTGCAGGTCTGGCTAGCTAACATTAGCCGTCTCTCATTGGCTGTCTCGCTCTGCTGGCCAGCCAGCTGTCATTTAATAACTTGACAGCTCACTGAGAGCATGATAACTCTGAAACTTAATGTTACTACACCCTGTTTTAGCTGCAGGTCATCAACTTGCCCACCATCCTTATCTTTAGAGTTTTACTATCACTGATAATTATTTTTAGTGAAACTCGTTATTTGGCTGCAAGATGTCACGTTGCTTTAGGCCCAAGTAATGTTACATAAACGTGAAGGGTACTGTTGTATGCGCTTTGCAACAGATTACAGACATCCTGACAAAGTGTGCAATATTATACATTTTATTTGGGAGTAAGAAGCTAAATGATTTTATTGGTTCTAATGAGAAACAGAGACAAACCATAGTCAAACTCTGAGTATTGGACACATGTTTTGCCACTAACTATTATCTTATGAATTGGGTGCCCCCCCCCCCCTGCATAAAACTTTTGTTAAAATTTCCATTTCATTAAATTTCATGATTTGCCTTGTTTGTTTTTGAATCAGTCAGAAAAGCACACAAGTCATATTTAACAAAAAAACAGCATCACATCTTGTAACAAGCCCAACATCGAATGGCCAGTTAGATACACTCCTAGGTTTGGACGATGTTGTGCATACTGTTGTGTTGATAAGTTTATGTGCCAAAAATTATAAAGCAATCAGGTGTATGTTTTGGTTTTCGATAGAGCTGGGTGATCAATCAATAATTTACATTGTCTAGTGTACTATTGTGTAAGGGAGGGAATATAGGCTACTTTTGAATATGTTTTTTACAACCAAATAAGAAGCCTTTTTATTATCATGTAATTACGTGTCACAAGACACATCAACATGGTAAATAACTGTTTGCTGTTTACTTAATGTGAGATCTCTAAACAAAAGAGATCATACCCAGGGATGCACTTCATAGTAGAAGAGATGCTTGCTGGGATGTAATGTTTAGATTTGTCACAAATAATTGATTAATCCGTCTCTTTATTGACAGAAAAAACCTTCAACAAGTTTGCTAATAACTTTTTTGTGATATTGTGTAACTGATTTTATGAAGAGAAATATTCAGTTTCAATTTAGCAAATGTGCTATTTTCTCATTTCTCATCTGATAGTAAATGCAACACAAGTAAAACAAGTCATTTAACTGTATTTAATTGGACATTCACAGTTTTTCGACATTTTATTACCAAATTAAATCAATTAAAATTATTACAAATAAAAAGAAGTGTTATTTGAAGCTCTGTACATTATATTAGCAGATTATAACTGTGTCCAACGCATTAAGATGTCGTTAGGGTTACTTCTTTGTTGATGACAGTAAGGCATCCGAGCTGTGTAAGATTCCAATATGAATGTGAATTTCAAAAGCAATAACATACTAATATTCATCATATTATCATAAACTAAACTTCTTTAAAAGATTTCAGATTCTTTAAACATGGATAATTACATGGAACAGGTAGCTTTTTGTGGCAATTTTTATTTTTTATACAATTTTTAAACTAGTAATTGACTGTTTCAGTGTGAAACAAGAGATTTGCCTTTAAAGAAGCCTCATAAAGAGACGTATGAGAAATTTAGGAAAAAATACAATTTTCTTGGAGGCCCATTGTGATTGTATGTTTCTATTTTACAGGTCCTGTTTCTTCTCCATTGTCACATTTTTATAGGTTATTGTGAGGAGTGTTTCTCCGACTGTAAAATACAAAATATGTTATATAGACATATTTAAAGTGTGAGAGTTACTGAGACAGAAGAAACTTTGTGTGTGTCTCATTATACCAGACCACGAATCACATGCCTATTCTCATGCCCAAAGTAATTTGTAGGCACATAGAATGACACTTCAGTAAAAAGAGAGGTCTGTTAGTAGCATCTTGTTAGTTTTTCTTCTTCGTCATGGGTAATATTAGAAAGTCCTTCCCAAAAACCTAGCAGCTTCCCCACTTTTATCTGCCATTTCTGAAGTCCAACCTTGAAAGTTGACAGCTTCAAATATCAGCTCTTCATAATAGTTTTTTCACTGCAATTTGTGTTTTTTTTTAAAGTTGGAATATGTCCTGGGAAACTTTGAGGAAGTAGTAGATCAGGTGTACAGTAGTTGATGGAGTGAGTCCCTTTCATTAAAGGCCTTTAGATGTTAAGCCAAGTTTGTGAGGGTCTGAATTTCCTCTCTGTTTTTGCTCAACGTAGAAGGGAAGTGTCAGTTGCTCTGGATGTTTGCTGAGCTGAAACTTTATCTTCAATCTGGTGTATGTGCTAATTCTGAAATTGCTCTATGTTTGCAATCGGACTGAGTTCACTTCTTTTTCCTGATCAAAATTGCTGCTGTAGTGTCCTAATTTGCTATTTCATTGTAAAACTATACTCGATTAGAAAACATATCCTCACTGAGCTGTGGGGTTTAAATGAAAGTTTAATGTTCATTTGAGACATTGCACTGACCATAGACTTTGATTAGTTTTACTGTGTCATTGCCAGTAAAGTGAAAAGTGACAGTGAAAA
This sequence comes from Microctenopoma stevenorrisi, assembly GCA_032270685.1. Lineage (NCBI taxonomy): Eukaryota > Metazoa > Chordata > Actinopteri > Anabantiformes > Anabantidae > Microctenopoma > Microctenopoma stevenorrisi. The sequence goes on from JAUMTR010000022.1 coordinate 16,496,559, forward strand.
TCACAACACAGTGACATTTCTTTCACTTTCACTTCTTTTGTCATTTTGTGAATTGGATGTTTCTTTGCCGCTTTGTCTTTTTATCCAGGTACTGATACATATGCTAACATCGCTTTGTAATAATTAATTAAGCAATGACGCCGATTACTGACACATGGTAATTCTAGTGTGACATATAGTATATGCAACAGACAAATAGAGTTGTGCTGCAGTTTTATGAGAAAATATTACATATCAGAAACTAACTTGGAGAAGCCTGGGTGAAGAATCTAACTTTTATTGACGGCCTTTACTGAGAAAACAACCATCAGACTGAATTTGATCTGTTTAGGTTGAGAGGGTAAGGGTGGCTAATCGTCTTTCTTTGTTTTGAACTGATAATGTGGCACTGCATGGTCGATGGGCAAGTGACTTAACCTTCACTCACCTTTTGTAATTGGCTCGGTGTTATTTTGCTTTGGCCTTTGTTGTGAATGTTTCCTGCATTATTGACAAATCTGTGCAGCTTAATGCATCTGGCCTTCCGAGAGGCTCGGAGAGATGTGATCTGCATCAACAATGATGGCTGTAATTACCTGAAGCCGAACTGCATCAGTCACTCTGTTTGTAGCAGTGCCTTTCGGCCGGTGCAGAAAAGCCTGTGACTGATTGATACTTGTTTTTCCTAATCGTGAAGACAGAGACGATGTCGGTAATCAACAACTATCTGGAGTAATGGTAGTAAAAACATGTCTTAGTTTGCCATGATATGATATGTTGTTGCTTTTAAACAGATTGGACTTTATTTCTACTATTGTTTATTTTGAGGACAACTTCAAGTCAAACATATTTAGACTGGCATTTGTTGAATTGGCATTAAACCCTGTTTATCCACATGCTGGGTCAAATGAAGAAAATGTGTGGCAAATGGTCCATAATGTGGGTAGTAGAATGAGTTTTATTAAAACTGAAGTCACAACCAGTTAGACTTTTATTGGCCGCAGTTATTGTTTTACCAAGTTTAATAAGCTTTACTCAGGATTTGAGTCATCTTCCTTTGGCTTTAACAGTGTGTGTGTTATTGTGTTGAAATCACAAGTAAAGCTTTAGCAAATGTGACAAAATGACTCAATTCATTGTTGACTGGCAAATCATAATTCAGTAACAATATTTATATTATCATATAATCAGTTGATGCTTTTCTTTCTCATACATGACACTAAACTGAGTGTCTTCAGGAGTAGAACTTTCCACTTGACAAAGCCCTTTTAAGCTTCATGGAGATTTTGGGTACATGTTTCATCATTTCTGGGCGTTTTACTGATAAAACCACTAATAGTAGAATATAGAATATTACTGAGAGATTATATGACAATAAACACTAAATCCTTTTTTTGTTATGTTAGTGTTAAGATATATAATATTTTAAATGTTTAAAATGTCCTTTATACAAAGTTTTATGTATGTCTGTGTTGTTAGCATTTGCATTTTAATATACTTAAGACTAAGATACACACATTTACTTTGATGATGTTATTTCTAAATTATGTGGAACAGCAGTCGTTTTAACATTTTTACATGCTTACATAAAAGAAAAACTTTTTTAAGTATCTATTTTGTCCTCTATGTTTACAGGTCCATTCTCAGACGTGGTCACCACAAATCTCAAGCTCTCCAACCCTACAGACAGGAATGTGTGTTTCAAAGTGAAGACAACAGCGCCGCGCCGGTACTGTGTGCGGCCTAACAGTGGAATCATTGATGCAGGCACCTCAATCAACGTCTCAGGTATTGAATACAGAAGTGCTTCTTAGACACAACAGTTTGGCTCCTTTTTTGTTTAGAACTGGAATTTGTTATTCAGAGGCATTAGGGCGTTTGAAGGTGTTGATTCTTGTAGCCTGTGATGGGCATTTGTTGTTTGATGACAATTTATGGACCATTTTATACATACTCACTGTTTGTAGGCATATATCTGAATATCTCTAAACGTGTGTTTATTTGTATTTGATAAAAAAAGCATATGTGAGAATGAGCCCTAGTAAAGGAGGAATTTAAACTATTATCTCACTTGTATCCTAAATGGATTTGCTCTTTCACGTAAAGGCATGCACAACTCCTTTCCAATTACTAAGTGTTCTCTTGTCCTCCTGTACCTTGTCCCTTCCAGCAGGCCCCATTCCCTGTTGTACACTTAGAGGGGGACAGGTACAGGTTTAAGTTTCCACACTATGCCACCTTTGCTATTTACAGCTTCAGACTCATTTTACAACCTCCCCTATATGATGTCAACAACTCCAAACTGTGTTTGACTTGGGCCCGCCTTCAGCAGCAGCCAACAAATGAGAGTGGTGCACTCTAGTCAACTGCCATAATTTTTTACCTTAATTAGGTTGAAGGAAGGGCACAGGTTAGAGCCCTAAAAGGATATTGCTTTTCCAAGCATGTAGCTACTGCAGAAACACTTATAGGTATGGTTTGTCTTCAAGAACAGCTCAAGTCTGAGTAGTATTATCAAAGCCGTGTATTTAACAGGATAACAAGGGGTTGTGTGGTTTTTATCTTGTTGGAAGTTTGTGCTTGTAAATTGAACACGGATTATGTAACTTTGAGTGACCCAGGTTTATTAAAGGTTGTGCACTGCATTGAAAAGTAATTTTACTTGTTCTGGTTGACTAGATTTCATCTCAGGAGTGTGTGCGCATGTACAGGCCGTGTTTGTCTGTCATCTCCCGTGTTATAAAAATAGACCTTTATTAATGGGTGTGTTGCGAACCCACTCCATTTAGATTTGCCACAGAAAAATACAGTGTATTCAGAGCATAATAAACAATACATACTAATAAAGACATATTTCACAGTACTCAAGATAGAGAAGATACTGTGCTGTCCTAAAATGTATATTATTAAAGTCTTCCACAGCATCTTCACCACTTGTTGATGTTTGATTATCATCTGTTAATCAAACATTCAGGTCATAACCTCATGTCATACGATTTCCCTCAGAAGTTTTCTGAATCTTGAATTTTGAATCTTGAATATGCTGCCTGTGCTCTTACAGAGCCAACTCCAGAGTCAAGCTATATGACCGGTGCAAATCTAGTCCACTTATTTTTTAGCCACCATTCTTGCTGTGGAGCAGATCTTTGAATAAAGTTGGTAATACACACGCGTCAGTAACACAATGGAAATTCCTATTCCTAACACTATTCCACTGATTTACAGGCAGCAGTAACATGCAGCAGCGCAGCAGAAAAACCAGTGACAAATTTGATTGCAAGTAAACGGGTGTGGACATAGAGGTGGTGGACTGTTTTATTCAGTCGTAACTGTTGTCAATAAATTTAATAGACCTATTACAATGAATATCAACTTTTAATGTGTACAAGAAGGCCCCCCTGCTACCATAGAAGCTGCATTACACTTGATTCAGAGTCTTTGTGAAATAAATCCTGCTTGGTAGTCAAATCAATATTAGCAGTAATGCCTAAAGGGATCTCGTTTAAAGATACTATAGAAGCAGAGAACTAGTCTTTCCAAGAATAACACAGCAAAATCCATATTAAGGGATTTCTTTCAGAAGTATTGTTATAATGGGTTTTTGTTGCTATAGGATCTGTACGTTGTTGCAGTCTTGTTTGTCTCATATTTCCGCCCTGTAATTTCTAACAAAGCAACACAAAAGCTACATTGACATTCACTTACACCGGGGAGATGGAGAACTGTCACAAGATACTCACAAACCTGAGATGTGTCATTTGTTGGATTAGCTATGGATACACACCACACTTTTGAAGCTCAACCAAGCTGTAACAGTATATGTTGAGTGTAGCTTTGACCACAGGAATGTTGCTGAGCTTGATTGGTGTTAAGCAGCAGCATTCAGTGGAAAGAAATGTGGCATCAATGTTTGAAAAAATCCTTGTGTCCACAAATACTGAGGTTCTTCTGGGAATATGTCAGAAGTTTGTCTGACATACTTAGAACTTAGGAGGCAGAAAGTAAAATAAAATACATTTTGTGGCCAAAAACATCAAATAATGATGCATTACAACATTACAACAAATTATGTATTTTTCACAGAACAATCTTGCAAAGCAATGTGACCAGCGTAGCACATTTTCTGTCTAAAGAATTAAGAATTATTTTAGTCTTTTAAGGTACCCCAGAGGGATATTGGTCTATTTTCTGTTACCAACAATTATACATAATTTGCTTTTTCTTACTTAATAATCACAAGCTGTAAAGCTTACAGAAAAATGCACACTGTATATAGTTTCTTTTGAATATATGATGTGACCCACCTGTGAAATTTTATTTTTCCTGCTGTTATCAGTTAAAACGCAGAGCATAATAGCAATGAACTGCTTTTAGCACCACCCGCCCATCGTGAACAAACTCTGTGAGTTTGCTGTAGAATCCATCCCTCCCACTCTCTCTGAGTGTGGCTCAGCACACACATAAACCAGACAGTGTTTCAGTCCATCAACAAACTAATGTTAATCCAACAAGCCATGGACAGATTAGTTAGAGCTACACAAACATATATTCGGGTTCTCTGGTCCTGCTGTGGCTACTCTGTGTTTGACAGGTAAACAAAATGTAAAAACTGCTGACAGAAAAGAGAGGAGCTCACTGAAAAGCGCAGTCTGTGATTTAAGGTGTTAGTTGATCATAATATACTAAACCTGGTATACTGGCAGAGCTCTCCTCTACTAAGCCACATCAGCTGTTTTACCCACCAAGTACATTGTTAAGGCAGGACATGACCATTGAGTGGCTGATTCCTACTGTAGAGGTGGGGACTGAAGTCCCGGTGACAGAGGAGTTATTTCCCACTCGGGTACCGGCCTTGAGCTTTATCCTTTTGGATTATATTGGGCCAAAGATTGACCCAAGAGAACACAGTAACGACTGTATGATCCTGCTACCCAGTATGAATAAGAGTTCTTATTTTGTATCTTAACAACTTTCATAGTCTTGCCTCTCTTTAACTCTGCCATTCGAGTTTTGCTTTTATCTGCTTTATAACTTTCTAAACTGGATGATTTTGGATTGTTATTCTGACAAAACACGACCTTTGAAGATCTTAGATCTTAGACTATAGGAAAATGTACTGGACATTTTAAAAACCTTTTGGAGATCCTATATACAATGAAATTGGATCCATTAAGAAATTGTTCTGTTACCTAAAATTATTTGTAGATTTTTTTTGCATTGAATTGAGTTAAACATCCAGCAAGACCCCACTCAGCATCTGGAACCTTCATCTGGATGGCAAATTGATCCTTCCATAACTTGAAGAAAAAAAACGGATCAGGATGGATCTTTGCAGAAAGAATTCAGCCAAGAAATCACTTCTTGTGTTTCTAGTTGTTCTAATGTAAAATCTAAGAAATAAATATATCAACATCATAGCATTAGTGATACACTAAGACTTACACAGCACAGTGTGTTTATCTGGCTTGTGTTTGATTGGATTGTAGGTTTAATATATGATTGGATGAAAGTAGTTTGTGACACTTATGTATTTAACACTAACATTAAGATACAGTAGAGTTGAAAGGATTTATTGAGTGGTTAGTCACAGTTGACTGACTAAAGATTATTCTACACCCTTTTAAGTAATGATGAATTCATTAGATGCTAAACTTGTGCTCTCTGCTTTGTCTGAGTTAGGCCTATATCATTGTAAATTATATACTTTAGATTTAAAAATCTATTCCCGACATTTTAGCAAAGCAAATTGTTTAAAATAAGACAGCAGATTTGTTTTTTTCTAGCAGCTTCCTTGATAAAGGAAACCCCACAGAGACTCTTCTGACTCTTCTCTCTATTGATCTTGTAACAATTATATTCTTAATGTGTGGTCATTGTAAAGAAACAGAAACCATTGGGGGACCTCCATTATGACTTCAAGTTAAGTAGTTTGTGGTAATTCTGATGTAAGCATTTTGTCCTATGGCATGCTATAGCAGTAATCAGTGACAGGAAGGTTTTTCTTACTGCCTTCACCCTTTTAATGGTACCATTTGTCATCAACAAGCAGACAGGCTATTACCATTCTGCTTGACCATGTTGACTACAATTAGCCTCTGTGACTTTTATAAATGATCAGTCCGTGTGAAGAAAGTATACTAAATCATGCCATTAGCAGAAGCAGAAATCACTTTTCTCCTACTGTGACTATGTGTTTTCCATCTCAGACTTTGGCTCAGGACCTTTCATGTTATGTTCCCTTGCTCAAAGAACTCACATGCTTTCCTGCCTCCATTCTCTGATATTGTCCCCTTGGACCCAAGGTAGATGGCTGTGCAAATTAGGTCTGACTGAAACAGGACGTTCTCAATCTGTTCATGCGTCTGTTTCTGGTTTGCGATATTGAACTGCCCTGATTGCTGTAATAGTGCACTACATCTCTTAGGCTTTTCACTCTAGGGAGCATTGGCATGTGCCATATATGAAAGCTATCCTGATAGCTACACTGGCTTTGAAATTAGGAGACAGACAGAGGAGATTAGGTGAAATCTGAAGAATCATGCAAGCATTTCAGACATAGTGATGTCAAAATACGCTTTTATTATTTTAAAAAAGGACACAAAATCACAAGAAATAACAGTCTTCATCTCCTCTGCGCTTCCAGCTTGCAAACATAACAAAGTGATCATTGTAAATCATTGTTAAAGCTCTAAAATACCTTTTCAGTCATTGGAATGACATCAAATAACACACCGTGGACTGATGTGATGATGGGCAAAAGCAGTACGCCAACCGCACACCTGTTTTCTGTTAGAGCGATATGTTATGTTATGAAGGAAGAAGGCAGGGTTTGAAGCTGTTGGAAAGATTACCCCCTTGGGTGTTTGTAGATCCATCAGTGCTTCTCATGGTCGTGTCACGATAACACGAACATAGAAATAAATAATCTCAACCACTTTTTCCGGCGTTAAATGTTCTCCATTTGTACACAATCAGTCAGACAGATGGCTAGCGAAGTCCAGACTCCTAGAAAATTATTTTCCAGTCTTGTGAACAAGTCATCAGAATCTCTTTTGTTTGACCTATGACACAGTTCTACAAAACTGTTATGAAGATCAGACTTTCATAGTGAGGACTGAGATTTTGAATAAAGTGGGGCTTCCCAAGCCTTTTAAACATCACTGTAAAGTTGTATAGTGAAACTGCATGCATCTGATTTATCTTGTGAACCCATGGAAGAACCCTAACCCCATAACCGCTGCCCTAAGGTGTCATTATAATAATGACATCGACCCTAGAGCTTTCTTGTGATTTTATAACATGCTCTCAGTGTTTCTTTTCATAAGACCAAAAAAGGAAAATACAGGGTGAGAGAAAACATCCTGAAATCTTTATCATGGGCCATGCAGGATAAATGTTTTTCTTACTTTGCTGACACTCATTTTTATTTCAGTTATGCTGCAGCCTTTTGACTATGACCCCAATGAGAAGAGCAAACACAAGTTTATGGTCCAGTCCATGCTAGCGCCACCTGATATGACTGACATGGAGGGAGTGGTGAGTTTATCATATCAGTCTTACCTGCAGGGTAAAGACATTGATCTCAGTTTCCCCCATGAAACCATTCATTTTATTTAAACTTTTAGGTATATATATATATTTTTTTAGTAAAAATGAGTCCATGTCATGTTTAATTGTCCATCATTTTTGACAGTAAGACGGTGAGAACAGTATTACATTGCATTGTAAATTAGATTTAAATCTTAATTTGTAATTAATTACAGCCTGCTTAGATATATGACATAACTTAATCTACAGACGTTGCTCTTCTATTTTAGCTTAGGTTTCTTTTGGCTCTATATTTTTCACCAGACATTACAATCCTCTCTTTGTGCTTTGGTTACAGATAATAATAATGTTTCCATTTTTTCTGTCTCTCTAGTGGAAGGAGGCTAAACCAGAGGAGCTGATGGACTCCAAGCTGAGGTGTGTTTTTGAGCTGCCAGTGGAGAATGAAAAAACGGTAAGCATCTCACTGATTCTTTCCAACATTTTCCATCAAATCACAGCAGCTGAATTTAGTATGGTGTCAAATGTGTTTTTAATTATTAGTGTTTTCGTCATTTTTTCTGCCTGTTTCTGTATAGTACATGTTTATTGTTTGCATGCAACTTTATTTGCTTTCATCTCACTTTATCTTCTGTCACTCTCACTGTCCAAACCTCTTTTACTCTTTCTCACTATTATATTCTACCATTTATTCTCTTCTTCTCCACCATGCTCCACTTTCCTCCACCAGCCCCTTTCAGGCCTCCCCTGTCCTATCAGGCATCAACATCCCTTCGAAAGCCACCTCATTCATTCTTACATGCAGTTTATTGTTGCTAGGTTAAGTCCTCTCAGATCCCACACAACTCTAGAGACTTCAACATCCCATCCTGATATGGGACATGTCTACAAGCTCCATGAACACTGGGAGGGAAAAGGACCTGTAGTAGTCATTCTATAATGAATAAAGACACATGGATCCAGTCAGCACTGTGCACCACAGAGTCCGTTAAACAGAGATAGTGTTGATAAAAAAACAGCTTGATCCAATTATGAAAAGCACCTTGTGTGAACTCTTCATCAAACACAGATCGGTCGATTAGAGATATGAGACACTGAACAAGGATATAAACTTTCAGGAGCACTTTCGGTGGTTATGCGGCACAGACTCTTTTCCGTAGGCTGACATTTTGGCACAAGCATGCCTGCTTAAGAATTAGAAAGCTAAAAAAATCTATTCATATATAAAACTTCTGGGGCATCTGGGCATTATAAAAAAATATAATCTTAAAGAATTCTATGTAAACAAGTTATTATGCACAGTTCACCTAACACTCAACCCTATATACGTTCGTACGTACATAGAAAACATCAACGAGGAAGCTACATCTGATTCCATAATAAAGCTAGGGTCATGTGAAAACCAAAATCATACACTTTGTAGTATTATTGCAATTTGTATTAGATTGAGTGTTGCTATGTCTAAACTATAAGTACGTAAGTAGTAGTTTTAACACATTAAACAGCTCGCTCTGTCTATATAACAAACAGTAAACTACAGTGTCATTGTTGGGACAGATACCAGAATGAATGACAAAGATAAAGTCACCAGGAATATGGAAGAGCATAAATCATCATTCAATGGCCTGGGATTCCCTGAAGACTGGTCTAAAGTGAAAGAAAGCCTTGCTGTTGTTCATGTTACCACATTACACATGGTTACCACAGTTAGTTTTGTCTTGTCTTCTGTGTAAACTTAAGACGCCATGTGCAGTTCAACACACCTCCCTGCAAATATGTTAGGTACACAATAAACTTCACAGATAGGCAGCTTCACATGAGCACCTATGTTCCTGCTGGCCTGCATGTTTGCATATTTATACTGCATGTAAAGGTTTCCTAATGTAAACTGCACCCGTGTCCCAGCCAGGTCTTAGTCATGGCTGCCACAGATCCACTTTCGCAACAGTCCACATATTACATTCTAACTTGTTCCTGTACCCGTAATACAGCATGAGCATGAATCCAACAAGGTTTCGTCCAGCTTACTGAAGTCAGAGTCTTCCACGCTGACTGTGAAGTCGCTGAGCTCCACCCTTGATGATGGCGAGGTAAAGAAGATCATGGAAGAGTGTAAGAGGCTGCAGATGGAGGCTCAGAGGCTACGGGAAGAAAACAAACAGATCAGGGTGAGTGAGACGATTCAAGGACCAGGTATTCTGACTGTGTATTGCCAGTTAGCACCTTATTGAGTCATTCAGTATGTGGTCTTTGCAGCACGATAAGGCAGTGCTGCTCATTTCTTTAAAGTCTAAGTCTAATATTATATTTCAGAAAAACCTAATAATTATAGCTGTGGCTCAGGGGCTTGAGTGGATCATCCCATAATCACAGGTGTGCTAGAGCAGTCGTCTCCCAACCCAAGGGTCAGTGGTTCGATTCTCCGTCTCCACAAAGCTACATGTCAAGGTGTCTTTGGACAAGATACCAATACCCCGCAGTAGAGCAGGTCTAGCAGCTGTCCACACAACAAGGGGATCAATAAAGTATTCATTAGTTATTTTTTATTTTTTTTATCCCCAGCTTCTCATGTCCACGCGTTGACGCGCAAATGGCCAGAACAGCAGACTGCAATGTTGCTCACTACCATGTGTGTGTGTGTTTCTGTGTGTGTGTGTGTGCATGTGTGCACGAGTATGTGTGTGTTTTAAGGAGTAGGAGACAAAGTGCTTAGTACAAAAGCGATATGTAAATGCGATAACCATTTTCCTTCTGACCTTAGCAGAGCTATGAAGACAACTATATTCTTCTTTAATCGGTTTAAAACGTTCTTGCATAAAAGTTACAAATGGTTGCAGATTAACTGTATGTTAATCAGCTGGTTGTTCTGATTGTTCGTTGTTATTGAGCACTGCACTTTAAATCTTGGAACAGGCATTTTAATTCAAATAATCAATTCTACTAAAAATTTAAATCATAGGGAAGGTGTTATTCTTCTGTATGAACATGGAAACAATCCTGTCATTACAACCATTAGAATGAGAACATTACATCGCTGAACCTCCAGAGTCACATTTGTGTGACCTGATTAGTCCCCGTACTGATTGAGTGTTCACAATCAAGATAAGCAAATTAAGTGGAAATTTGAGCCACTCAAAGCCGTTCTTCCAAATGGCACCGCATTGTCCTCCACTTTTTGCTGGAAGTTTGTATTAAATGAAACTGTAAACTGTAATCAGTGGCAAATGGTTTTAAGTAGAGTATTGTTGAAGTTTAGTTGGAAGTGAGTCTATAGAAATGTATGTTTATACTTTTGCATCATCCCCTTATCTCAGCCTCAACCATTACAGCAAAATGCTCAATCCCAACCGTTACCTGATTCTAATTCTAAGAATTTACCTTGAAACAAGATGCATCAGAAACGGGCTAAAATGTCTTCACGTTCTCAAAAATATTCTGATTTACACGGCATAAAGCCCGAGATGGTCATGCAAGTACTGACACATCCCAAACAGCAAAGAAAGAGTCACCCTACCCTCGAACTCCACCACCACCTCCCCTTTAAGTTCTTGCCAGAGGCAGAACGACTGTTGGCTGCTCCTGTGGCTGAGATTAAACTAACAGAGAGCCCCCCCACCCGCTGCTGGGAAATGAAGTGTGTTAAAGCCTGGCGCCTTCCGCGGTCCTCAGGGGATTGGGTCAGATGAAGATTTAAGCAGATCCTATTTCTTTGAGCTAATAAATAAATCTGCCTTATCTCACTGACTGATTGATAAACTGACTCCTCTAAATGTTGTTTTCATCTTTTTCTTCCTCGCTCCTCCACTTTCCCTTCTTCTATTTCGCTCTCTCCCATCGTCATTACCGCCCTTCTTCCTACACACTTCTCTGCCCTCCCTCTTTTTAGGAGGACGACGGTCTGCGGATGAGGAAGAGTAACATGATGTCATCTCAGCACCCCTCGGTTGGCATGAAGAAAGAGGAGGGCTTGAGCGCCCGCACAGTAGCCCTCATCATGCTCTTCTTTGTGTTGGGCGTCATTGTGGGCAAGTTGGTCTTGTAGAGCGCAGAGCAGTTTGGTTGGCCGCAGCATGCTTTCGGGGGATGATAACAAAACACAGGATCTGGGATTTTGGATCAGAAAATGCCATATCTGCTGGGTGGGAGGTGATACTAGTTTTGATTCTCATTTGAGTCTCATTTATGTAATAAAACTCAAAGGTAATGTGTGAGGAAAAAAGAAAAAATCATCGTATGAACACCTAAAATTATAGGTCTCGTCTCTGCATATCATCACATTATCATTCTGGCCCTCTTTCCGAAATTTTAGGTATAGAAATGATGGTTGTGTGGGTGGGTGGTTGATGGAATAATGATTAGACTAATGGATTTTCTAACACCGGCAAGATAGTGTTGGCGTGACTGAATCAGTTTGCAGTTGTGCGAATGTCATTTTAGTGTGTTGTCTTTTCTTAGGCCATAGGCCAGAGCCTATAATATGTATGTAATCCCCCCACACTGTACAGGTTATCCAGGTGTTCCTTCCAGATAAATCCCCTTTAAGGAAGGGATTTACCAGAGAGATGATCGACACAGTCGGGGTTTCACACAGGGCTATCAAACCGACTCCTCTGAGGCTTTGTAAAATCTGTGTCTTTAATCGTAGAACATCCATGATCAGTATAGGAAACACTATACCACCGGTATTTATTTTCCTTGTGTCTCTTTTAATTTCACTCTACCTTGTCCCCCTCCCCTGTCACTCAGTGGCCACCACATCCCCGGTTGGCAGAGGGGGATGTTTGATTGCATGCGTTCACACAGAGTGTTGCATCTGGATTTTTGAATCTAATTTAATTAATTTTATAATGGTGAGATTAATAATATGTTATTTGGCTGTAGGTTTGCACAATTACTTTTTCAGATTTTTTTCAGGTTTTCTCTCTTTTGTGTTATGTTGCATTATTGTTATTTTAAGTGATTTTTCTGTTGCTAGGGTTGAAGCATTTAAGAACATTGCAGCTATCTGAAATGAGATTTGCAGGATTTGATCATTTCACTAAGGTCTCTCCAGAAACCTTGCCTTGTGACCTGTTTGGGCAAGTTATTCTCAGGCTAAGAAGGAAGTGTATATATACAGTACATTAACATATACTGTATATACACACGTACACACAAGCACATGGAAGGTTTGCGTACATATAGCGTGAAGGTGCATGTAGAGGTGAGTGGTTTTGTGTTTCCCTGATAACATCAGCAACACTACGGACATTTTACTTTTCCAGCTCGTTTTTGTTTTCTTAAGCCATACATTTGTTGACATTCTGTTTTGTTTATAGAAAATGTATGTGAAAGATTGTTTTAAGCTGCCTGCCACAGTTCTCCACTGCTGGTGATTTTGCTGTTTGTTGTTTTATTCACTCCATTGCAGCTCTGTGTTTTTGGTGTTTGAGCATTTATCTGTTGCATATTAATTTGTACTGTTATAGCCTCACTTCATTAGAACACATGTTCATCTTTAATGCACTAAGGTTATGAGTGTCTCTCTTCCGAGCTTCCTCCACCATACACTATTTTTTTTCCTCAAGCGAGAGGGGGGGGGGCAACATAATCCGGTTTCAGCCTTGAGGGGACCACAGGATGACATTGTACAATTACAGAGCTTAGTGATTATTTTTGTCAACAAATAAACCTGCAACGACAAATAAAAAACCTTTTTCCATCTTTAAATGGGCATATTGAGGGAAAACATCACTGGAGAGTATAATTCTACTTTGCATTTCTTTGAAGGAAGAAGAGCACTCAGTCATATTTTTACTCCACTTTATTCACATATGATATACGATGAGAAAGCCGGGGTCTATTCTCCTTTGCTAATGTGAGAGAAAAAAAAAAAGACAAAAATCTTTTCATGTTAAGCAGAGTGGAACATGATTGATTTGACTGGTGGGTAAAAGATAGACATGAGTATGTGTTTCTGCTGTTGGGTTGAGGATGACTTGCTGCTTAGAGGGAGGGCAGAGCAGACCTTAGCTACAGTCTTGTCTTGGGTTGTCAGACCTGGGTCATATAGTACTTGGTGAAAACACTTAAATTAATCCTGGTTTGAGTATCAACGTGTTTTACACAAATACCTGAATATGCTATTATATGATTAAAGATTTACCACTGTACTGAACTGATGCTGTAAATCAACCATGATGATACTCCAAGTAGGATTAAACAAACAAAAAGAACTACTTGTAAATACTAATTGATCCAGGCCCAGTTGTAAAACACACTACACTGACTTGTCTTGGAGCCTAACTGTCACCGTGATCAATGTAAGCAGTCTGGAAGCTGTTTTGTATGTATATAAATAAATAAATAAGTCTATCTGAGAAGAATAGTAATATTCCTAGTCATGTAGTCTCTCTGGTGTATAAAACAACCCAACCTGGTTGGACTATGTAGCATCTTAATAAATTAAATGAATAAAGCCCCAATCTGTGTGAAGTCATTTCCTATGTCATGCACACAGGTTTTGAACAAGACATATGAATTGGAATCAAGCCTTCAAAAATTTAAAACAGCCTCACTTAAGTGTGTGTTGGGTCTTTCCCTCTTTTCTTAGTTCACTGCAGCTCTCACAAAGAACTTACTCCAAACAAGCTATTATAAATAACAAGTTTCTGCAGCGTGTTGGTGTTTTTTGAAAGACACTTGGACTCACTGATTTAGCATAGAACACACACACTCTTGATAGGCTGCATTTAAAACATTATCAAAATGTATGCAGCCGAACAAGAGATATATTTTTTTATTCCATGCATTGTTTTTGTCAAAACGTGGCACCTACATTACCCATAATGCAACTCGGTTATTAGCAGGTGTATCTGATTCAGGAAGGTCATGCTATTAGCAGCCGGTTGCATTTAGCACATGGCTGCATTTGCAGACATGAAGAGGAGCCCAGAGGTTTGGATTATTTAACCCCACACAGTTTTTCATTTTCAAACAACTAATGGTGACTCAGATGATATTTAAAGCAGTTTAACAGATTAAACACATCTGTTTGGAGTCAAAGTTGCAATAATAGTTTGTGCCGCAAACATACTAGGGCATACCGCCTTCTCACTCCTAGTCCATCCCCTACCAGGTGTGTCCCTGAGCCAGACACCCAGCACTAGCTCCCTGTAAGTTGCTTTGGATAAAAGCGTC
>JAUMTR010000022.1:16511364-16617645 GCA_032270685.1 Microctenopoma stevenorrisi
CCTACCAGGTGTGTCCCTGAGCCAGACACCCAGCACTAGCTCCCTGTAAGTTGCTTTGGATAAAAGCGTCTGCCAAGTAAAGCAAAAGTAAGTAAGTAGTAATTACCACATAGCTTGAGTTGGCTATACCACAATTTGCAGCACAGGGTGTTAATATATATAGCTGTTAGTAAATTAATTACCCCTTTGGTTTGCTACATCTGCACTTGTGGCTTTGAATAAAATAAAATTCTGATGATTCATCCAGTGTTATTGTATCAGTAACAACAGTGTTTCTGTCTGCACCTCATGGTCTGAGGAGGACGAGGGGAGATTGTGTCAGGACCCCCCTGGTGTGCACCTGGGCCCAGTAGCTCCTCCGCTGTTTGGCTTGGCCACAGCAAGACACAGCTGCAAACTCTGCAGTGGAAACTAACCAATATTAATTAAGTTTCTACATTCACTTGGGAAATAATTCATTTCCAAGGTAAATTGCAGAGGAATGTTTTAAAATTACAAGAGGTCTCGAGGTTAGTTGTTCACCTGAAGAACGGGTCAAAGAGGCAGCAGCTATTTTTATTATAACTATGCCGCTGTCAGGCAACCTGCAGAGACTACTGAGAACCTGGAAACTGCTGGTGACCATAGATTAGTTCAGCACATAACACCTGTAAAACCACAACTTTAAACATTTTGGTTTATGTCCTGACTAAACTGAGACATGGTGTGTTAATTAGTGAGCTTTAGAGGCACTAGTAGTTGCAATTTGTTTTTGTTGGAGGAGGCCAGAACAGCTGTTTCCCCCTCTTTCACAGTCGTACTTCTAACATTCAGGTACCTGGCTGCCTTTAGTGGACAGATATGAGAGAAGTACAAATGTTTTAATCAAGCCCTTGGCAAATTATTAATTTTTAACAGAAAGTATGTCATGTCAAGAATGCAGACTAATTTCCTTTAACCTTTGTGTTTTGTGCTTAATAATAACCATAAAATATGCCAATTTCACAAAGGCTATAAAGCAGAAACTAACAAAAATATTTTTGTTCGTCCCATGCTCTCCAAGACCTCAGATTTTGTTAACAAAAAAAATGGCATTTTAAGATATATATATATATATATATATATAAGAAGCATCCCATCATAACAGAGAATCACACAAAATCCCGTAATCACTAGTACTGCAAGTGAAACAGCACAAAATTCTATATACTAAATTTAATTAATTGTCATATATGATGCAGAGAAACATTTTGCATTTGATAAATTGCAATTTGGAAACATAACATTTTTGGTTTTGAAAATGACTAGAATGAATATTAAATTATCGACATAATCTAACTAGTGAAGGGTCAGAGCCAAAGCGAGCTCAGGAAAACTTGTTGGAAGAGACCTTATTAGAATTAATGATATAATATACCTCAATGCCAGCAACTGATGACTTTTCTTTGACTTCACCCTGCACTGTCTTGAACCGGTGGTTCTTATTATCCATTTTGACCACAAGGAAACCACATCAGATGTTGATCTCTGACCCTCAGACTTGATGTCTCCTAGAGGACACAGCTTTTTTGGAGCCCGTGACTGATATTTAACCACTGTGCCTCACTCCCCCTCTGTTTCAGAGAATCTGGTCTTCATTGGGCTCTGTGTAATAAACCTAATGTTTGGCTGCATTTTGAAGCTGGAAACAGTATAAAACATTCAATTATGCATCAGATGCACTCTCATTCTTGGTTTAAACTGTGTGCCATAAGTACTATTGGCAATGTGATGAGCATTGTTTTACTGTGCTGTTAAAGCACACAGAGAAAACAATCCATCTCCTGCCTTATCAACAGATTTTACACATTTATACATATTTATATCTACCCTTAACTTATTTTCCTTCTCAGACTTCCAATAGTGAAACAAAATCTTCCTTAGGGCATAGTTGTTTGGCATATAAATGAGCCAAATTTCATGCAAAATTTTTGACTTAGCAGAGGTTGCTGTAAGAGCTGCAACAGTTCGAAAAAGGACTTGCAGCTTGCCAGAGAGCTTGGAGGCAGAACAACTGGCAACGTGTGATGGAGTCTGGGAGAGTCGACATATGGCAGATCTTTCCAGCAATAACCTTTTCAATCATCTGCGTGATCTTAACCTTACAGCAGAAACATGACCTGATTTAACAAGCCACCAGAACTGACAGATAGGTCTTAGGGGAAGCCCCAAAGGCAACACGGTTGTTTTATACTGGATGTTTCTAAGTTAGTATCCAACTGTCATGTTTTTAAATGTGTGGCAGAAGACAATGAATGAATAGATCAGATCATGTCCTGTTGAGAGTGGTGAAAAGTATTGTTACTGGTTCCCAACATTCGTGACTCTTTATAATGAGAACATAACTGTTTTAGATTAGTTTAGTATTTTCACAAAGTGAGTGGTTTCTCACCTTGAAGCTGTTTCCTAGTTTATATTTAAATATATGCGAGGCTAAGGTCTTATTTGTGCAGCAGAACGTTGTTGTTTTTCTTGTTTCCTAAAGAACTGATCATTTCTCCACTTTTCAATCTCAACAGTTTTTTACCTGTGATTTTATAACTTGAAACTAGTTGCTCAGTGGTTCCTAGCACTTGTAGTCTACATGTATCTGCTTCCTCAAGGAATGGTTTTCCTGAAAAATGAACACTTTTTTGTTAAAGTAATATATTATTACTTTTACTTTACTTATTGAAAGTACTTTTATGTAATGGGTTGTTAAAACTGCTGTTTCACTGTCTTATCTTAAGTTGTCTTTTCCTTTAAATAACTACATATAAATGAATGATAAATGATTAATCCATCACCTCACCGACCTGTGTAAAAATTACACAAAATTACAAAAAGTATAGGAGGAATTTGTTTTTAGAAAGTAGAAAAACACACTTATGAGCTGGTATGTGGTGTGTGATCTGTTCAGTACTTGGTTAAGTCTATGAGCATGAGGTCATGACAGAAAGGAGCCCACTTTTTGTTTTGCATCAGATCAAGGAGGAAAGTACAGTTGCTGCCTTGTACTGCAGCTCTGTGGGCAAAACATTGTGCTTTGTTCATTTGCCCCAAAGCCAAGGAGGCATATTTTTCAATAGAAACTCATTTGTTTCAATTGAGCCAGGCAACTTATGGCTTACATTTTCTTTTATTGGGCAGCTGCAGCTCATATTCTTATAGAAATAATGTGATTTTCTTAACAGTGCCTGAAATTTGAATGAGCGAAGGAGGCTGGAAGTTACCCGTACTACTGCGGTGATGTCATCTCAATGATGTGTGTGCGCATTAACTGCATAAGCAAGGTTTTTATGGGAAAGCAGGAGATGGGAGAAAGAGAGAAAACACACCTCCTTTATACTTTCTATTGAGTCTCTGTCCAAAAGCAGCATTGTGTCGTTCTTTTACCAGAAGATTTGTCAGACTATACCACCAAACTGTTTGTGGTTTGGAAACTTGGTTTAGCTGAAGGGAAACTCCTTAGGTCTTGTTTTGTTTCTCCTCCCTTTTTACATTCTATAAAAACATCCTTCTTGACGTTTTATTTAAAGCTTGATTGGAGATGCCTACAGGAAGTCAAACAACAAACTCAGGACCCTTTTAAGTCATCAAATTCTTACATAGGCTCCAGAGATCTATGTGAACAATGCGAGAGGAAAGGACAACTTGAACATTTTTATTTTCCCTTTTACTGTCAACGCTTTAGAATTTTCTGATCATATCTGTTGCTGACTGGAAGAATATAGGTCATAAAAACCCTAACTGACCTACGCAGTATATTAAAAAAGCAAAGCACACTCAGTCTTTGGTAGCTTGTGCTTTGCTAATGTTGGAACGCAAATGTTTATAGTTTATTGACCGGCATCTAAGAAAGCATTCCAAAAGTTTGCTGACAAAAAACATAATTTAAATAAAAGAATAAAAAATATCAACCACTCACATCCGACAACAATGGTCATTCGGTTGTTTCTTAGTTTGACCCTGGGAAAACCCACAAAAATGATTTCTTGCTAAAAACGTCAGTGAAATTACTCCAAAAAGTGCCTGACTGTGATGGTCAGTGGTCAAATGTCTGCATGCAATATCACAGTAAGGCCTGGAGGCAATTTCACTACATTTGGCCCAAATTCAAACTTAAACCTCACATAGGTGAGTTGATTAGAATCTGAGCCTGGAGAAACATGCTCGTAAACGACAACTTGACTTAGATGTCCTCTGGTTACAGTTATGTAACAATGGTGTGATAACTTTCTGAAAGAATGGTTTAATTATACTTTTGAATGAGTTGAGAACTAAGAATTACATAAAGACTTTACTTACTACACTACCACACACAAACTCTCTAAAATAAAATCTGTGTTTCATATATATATTTGGTCCCTTTGTTAATCAGTGAACGCATTATAAAAGGCACTGAGCCTGATTGCTAACAGGTTGGTCCTGCACTCCTCTCTGCCTTGACAGTCTCTCTACTTTATGGCGTGCAACAGAAACCACAAACAGACTATGAAAAACTGTGCTGCCCCTGGCCCTCCTCTCAGTCATCGCCCCCACCTAGCCATCTCCAACACACAACGAGACGGTTCCGTGGGGTTACTGCTGGAGTCACAGCAAGGCAACAAGCATTTATCCAGGTTGAGAATCCATTCAATGACAGATGGCACATTATGGTACAGATAAATGCCACTCATCCACTCTAAGTTTTCCTTTCAATCAGTCTCTTTTTTTTGACTTGTGTGGGGTTACAGACTTATATTCTCCATCCAAGCCTGAAGCATGACCTCATGGGGCGAGCAGCTGCCATCACCATTCTTGCAGGAGTTAATAGGAACAGTATGGAGCGTCTGGAAAGGACGAACGCTCTCTTTCATTCTCTTTCTGTCCCCACACTAAAAAATACAACTAAGTTCATTTTGTTTTGCAATTTATTTAGATTTATCTGAGAAATGACTTATTTGCCCCTTATTTCCTTAGTTAGAGATTACTCACATATAAAAGCTTAAAATAAAAAATAGTTTTAGCCCTAAAATGTTGGTTTGAGATTATAAAGCATTTAAACTATTGTTTTACATTTTTTATTAGGTCTTATAGCATAATTTTGGTCTTTGTTTCCAGGCAATTAAGTTCAATTAGACGAGTCATAATGCATTTCCTTGTTTGTTTTAGTTTTCTATGGGATTTGTGCACAGAAATGTAGGCATTTTGTATTGTATCTTGTTTAGTCAAAATAAAAACAAAGTCCCGCCCTCTTCTAACAAACATACAAACAGAAAAACATTTCTCACAAAAAACATCCAAAATATTATCACCTTAGGTGTGCTCATGTAGGAGCCATCTACTCACATCAACAAGCAGATTACAATATTTTTACATGGCCTTTAACACATTTTGCTTCAAATCTCTCTATATGTGTATATGTTTTATTTCTTCTTATATTTCAAAAATTTCAAAAAAGAATTTAATAATTCAAAATAGAATAATTGAATATTATTCTGGGTAGGATATCTGTGACTTGCTTGTAGCAGTGGGTGCCAGAAATTTACATATAGAGGATGTCTCTTTGTGTAGCAAGATGCTGCACTTGCTTCAGTCATTACACTGAAAATCTGGAGCAATAAACAAGTTCTTTTGTTGCCTCCTTCACCTTTTGGCTTATTTATTGTCAGAACTCCTGCTAAATCCTTTGTGTTGGCTGGCAGTTGTGCATTGTCATGATGCATTGTGCAACCTCTTTGATATCCTTTCAGCAGCTGGACTTATGCTGAAATGTCTTGTGTAATATGTGAGCCATCTGATCATTGTTAATCAAATAGCAGCGCGCTCACCCACTATGTGGACTTTGACTCAAACTGCAATTTGAACACGGAGAGAAGACAAATCCAGCTTTAATTTTGGCTTAAAGCTTTAGTTGGTTGGTCCAGACTTAGAAATCTCAAAAACTTTGAAATGGATTGCCATGAAATTCGGTGCAGATGTTCGTTTTGTGCAGATACTCGTGTCTCTCTCAGGCTAAACTGTGAAACTTTGATGATGACTTAACTTTTCATCTAAGTTAGGTCTGGTCAGAATTTCAGTTTGTCAAATACTACGGTTTACGACTAAATGGAAAACGTTCCCATCATCCTCAGTTGTTGTTTTTGTGATAGAAAATGTTAGCAGGTTAACAAGCAAAAATAAGATGGTGAACATGATAACTATATTTACATAATATGATTGAAAATGTAAATAAGAATATGAGTTGGAAAAACCCTACATAGCAGCCACCAAGGCGTCATGCACGTCTGGTTTGTGCTGTAAAGTACTGGGAATGTCTGATCGCGACAATATCTCCCACTGATGAAAAGTGTCAGCGAATTGCAACTGCACAGCCGATTCAGCAAAAACACAGATTTAGCCGATTATTTGATATATACACATTCTGTGCTATCACTCGTACCGAATGTAACAAATCACTTCATACAACAGTAAATTAAGCGTGAGCCATATGCTTACATTACCTTCTAAGTCATGTGGGCCCTGCTGTACGGTGAGACTGAGCCTCTGGTGTGATTGCAGATTGCTTTTTTAAAAACTAGCTGGAAAAAAAGCTGTTATGAAAAGGCATTTTATTACCATTGAAAATAATCACTTCTTAAATGTCTGAACTAGATAAAAACATTAGAGCAAATCTCATATCATAACATCATACTCACAAAGTAAAGCATAAATGGTTAAAATAAATATTCTTTTGATTGGTTTAGAGTTGTTGGTAGAAAATCTAACTAATGCTTGAGTTTTGGAAGAAGACAGATAAATAAACAGTTCACAGCACAGTAGCACTAGACAAATGGAGATGGTAGCTGTAACAGCACTAATATAACATATTCTACTTTCTGGTAGTGTTTCGATTGGAAATGCTCTTTACAAAGTGCATTAGTTAAACTGTGTCTTGCTGAAAAGTCCACTGGGATGTCCATGGCCTAACTTTGATCCACATTTACCAAGTGATCTTACTTTGCTGTGAGTATTATGGGATAACAGCATTTACACAGAAATATGAAAAAGAAATTGATCTATGAAATGAGAACACTAGTGTGATAATTATACAAAAGAAGCTTAATCGAGTATATTTTTACATACTGAAATGATGGCACTTGGTATATGTTGGTGGTTTATGTACAGGTTAATTTTAGGTAGAAACGAAGTCATTAAAGTGAGTTTACAGGCAGCACCTGAAATCCATATAGTAATTATTAAAATCTCCCGATTTTGAACCACCTCAGGTGTGGTCGTCATCGCATGGCAGAAAAGTGAAGGAAAGCTGCCAGAGAACAACGTCTATCCATGACATCAGACTTGATCTGTGAACAGTGTCTCTAATAAACACAGAATAAGGTGCAGAGCACAGATCCAAACACCAGTAACACCAGCTGTGTCAGTCTGTCTGTCCCACTTGCTGCTGACTGGATTTGCTTGCTGTTAAAACCTGATTCATAGTGATGCAGAGGCTGTGTCTGCCCCCCACTGCAAAGCACCATGGGTGCTTGGAAGGAAGTGGGTCTCTTCAGAGGTCGGTCTGGACTTGACCCATCCGTTGGCCTCTCTCCGGTGAACAGCTGCGGGTGTTTCCTTTGGTCCAACTCAGTCTTGAAGAGCTCGTATTCCTTATGTGGCAGTTTGATGCCCAGCGCTGTGCACCCATCTGTGGGGGTCAAGTCCTGCTCCATACCAGCCTTCCAGACACCTGCCTGACCACACTTTCCTGGTCTAGCCCCGTTCAGCAACTTGGCTGTGGGCTCATCCATGGCTGTGGCTCTCGCCTGTGTGACTTTGAAGACAAACTCGACGGCTCCTGAGACTTTAGCTGATGGGTTTCCCTGAGCGTAATGACCCGAGGCTCTGAGGATGAATGTAGGCTGAGAGCAGGCAGGGTCTGAGTAATGCCGGTAGACCCCCTCCCACATGTGTTGGTCTGGATCAAAGGTGAAGTCTCGGGTGAGGAACTGGACGTTGGGGCGTGTTTCACATCGCTGGCTGACCCAGCGGCCGGCCAGAGGCAGAGGTGCTGCAGGGCTGCAGGGCAACACCGGGGGGCGCTGCTCTGTGGAGCGGTACACTAGGGCACAGACAGGGCAGGGGTGGATGTGATGCTGCAGTAAGTGAGAAAGAGAGTGATGTGTTTTTAATGCTGCAAGCCATCAGCAAAAGTAAGAATATTGCGATACATTTTTTTCACCAACAAATTAATATTTAAAATTAATTGTTTAGTTATTTTTGAACACACACGCCAAACAGTGGATAAGGCCAGACGCGTCATGTTCATTTGTCATTATCACAGCTAAGCTACTTTATAAGCTAAACAACTAAAACTAATAAAAACGATAAATCAGCAAAATAAGTTACTGGTTAATGGAATTAATAATTATTCATGTAAAGACGGGATTAGGAGAATGTTATTATTCTGCCATTTAATATTTAAGGTTCTTCTTTTTACTAGTGAATAAAAAGGGAAGAAGTCTCACCAATGCATTCTGCAGAGGCTGCTGATACCCTGTAGATCTGTACTGAGTTCTTTGAGACCAGTCGGTATGAATATCCCCTAAGAACAGCTCCTGGACCTTCCCGCCATGGTTGTGGTGCTGAGTCTCCACCCGTATCAAACCCATCTCCATCATGGAGAAGCCCATTGCTGCCAGGCATCCCCTCCCCATTCTGGTGTTGTACAGCTCAAGCAGCTTCCCGGGCAACATTCGTGCCATGGTCACATCCGCGCAGGTTAAGGGCAGCCTGGAGATCAGCCTCTGCTTGGCTTCCAGACTGTGAACCACGATGCCCACCTTGCTGAGGTGGTGATCAGCTTCGGCACCTCCGCGGGTGATCCATGAGGCCTGACGCATGCGAAGCTTCCCCCTGATTGTGAAGGAGTAGGCCGGCTCCTCACAGTTGCTGTCGGTGTAGTAGTGCCGCAGGGCCTGGAAGTAACGGCTTGTGTGGAAGGTGTAAGAGCGCGTGAGGAACTCTGGCCCAGGCTGAACTTCACATCTTAACAGAGAGAGAGACAATAGAGATGCGTCGAGCATCAACTTCACATCTTAACAGAGAGAGAGACAACAGAGATGTGTCGAGCATCAGGGCTAAACCAAGGCCTGATTTCAGACATACATATAATTCATATAACTTTCCTACTGTGTCTCACTGAGATAGATAGAGTTACCTGCTGGTTATACATTGTGACCCTGCTATGACAGCATCTACATTTTAATCTAACACATCTTGACACTTTCACTCTTGCATAAACATACATGTCCTGATATATATTTCAGATGTTCCTCTAACTGTCTGTTGGTTGATTACAACTAAAACACCCTAATGAAAGTACCTTGTTGACACCCAAGTGCCGTCCAGTCTTGGTGGGACGTCTGCTGTGAGTCTCACTTTCTCCCGTAGGTGGCGGTACTGACAGTGGGGCTCCCACTGCAGGCTCTCACTGAGGTTGAAGGAGGAAGCAAAAGAGGCTGTGGGCACCTCCCATAGCTTGCTCCCAGTTCCAGCTACGAACACAGCTATAGAGGAAAGAAAAGTAAGAAAACAGTGAGTAAATAAAGCCTCAGTTGCACTTTATTTAGATCCCCTCTTTGGTCTTGAGGAAGACAAACCCCAAAAGGATTCAGTTCAGAGATAATTATCAGCTTCCTTCATCAGCCAACGAACAGGAGGAACAAATGAGAAGCCGCAGGTGACATCGTCTCTCTGTTACATGCAACACTGGTTGACTGCAAGCTGCTGGAGCTGTTTGAGGCCTTTCATTTTCTGCGTAATGATCAGAAGGTCTGCGCTACACAAACCATACAAAGCGTTGAATCAGGATGTTGGCTGAGGACGGTTTTGCCTGTCACTTAAATCAGCCCGCAGCTGCAGCATGCGGTCCTTATTGTGAGGTTTGCTAAGAGGCAGGAGGCGTATATAGAGGTGATTTAGTGTGATTTTCTGTCTGTAGAGTATATGCATTTTTATCATCACGGTGAAGCAAACTGTGGGTCACTGACAGCAGCAGGCCAGCTGCACCAAAGACATCTGTTGATAATATGATTCAAAAAACACTTATTATGATGAACGGTTTTGCCGAACACTTAACAGTTACGTGAACCTAGAGGTAACCGTTATTCACTCCGTAACATTATTCCATCTGGGCCATTGATATCTGTTGGCTTTATTTGCTTGTGTACATTGTTGACACAGCATGGCAGGACACTGATTTATTCACATAGACCCACTGAGATCGGCCTCTGCTAGTCCCCACGCAAGTGCTCTAAGAAACCAAAAGGTGTTCACATTGCCACTGATAGATACTTAATATTGCTGATACGTCAGCGTATTCTATAACTTGGTAATTCATCTCTTTCATTTTCCCACTTTTCCCCATAATCCCTTTTGCTCCCTCGTGTCACCATATGCACCCGCATTCTTTCTCTCACTCTAAACGTCTCTGGATTCATCAGTGTTTGACAGCTTTAAGGGCGTAATCCCACTCCGCTTTTCTCTCAGTTGACTTCAGATGCACATGGGGCCACATGGGGACTTTACATGCACATGCACATCACCTGTTAGGCCTCCCTTTGAGCTGGGAGTTTGCTGTGAACGTGTCAACTGGTTCTTCTCTTTTCTCTTGACGGAGCTCAGGGAAAATTGTGATTTTGAATTGAAAGTGTGTGATGTTTACTCGCACATGACTTTTTCTCTGAGATGGATGCTGAGTGATCGGCGTTTATTAACCTTGTTAGTGTCAGATGGATATTTTTTGTTCCCCCTCGCGCTTGGAATGTTTCCCATGTGCCGACCACAACCGCAAACATGTGTGCAGTTCAGTCGTTTCCAAGCTTCCTCCCACCTGATGCACACGCTCAGGGACCCACACGAACACACACACAAGACCGGTTTGGGTTGTTTGAACTATACAGTCGGAGACCACAAAACCAGACTTAAACTCAAGGCACATTTCTCCTCTTTCAAGCAGTCTGTCAATTTGTTGATATGATTAATACTTCTTTTTCCTGTCCCAGGCATTTAAACATGTTTGCAATTTTCTCCATGTGGTGATGTGTTTGTTTATGCTCCATGTCATTGCAGCTGGTGAGGGAACCCAGTCAGTTGGACCCAGCTGCGCTCCCACGGGAGAATTCGGAGCAGAAATACTAATCAGGATTAATTAATTTCCACCGCTCCATGCAAGTCATCCAATTGGCCTGTTTTGTGTTATGCAGCCTTTGTAGCTGAAACATGTTGCCTAAGTGGTTACAATGAATGGATGTAGAAGAGAAGAGTCGCAGCATGTGATGTGGAGTCGTTTGGGTTGCTATATTTGACTTTCTGTTTCTGCCAAAGCCTTTCTATAGAGTGTTTCTTGAGGTCACTTGTCATTCAGCCCCTCTCCCTCCCTTGGATCTCGTTCCAGTTGGGCATATGGTTGCATTTACTAAAGGAGTTCTCATAAAAGCAGAGCTTAGTAAAACAAAATTGTTCATCGTGGGGTTTTAAGAATTCTTCAATAAGAGCCTAGTTCAACCACAAGTGAGGCGATGTTGTAATACTTCTGATAATAACAACCCCAATTTCAATTTGGAGGAGTTGATTCACTTCCTACACAGGCAGTCAGATATTGTTAGTGTTACCTTGAAATCTTCGCTGCTGATTTATTTTTCCATTATGGCCTTGAAAAAAAGTCTGCACCTCCCTGTCACAATTTGATGCACAGTGCATCTTTCAAAATCTAATATTTGGATATGAGGTTAATGATGGATTATACCATATATACAAAAATAATTTAGGTTGGGCTAGATTATTATTAATTATTCAGCAACGTGATTACAATAGCATAACAAAACCGTAGTTCCCGGTGAAGCTGAGGTCATCGTCACACAGCACTGTAACTAATAAATATTACTGCTTGAAATTATTAGGTGCAATAACGCAGAGCCCCAGATTTAATTAATCATCTTAATATGACCTATTGTGGCCATTTTTCTCTTACATATATTACGGTAAATTGATGTGGTGCTCTAAACAAATAATAAAAAAAATTTAATAAATCACCTAAGACTGTAAAAATGTTTCACCTTTATTCAAATACTTTATTGACAACCAAATAATTTACTTATAAGTCAATAAGTCAATTAATCATAATAGTTGTCAAGTACATAACTGGTTAACTAATATGAAAACAACAGTCAGTTTTAGGTAAAAGTACATGTTCCTGTCTAGTATTTATTAGACTGTTTAGACTTTATATAACATAAATAGTTCACTAATGCACAATCATATGTTTGTGTGCGAGTCTCACTTGAACACGTATGAACCTGTATAAAACCTGACGTCTCCAGACAATAGCAGCTGAACATTACACTACAGACCAAACCTAGTGCCACACTTGTTCTCATGCAGTGTCGGGCTTCTTCCACATGGGGTCAGCACTGCGGGCTGTGCCCCGCGTGTGGTCCGGATGGTCAGTCTGTCACCACCACCAACACTGGCCTTCGCTTCAGTCAACTGATGAGCAGCCAAAGTAACCTATCTGTCTGTGAGCTACAATATTCATCCTGTTTCCACGTTCACAAAAAACACACTGCTCACATTGATTTACAGTACACTGCAGAAGGGATACCATTTATGACGGACCTCCGGGCTGAACTCTGTTTGTTTGTTTGCATTTGTGATTACGGTTTGGCAGTCTTCTCTCTCCTCTCTCATGCCGCATCCACAGTGCCAAAGTCAAAATACAGTTTTATGTACTTCTTTATTTGGAGCTGTCCTGTAAAAACAAGTACCAGATTTAGGCACTTTTGATTCATGGCTTGCAGGGAGAATCAAGTGCTTGACATTTTAAGTCAACCCTGCACCTCTTTCATTAGAGAGAGACGCCTTTGTCTGCTTCATAGCTGCCTCTATTGAGGCTTTTAATGGAGAATGACTAAACCTGCCAAACTGGAGGCAGTGATGGTAAAATGCAGTCTATTTTTTACCCAAAGAAAATGTTGGTGCAACAAAATGATGGCAAAGCTCAATCCCTCTTTGTCCCAGTGAACATCCTCGTCGTCGCCTCTCTCTGCGCAGCCACAACCGGTCTACCCTAAAACCACATTCACATCAGTGCTGCAGGACAAAGCTCTAAGTTCCAGTGCTCTCCCGTCCTGCCTCCCCCCTGCTCTCCTCCTCTGATGAAACAGCCGTGATGTTTACGGCTCATTTCTCCTGGATGGATTTCAGAAACCCTCTCTTCTTTTTTCTGTCTTTGTTTTAGTTTTTTCTCCCTCTCCTTTCCTTTCTCTGTCTCTGCCTTTGGTGGACGTGGTGGATGCAGTTGGTCAGAAGGATGGGGTGGGGGTAGGAGGGGGCTGGAGGAGGGTGGGGATGAGGCATCTACATGTGCGGAGTGACAAGATTAGTGAGGTGCATGTGTGTGTTTTTTCAGCAGAAATATTAAATGCTACAGTAGCCCAGAGATTCCACATACTTAGGTGACTGCTGGACATTACTCACAGTTAACAGCTGCTTTTTTAGGCTCCCTGAGTCACTGAGCTGTCCTCCAGACACTGGATGTGTGTTATATGATGGTGTCCTTAACTTACAGTTAGGGACTGTCTACGTGAGGTACCAATCACCTCATACACTACATTGCATAAGGATGCACAGAATGAAAAATGAATGACTAATGAGTTTCTGATAAAAACATCTAAAGATACTTACATTTTTATTTTTGTTGCTAAAGGCCAAACGTTTTGAAAAAAGTCCAGTGACACAACATAGCCAGACAATGATGGATACAATGATTTACTCATACATCATTACTTCTTTGTAAAATTATCTATAATTCTTCATGAATGAAACGGCAAACTGCATTTTCTGTGCTCTCGTCTGTTCTTTTTTTTTGTCCGAGAAAAGGACCAGCGTGCACAAACACATCATAGAAATAATTGACTGACCCCAGCAGTGAGCAGCAGCTGCTTTGTTTTTCATTCACACAGTGGAAACTATTTTAGATGTGGAGACATACTGCCGTACATACTGTTAATTACCACTGTGATTCTTAGTTGCTTCCCTAATTCTGATTCACTGCGTTGACACTATTCAAATTATTTTACCCCTTTCACAGCTCATTAGTAAAAACCTTATCAAGAACCTCTATGGGGAAAATCACTTGAAAATGGAATTAATGAATTATTGCGCTTTATTTAATGAAGGTAATTACACTACGTTATTTCACAAAATACTAAATGCTATATGTTTCAGCCCAGTTCTGCCAAAAATGACTAAATCCTACATGTTTCATTTTTTACATATGAAGAAATGGAAAAAACATGTAAGTCACCTCTTTTCGCTAATAGCGAGCTTTTCCTCCGGCACATATTTCAACACATCACACAGCAGACGGAATCGATACGAACCTTCCAGCAAAATGTCCACTAACAACTGGACAAATGAAATTGTTTCTGTGCGGCACTTTTCCCTATAACTTTTACAATAATTATCACACCGCAACTGCTGCTATTACCCACATGTATCACACCAAAACCAGAATACAACATCAGATGATACAAAAAACACACGAAGGACAATAGGAGACCAATAAAAACACTTAAAACGTTTCCTTTATGCAGGCCTTCTTGTTGTTGTACCTGCTTCTCTCCCTTCCCTCCAACCGAAGTCAGTCGACGGTCAGTTTGGTTTAGAGGCTTTTTATAAGACCTCAAAGAGATCCGGTGCGTTTTCCTAATCCTAGGTGCCCCTTCCTTTTTTAGGCCTAAACCCCAACATCTCACAGGGGTCTCCACAACTAGGAGAATCCCTGTGTCCCCTGGGCAGAGCACGGACCACTACTGTTGTCTTTTCATCAAGCTGTAAGCTGGTTAATCCAGCGGCTTCAGTTATTTAGACAAGGGATTTATATTTCCTCGTTCACAAAAGCGCTGCGACAGAGATCGCGCTGCTGCATTTCACACACAAAACTGAACGACTGGACCTGAAGATGGCTGCTGCATCAAACAGAGCCTCCATCTTTTCTTTGTTGTTCAGAACCGTACCAGTCAACGTAACGTCAAAGTAACTCTATATCCGCTGCTACTCAAACTTCACTGAGCACAGTGCATTGATTATCACGTCTGGATTTCAATTCAGACAGAGATGAACATTGGCTTTAATAGGACACGATGTCCAATGTGGTGTCTTTTCTTAGTGAAGAAACTGAAGCGATTGCGATGAAGATAGTGGACAAAACAAGTTGATGGTCCATTGATGTTTTGTGGTTTCATCTTAATCAAAAGTCTTGGTTTAGAGTTGATTCGGAGCGACGGGTCGGTGGATGTTTCACATACAGGGAGAGGCCAGAACAGAAATACTGTATCCTAAGTTAGTTTATATGAAAGTGACCAAAGGTTGGATCACAAAATATTCACATCCTGTTCAGTTAATTCCAATTTGGATCTCTACTGACCCACAAGAGGAAATACATCCCAAAATGCAAATATTTACTGTATAATCTCTTCCATTTTATCTTTATTGAAAACTTAAACATGTGGATACTAACAGTTTGTAGATTCAATGTCAGAGTTTGGGTTCAAAGGATGTTCAGTAAGTGACAAGCAGAGAGCTTCTCAGAGGTTCAGCTCAATATGGAACCAATTTGTTGGAGACATCTCATATTCAGTACGTAATTCACCACGCTGGGAAGTCTTTTTGTTCATTACGACTGTCACAGTTAATCTGAGTACAATTTTGCGGTCCAAACTATTCCACTTTGATATCAGTGACCCCTTAAATTAATTTCATATCAGTTGTCTGCGCTGTTTGAACTGCGTGCTCGTGGTCAGCGACTCAGCCTCTCCCGTCTCCTCTGACTACACCTACTGCACTTGAGCAGAGAAAAGGAGGGAGAGGGTGGGGGGCACTGGATTGTAGGGTGATGATTATAACTGGGCAGATGCCTCGTTCTGTCAGTCTCCCACTGCCCATCACTCTAACCAGACCTGATAGGCAAAATGCTGTGTTTCCGCTTTTGAGGCTGTGGCGTCTGCACAATCAGCTCCGCGCGGCGGCCTGAGGTAGAGTTAGTAATGGCTGTCTCCTGTTATTCTAACCATTAACATAATGGCAACATTAGTTCCAGGGCCACGCTTTCCTGCTCCTAGGGAACCATTGTTTAAAGGCACCAGCCAGCCTTTAAAAGACTCCTCCACTAACCACGGACGCTTTGAAGACACACCGAGGAGCGGCGGGAGGACACAGACTGGCTATTCACGAGCCTAACATCAACAGTGGTTGTGTTTTTGTTTTTCAAAGTGCTGATGGACATATTTAACCTTGCAAATTGTTTGAATTATGATAAATTACATAATAACTTCTTTGGAAATAAGAGTTTGCCTGCTATAATATCTTTCTTTTTGTCTCCTTGTCCTGCCATGTGCTCTTCAAGATAAATCCCAAGTGTTCAGCAATATCTCCCTGAGAGAGTATTTGTCTCTTTGGGTTGTAGGGGGGAATCTGAAATCTCTAAAAGCGAGATTTACACTTCATTAAGTTATTGTTCTACTCAGAGAATAACTTACACTGATATTTTGAAATTAAATTTTAATTAAACAGTGTTCTTATAAATACACTCAAACAAAGTCGGTACCACTTCACTGGACAGAAATGGATGGATTCATAGGAGGAACAAACTACTGCTTGTACAGCTGGAAGTAAAAAAAAAAACAGAGCGAGTGCCCAAACTCACCTTGCCAGAGCCACAGCAGCCAGACTGCCCTCAACAGGTGACTGAAACGTCCGTTTGACATGTCTCCTGCTTCCGCACGCTTCATTCACGCTCCCTGCTCAGAAAACAAACTTCGATCCCTGAGAAATCCAAAAACAGAGAGGCTCCTGTCAACAAGTGATGATGAAGTAGGATCTCAGTATGACATGAGCTTATAAAATAAATCCCTCAGATGAAACTCCTGTTGGTCTCCTGTTCAGTCTGTGTTTGCCCTTTTCTTTCTTCTACCACTTCCACTTCTTGGCTTCCATGGTCTGATAAGAAAATCCTCAGTTGGAACCACTCACTTCATGAAACTTCTCCACACTGGTGCTTTCCTCTAGTTGAGAGGGAGAGTAACTGCTCTTTCTCTCTCTCTCTTTCTCTCTCTCTCCACCCCCCTCTCTCTCAATCACACACCGTTGCCTCACTACTGTGCAGCACTGTGGATCTGTTCCACTCGACCAGGGAGTGTGTGATTGTGTGTGTGTGTGCTGTTATAGTTTGGGGCTGATAGGAGGGAGTAGAGAGTGAGATCGAGGGAGGGCAGAGACAGAGTAAGTGTCTGATTGTGTGTGTGTGTGTGTTTGTGCATGCATGTGGAGGAGGGGGCTTGAACTTCAAACTTTCTAAAGCAAAGACTCTGGGGAGCTTTTAGAGCAAGGTGCAAAAGGGCAGCGGTGAATGGGAGTTAACTCTACAAACCCAGCGCTACGCCACATCTAAATAAAACACATTTTCCCACTTGTTGCACCTGGAGTGATGTTTAGCTATTTTATGCTAGTTGTCCTGATGTTCTGACTCCACCCAAATTGAAAATCAGAGTACTGCACAACAACATTTGTCACTTTGAAGGAATGCGTCATCATCATTCGAGGAAGAAAAACGAGTGATAAAAGTAGATTTTTCTTGTTGAACACACGTCCTTCTTTTCAAAGCCTTCTGCGTATCCACATTACTACTTGACAACCTGCTTCTTTGTCACACCTGTTTCTTTTAGGTTTAACTTAATATGGTCTGTAAATTAAACAAATGCTACACAAGACGACATAGAAAGGCAACACCATTTACAAATATACATAAATAAATAAGAAAATAAGAAAAATGAGAGATGTACCAAAATATTGTTAATAAAAAGCATGAAGATATTCACACAAAACATATCTATACGTGTGTGTATGTGTGTGTGTGTGTACACACTCTTTTTGATTTAATTTAAAGATTTAAATATAATGATTCTGCAAAAACAGTTTTTTTCTGAGAACAATCACCGCTATCGGACTCCACACAGGCCCCTGTGGAGCAACACTTCATTCATGTTGTTACACATCCGGTAATGCTCCTCCAAAGACCTGTAAGCAGACTCTGTTTTGTGTATTTGGTGGAGTTCCCCTTTTATTATCCTTCGTATCTATATTGACCATGCCGTTATTCCGGTATTAGGGCTATCAAGAGACAAAAACCTCCAGTCTTTACTTTGTGCGAAAAGTACTTCTCATGTTCAAATGATGTTAATATGAGATTTCCACAGACTGAACAAGTCAACTGGGTATTTTCCAAAATCACTGTAATGCCAAATTCCCTCTTTGTGATACTATTCACAAAAGGAAATTTTACACTGATAGAAAGTTTGGAAGAAATCCACTGATGCCTTTTATTAACTCTATTTGAAGTAAGACACTGACAGGGATCACCTCACAGCCAGTTTAAACAGTTGAAGTAATGTACATACAGCATGTGTAAGTCAGCGCTTGATAACTGTTCTATTAACTGTCTGTCTGTAACTATTTTTAGCAGCTGCTGAAACTACACGTATATGACGTTGACACATATTGAGATAAAGGACATTCAGTCACAAGAAATGCAATATTTTACACGTGTTATGCAAATTCATGCAGAAATTAGGTTCTTTTGGACCAATGTTTGGGTTTGTATAGGGATTTGAAAAATTGTCAAATTGTCTCTCAGTTACTCTGGACAATCAACAGAACTCTATGTACAGTTTTTAGTTAATGGTCCCTAGGAAACTGTTGACAGTGAGGTTTGTGGTTTTTTGAAAGAAATGGCAACACCGTTTCTGGGAACAGATGGCTGTTTTTTTTTTTTTAAACATATTTTTTTAATGCACCACAAACAAATTTCCATTTTTCTCTCCATTATTTGTGAGCGGCATATTTTTTATACATGGATATCAGAAACCTTCTGACACTGAAACCAAAACTCATGGTGGTAATGAGTGGAAAATGAGTTTTTTTTTGTAATTTGGTGGAACTGACCGTTTAAATTGAGAGAAATTCAGCATCAGAACACAATGCTGAAGTAATTGGCTAATCCAGCAGCAGCTGCACACACACCCTCACACACACATACAGTTTGCACAAACCCATATCACACCCCATTAGAAAGGCACACGAACACACAAATGTTCCAGTCACACTGATTCATAGGCTCTGTGTACACATGCGGTCTGACACTAGCTGTTGACACTGTTGACCACTGCAGAGGTAAAGGAGGAGTTCAAAGCGCCTGCCAAGCAAGAGTTGGCAGCACATCTACGGCGGGTGGGCTGACCAGAGCCCTGGCGTACAATCAGAGGTGCGTACACCCCCGACACTGTTGCATACATAGTCAGTGACCAATGCATTTGGCCTGAGTAATTTTACCATCAGTACCGAGATTTATATGGCACATTTGCAAGGCATCGTTTTGCTTATATTAACATTTCTTTGCCAATTGTCAGTTGGCCTGAATCTGTTCTTCCCGAGCGGCACATTCGAAGCAATAAACCACAGTTTCTCTGTTTCACTCTGCTTTCTATATTTCTTTTTTATCTCTGTTTTACTTCACACTATATTTCATAGGATAAACGTGCTTTATCCTTCACAATCTTGGTCTTATTTTTGTGTTTATTGCCATTTGTTCCTGTTTGTAATAACACTGACCTCCCTATGTTTGCTGAGGTTTTCTAGAACTTGTGAAACATTTTCCTGTTCAGTAACGAATTCTTACACATTTCGCCAATAGTTTTACTTCCAAAAAGAATAAGAAAATAAAAGAAATATTTTAGTCAAGTGGATGTCCATCTGTAGTAACAAAGGGTTCCGCAACATTTGTTTCCTGTCTCTTCTTCTTACCTGTCTCACCTACAAACAATTTATTCTCCCCAGTTACTACCTTCACTTTGTTGACACAACTTTTTTTTTTTAAGTCAAGTTCCACGTTTTTTTACCACACATGCGTTTTACAGAGAAGGCTGAATGTTGGGCGTGTTACACAAAGTACGGGACTCCTCCTGAGTTGTGGTTCTGAGAGAAACAATCCTAAACTGTCCAAAACCCTAAAGCTAAACGTACAGGTGCATGTTAAGTCATTTATGTTTATGCTTTATAGTTTCTGCTGCGCAGCAACCAAGATATTTGTCTCTGGTTTAGATAACTAGTTAGATAAGTAGTTTAGATAACACAAATTAATGACAGCACTCCTTTAGCTTCTGTTTGTCTGGACAGTCCCATCCCTGCCGCCAGACGTTACAGGACAGCCTAATCTGATTGTTGATCACTGCCTCCGGCTAAGTGCTAACTTGCTGCGACATACCCCATAGAGAATGAAGAGGAGGGAGGACAGACGCCACTGATCTCTGATCCTAGATCTAGACAGCTGGCTCCCCGAGGAGGACGCTGCCTGGGGTGAGTCAGAAGCTTTGATCCACTCAGGAATGCATATATTCATACACACACACACACACACACACAAATATGTACAAATACTGCACTCTGTTGTTGATGTTAATGCATGCATACAGTTTTTAAACTAAACCTCACTGCAGTTTTTCTTTCCTGTCTCCACACAGACTCATACATCCACCCACCCCCACACACAAGAGACTGGGCCCGCTCTGCTGGCATACACCTACAGGAGCTGGCATGTGTTTCCTAAAAACACACAGTCATAATCAAATAATTTCTCAATCCTGTAACTAAAACCTCTGCACCAAGCACGAGCTATCATCTATGGTGGGCCGTGTGTGTGGTGTGTGTTTGCTTGGGCATACATTCTACAGATCTCACACACTTGAATAATTGCACAGATATACACATGGGCTGCATATTCACACAGAACTTTAGACTGGGTTCATTCATGCCGGTCGTTTTGTGTTCTGGCTGGTTAGCTCGTCCCTCCACAAGCTAACAGCGCCCCTGATAGGATTCAAAGTCAATGTGCACAGAACAGTCCTCCTTACGCCTCAATGTTTCCTGAATGGGAACAGAGAAGAAGAATAAAATGCAATAGAAACGAGTGGAGAGAAGTGAACAAGGGCAGTGTCCTGAAGACAGCTTATGGCTTAGATCAAACTAATAGTGTCCAAAGTACTAGAGCAACTGCGTTATCTTCCTTTGGAAAATGTTTGCCTGTTTGTGATATTCTGACACTCTATTCTCTCTGTTTATTTAATATAATTGTCTGTAGTCAAATTTAAGACATTCTACAGTACGTGTGAAACTGCTTCATAATTCAGCACCAGATTAAAGTATTAGTATGGGCTGGCTAAATCCCATGACTTAGACATAATAGTTTTGGTTATTTTTGGTTTGGATAATCTGGAAGTGAGCAGTAAAAATCATGTTATAAAGCCAATTGCAGTATGGTTGAGAAGTTTTATACTTGGTGCAGCCACTGCTATCAGGCAGGAGGCCAACATGCAGAGCAGACCTCAGGATCTTGATTACGCTGTGGCTAAGGGGGGATCAGAGAGTTTGGCTAAATCAAACTTTCACATCTAAGTAGTTGCAAAAAGTACAAGCAAAATTTGTGAACAGAATGCTGTTTTTACAAACGTGTGTTTCATTAAGTGCCATAAAGAATGTATGTCCACGCAGAAAAATGATTTAGTATGGACTTGGATTAAGTCTATTTTTGTAAAATGTCATTAGACTAAATTGGGACCAAACCTAAGATTGGACTAACATGGAAACCAGGCTGCAGAATATAGAGTAGCGTGAGTATCTTTGTGTGTGTGTGTGTGTCTGGGAGCAAACAGGATATGCCCGCGTTCCTGACACACAGCCACACACATGCTAAGCCCTCTGCAGTCAGCACTCAGCCCTTTAATCATCACACATTCACATCCCTGCTTCTTATCTGCAAGACGCATGAGTCCAAACATACAGGCAAAAGCGAACGGCACCTACATCTCTCGTGTATTATTCTTTGCCCTTTATCCATGAAATAAAATGACTAAACCAGGGTGAACTACTGCAAGCGGTTTTCTCCAGTTACCACCCACAGCTGAACAGTATGGATCACATTCAGGGACTTAGGGTTTGTTGATAGTGCTGTGTGGTGTAACCAGGTGATGAGATACTGCAATGTTTTGATGTTTTCTAAATGTGCTGATGTGAAGATAGGCACTGTTTGAGTCCGATGTTGTAATTCCACCCAGCTGCAGATGCCTAAACATGTTATAGTGCCAGCAGGAGGAGGAAGACCTTCATTAGTGCAAAGCAGGATCACGCACATATTTATATTTTAACAAAGAAAGAGCTTCAGATAATCATTTATCTATTCCAGGTGCAGGTGTAAGTCTAAAAAATGATCAGTTTACCAAAGTCTAGCAACACTGTAGACCTTCCCCCTATAAAAAAGTTCTTCTTTCCCACATTACAAAAGAGAACATTTTAAGTTTCCACTGGCATCAAACTCACAGAGTGTGTGTTATAGGTTAAATACTCAGTTCACTGTTGTGGGAGTGGCCACCGCCACAGGAGCAGAAGGCAGGTACTTGTTTTTTAACATACTTGCATACCCCGGTTGTATGTGGGTATGCAGAGATCGATATGTCTCACAGAATGTGGATGAAAGCGGTGGAGAGATTTAAAGGCCAGATACAGATCTATTCAGTGAACCTGACAGACAACTGCTTTCATAACATATGCACAGTATGCAATAAGACATTTAGTTAGGTCATAGTTAGGCCCACAGGAAGACTATCACAAGCTGGCCAATCAGAACACAGTGGAGTGGGAGGAACATCTGTGGCACATATGCATAGATAATGGGGGAGACATTGGTGTTTCTTCTGTGTTTTTTGAATGTCTCATTTTAAAAGGTAAGTCAGGAGAGGGCAGAGTAACACCTCATCATCACTGACCAATGGATGTTTTTCCTTCTGAACCTTCTCACATAAACAAAGGCCACGGTGACAGAGATTAATGTCTAGATGACAGAACAGAAAACTGCGCTGACAACATAAGTGGTATGTACTGTAGATGCGGGTAGTTGTGGTTCATTTGACACTGCACCACCAGTTTTACACAGCATTATCTCATGCGTATGTGTAACATTACTTTAGAAGATGTGCTCGGCTAATGAAAATCAAAGCAGGCTAGATGATGATGGACCTGCAGCATAGCCTCCTAAGACAGAAAAGAGATTAAGAGAAGATTGTACTGCAATCATATGGGTGTTTTGTTGGTTTTTTATTAACAAAAAAAGTGGTTTAAAAGGAAATAAATCTAAATGAGCTGATAAACCTTAATAGTCATTACAAATGATTTGAAATACAATGATCTGGTAAATAACCAGTCATGCTAGGCTGCATGTCGAGTTTTTTGCCTCACACGGTCACTCAGTGACTTGGTGATGATGAGGTTGTAATAATGATGTCATTGTCACTGTTGCCGTGATTTCAGCTGCTGGTAATGGAGCTTGTCTGCGGCAGAGTAGATCTTTGGGCTCTTAAGCTACTGCGTCAATCACCCTTCATCCACACATAGAATGTAGGCTACTGCACACGCACCACTGGGACTCCAGATGTTGTCTTATAGAGCAGTCGTGCGACTGATCTGTCATGATGTAGATTTTGAGCTTACGGTTCACTTTATTTACTGGTAAACCTTCTTTGGCAGCACATTCCTGTTCCCGTCCACATAACCATGCATCCATACATTTAGGTTTATGTATAAATCAAGGACAGAGAGACATACTGCAGGAGAGGAGTGCTATCAGCTGACACACACACAGTGGCTAAGTGTCCCTGTGTTTGAGCAAAGTGTTTCATGACATTGGGAGCCAGATACAGTGTCTCTGGGAGGTATTTACACTCAGCAAAAAGTTTAGCAAATATTCAGAAGCGCTGATCACTAGCATATGATCACCAGCCACAGGTTTATTTATTGCAAAGCTGCAGGTTGCCACAGCCGCTTTAGTGTCACTCCCATTTGGCGAAGCTTCCATTTTTATTAGTCAAATATTTGTCAACAAAGTTTTGCTATTATTTATACTGAAAGTTTGTCCTGACTGGAGCTTAGCTGTGCTGCGTGCTCTTGTCATGCTTTATATTTTCCACAGGCCAAAAGTTCTAGACTTTAGACTTCAGAGGCCAAAACCAAAAACACAGGCACAGACTCGCTTTTTAGTGATTTCGCTTAATGTAATTTTTTGTTTTTTCTTCAGTCTGCTGTATCTCATTTCCACTATGGTGGCAGAAAATACTTGTTTATAATTAGAATTCAAATGTAATTTAAAGTAACAAACGATACAGTAGCATGTAAGACAACTACTCTATGGCAAATAACTGCACACAAATCAGCATCAGTCAGCATTTTTTAAATTAGCACGAAATGTGACATATGAAAGATACTGGGCATTACCTGAATTATTCTATTATTAAGTTTCAATAAAGCCCAGCTCGTGCAGTCCAGCTTCATTTGGACTTTGTATATCATGATTTATTACTTGAATCCTCTGACTTACAGTAACATAACAGTAAGAATCAGAGACTAAACCAGTGGCAGTGTTTAAAATGTCAGTCCTGAAATATGCTGCATTTTCTCAGTCCTATTGATTGTAGATATGATGCTACAGAGAGTATGACGAAGTGGAAACTTCACACTGTCCCTCCTCTATTTCTATCTATACTCCTTGAGAGGTGAATAATCTTGCGGCATGTGATTATCTCTGGTTTTACTTCTCATATCTTCTCAGCTCGAGGTGTGATAATAGATAACTCTGTGCTACCTTAATAAAGTGACCCCCCATTTAAAACTTTCCCTGAAGATCCTTCCAGGTTGTTGTTCTTCAGTATGCAATCATCATGCCTCAGGTTGCATTAGGCCCTTGTGAAATTGTTGAGCTTCATTCTGTAACTGAATACAAGTGTTTTGTATTAGTTTAATATTTAGGGTCTGTGCCTGGATTGAGCATGTGTTTCAGTTTATGCAGTGTGAGGTTTTCTTGATTTATGATGCTTTGCACACACTTTGCAACGTCATCTTCCGCCAAAAAGGAAAATCAAGTCAAGTTGTGCTTTCATGAAGAACCTCCAAACTGTAATTTAGACGAAGCATTTCAGCGAAAAATAATTCGATTACAGCGATGCACTGTAGGGTTCAGCACTACTGCTCTATTAGGAGCTTGTTGCTGGCAGGCAGCTGTGAAGGTGAAGAATGTGTGTAAGAGACGAGCAGCGATATTAAATGAAATTATTCCATTTCTAACAGCAAAATTGCAGCCTTGTTTTTAAAGAAACTAAATAAATGAATTCAAATTGAAAGCCCGGTGAAGGTGAGGGGTCATGGTTGTGACAGATGTGGGCAGGAGTCACATCTGGTGGGTATAGCATTCATAATGGAGCTAATGGGGTGAGAGGGTGAGGGTTTGAGGCTGGCAGATGTCAGCAGAGGCTGTCTGTTATTGACATAGCTGCCATCTTAGGTCTTCTTTTCATCCGTCAGCCGGAATCGACCAAGGATCCCTACTGCTTTGTAATATGAGCCAGATGATGGATCCCCTGCTACAAGGAATGTGCGGGCACATGGACATGTATAAAGGGAACACTTGAACAAACACCCACACACTCGCTCTTTAGACACATCCACAAACACACATTAGTGCTCTGTTCTGTTGCTGCTGTCATCTGCCATTTGGATCCTTCCAAAAATCTGCCCACATATTATTTTACCCAACCTCAGCTGGGAGAAGAGATTCCGTCCTGGGCTGCAAATTGGATCTTTACATGCTAAAGTCATGTTGGATTAAATCCACAGGCTAGCGAGACAACATGGGCTTTGGTACGCCGTAGTTTTTAAGCATTGCCGTTGTACTTTGTGTGGTAAATCAAACACACCTCAAGTATTTCAAGTGACCTGGGTCAACTATTACTGTGTCTCATATCCTCCAGTTTATGGCTGTAGCACGCAGTCTGTGCATTAACGAGGGAAAGAAACAAGGAGGGAGGAGAGAGGGATGCTGCAGTGGCGGTCCCATGACTTGCCACATTCCACTGGAGGTCTCTGTAAATGCTTCTGGTCCTAGTATGAGAGATTAGAGAAAGACCTGCAGAGGCCGGCTGAAGTGAGAGCTGATCCTGACCACAGATAGCACCTCTGAGCGCAACAACAGCAGTTACGCGTGATGGTGGTCTGTTGGAAAGCTTATTCCAGCATTTTCTGTCCTTGAAAATTCTTCACATTCACAAAGGGGAATCAAGGAAGTAGATCACTGCTGTGTGTTAACTAACGCTGCGCTCATTAAGCAGTTTTAACCATCAAGAAAAGACCTCAACAGATTTATCATCTGTTTCTGCAGGTTCTTGTGTATTGTCTGTGTTTTTTTCTTTGTATTTCTGGTTCACTCTCACTAATCGATCTTGTGACCAGCAGCAGCAGGAGGCAGCTGTCGAGATAATCACCTGTCACTAGCGATGGTTAGCATCAACTACCGGTTGTCTATCCAATT
Organism: Microctenopoma stevenorrisi; assembly: GCA_032270685.1. Taxonomy (NCBI): domain Eukaryota; kingdom Metazoa; phylum Chordata; class Actinopteri; order Anabantiformes; family Anabantidae; genus Microctenopoma; species Microctenopoma stevenorrisi. The sequence continues at coordinate 16,537,844 of JAUMTR010000022.1, forward strand.
AGGAGATGAAAGGTTTTTAAAGCAATATAAAACACAATAAGTTCTGGAAAACCAACTTGCGTTAGCTGGCCCTGGTGTAGATTAGTACTGAAAAGGTGAGTGTTCCACTTATGTTACTCTCTGTTTACGTTCTCTTTTTTATTTCTTTACATACACCAAAGTTAATGCATCTTTAGTGTCACACTTTGGAGGGAGTGTGAATCTTTTAATGAGAGGAGAGATTTGTCAAGGTACATGAGTCAGAAATACAGGGAGGATTTGTGAGACCTTGAGAAAGTATTTTCTCTCTACAACAGTATACAGTGACGAGCAGTCAGGGGAGGCAAATAAAATATAATCAATAATAAGAGAAAATATATTCCAATCCAATCAGTTCCACAGTCTTTCTAACATGGTTAATGTATGACATATTTATGACATTTAAATAAACATATTCAGTCATAAATGCACAGGGTGAGGCAGAAAATACCATGTCACACTGATAGGGGGCAGTACTGAGCACCATAGACTCAATGAGTCACAAGTGATTTTTCTTAAATTGGATTTTCAGTGAAAACAGGAGGTTTTAGAGAGAGGAAGAGCAACTCTGAACAAGTAAGAGAAAGGTAACCCACGCTTTAAAAGCTTTAGCTATTGAAACATAAACTTACTATTATTTTGTACATTGGACTTCAAAGGAGTCGGTGCCTCACCTTTCAGGAACCTCACCGTACATCACTGGATGTATTTGATGTTGGCATCTTGCTGACAGTCCCTGGAATCACCATACAGCACCGGGGTGATAAAATGCTATTAAATACTGACATATTTTTGCTCTAGGTGCCTGTCTGGATGCCTCTTAAGATTTCTTTTGAAATCTTGGGTGCAATTTGCTTCTCTCCTTTAGCTACAACAATCAAAACTTTTTTTCTCTCTAAAATTTTTCTTTTTCTCATTACGTGATAAGGAGCCAAAGCAAGAGTTCACCACATTCCTCAATTCAATTTTGTGTTGTTAATATAACACCAAATCACAACAGAAGTCAATTCAAAGTGTAGGGTTTAAGACAAGATTCAGAAACAAATTATATACAGAAGTGGAGTGTGTTTTTTACACCACATCATCCTGTATGATTAGAATCAGCATTGCCTCCATCATGGGTCACTCCAAGTTTGTAATTTAGTTTGAGATGCTGACAGATGTGGTGAGACAAGATTAGAATCAAGAAAGAACAGACAGGAGAGACCAGAGAAGACATTGTGTGCAGGCAAAAGCCCCGAACCTCCCGTCTAATTTCATACCTGCAGACAGGTGGTTGGCAGGGCAGAACACGCATGTGAGCGCGTAGAAGAGGCGGGCAGAAACAGAGCCGGAACGAGGAAGACCTTCAGAGGGGATGAAAGAGGGTCAGGCTGTTCCCTGCCTTTTTCCTGTTGTGTCACCATGAGGCTGACACGCTGCAGCACAGAATCAGAATCAGAAGACTTAATTTATCCCCTAGGGGCAATTAAAAGCACTGCAGCAATAAGGTACCCCCTCACAGAAACGTTAACATACTGAGGCAGAGGAATCGTGTTTACAATTCAAAGAATTTTATTAATTTAGTCATACTTGTAGTCTTCGTCTTTAGTGATGATGCAGTTCATTGCTTTGTCCAGCATTGTTCCTACAGCGTAGTTCGTGCATATTAGTTCCAGCCATAGTACTATGCAGTACTAACTGTAACGTATTCTTTACTTCACTATAACAATAGGCATCCTATTTCAAGACTTACTGGTTTTAAATTTATGCCGACCCCTTTGCACAGCCATAATTCCAATTGTTGAAGTCTTTATAGAGCTGTTGGACGATGTATATTTATGACTGTAGTCCCTGTATGATTTCTCCACTGTAAAGGAATAACAGCCTGGCAAGTAGAGGTGGAGCCCTCAGGCCATTATTTACTGTGGTGTTGTACCTCAGAGACACGCAGTCGAGATATGGGACAGGAGGCATGCAGGAATTAAATTACAAATGAAATTTAGTGATCCTTCAAAAGAATGGTCTCCCTTGTTGGATAGGTTTACCTATGTTTCGGCAACAGAGTTCCCCCTTTTGGAGGTGTCTGCAGGAATAAATGGCAAAAACAGGCTGGAGAGAGCAAGTGAAAAATTCCAAATTAAGTGCCGAGGTGGTTTGTGGGTGCAGCTTGCGGTTAACATGTTGGCTCCTGTGTTTTGAGCTCAAAAAGAGCCTGCTGTAGGTTTGGTTATAGAGGGAATGGCTGATGTCTAATTACCTGTTGAGATGTGGTTTGGAATGAAGCAGCTCCTGTGACAGTACGTCTTTTTCCTTGATGAGGAAATTATAGTCTACAGTGAGGCTCATATTCTCTTGATTTGCATCTTGAAGTCTTCACCTGCTTCCACGCTTCTCTGAATTATGCGGTGGAAGAAATTCCCCCTCATCAGAAGCAAAGTGGGTTTATTTTCTCTGCTGCCTGGAGGAGCCGGAGGTTTTTGAACTACAAATTCACACTTGAGAAATATTTTGATTGCGTTTGATAATAACACCCAGCAACATAAATGAATCACAAAAGCAGGCTCTGCACCTCTGGACTGCTAAAATAATCACATTTATGGTCCGCAGTATATTTTCAGAGCTGAGTTATAGTGATGTTTTGTGCAGGAGTCAGTTGAGGAGTAAACCAGCGAGGCGACATGGAGCAGGACGCAGACCCTTGCGTTTCTGGAGTGCGTGTGTGGAGGTGAAAGGGCAGATACAGGGCAGGGAGAATTGTCAGACTGGTCTTGATAACACACAGGTGGCTGATCTTACGGGTTTTGGTGTCTGATGCTGTCCCTCAGTCTGCCACTTCCTTTTCTACACACACACACACACACACACACACAGGTACACAAACACAGTTCCTGTCTGGGGAGTTGCAATGTCACAGCGGAGCTCAGATTACTGTGCGCGTGCATAGCTTCAGGTTTGTGTAGAGTTGGGAATGGGATGAAAAAGATAGTAAGTGTAACATTCTGCCAGTTCGTCCAGAGGTGAAGGGTTATTGATGGAAGCTTTGTTGTTGGTAGGATATGTTTAACTACCTCAGGACTCCAGCTTGATTTACTTTTTAACAGCCTGTTGCTGGAGGAATGAATAATGCCACAAAAAGAAGAAAAACCGGAGAGGAAAAAAAGTTTTATAGTGCAAACAAAATGAGCAATCACTCTCTCTACGGCACATTCTTAAGTGACGACAATTCATCTTCAATTTCACACCGGAGTTTTCCCGTGTAAGACCCCCATAAAGTGGTGCCTGAGTGAACAAAAACCACAGTTGCTGTTGGTGTTAGTGGTGGGGGCTCAAAAAGAAAAGGGGGTGACATTTATGGATGAGGTTTTCCACCATCTCTACTATCAGGTTTTAAGAGGAGTTACTAGCAGCGAGCTGCAGCCGTTAAAGGCTGAGACTCAGCCGACAAGATCTGCGCTAGCTGCGCTGTATTCACACAGGCTCTGTAAACTGTGGCCGTGATGTGCACATTCATCACAGCGCTGCGGCATGCTGGGTTTCAGAATGGGGGTGCATTCATTATACTGACACGGTCAGAGGGAGACGAGCGAGGAGGAGAGGGGCAGGTCAGGATTAGTGGAGTGGGGGCAGAGCAAGCTGGGGTCACGATTAGGGTGTTGGGCGAGAGTGGATGTGTAGACAAGGTGAAACAAGATAAAGAGGCTTTTTACTGGCAGAAAAGCTCCCTGGTAGCAGCATGGAGCTTCCAGGAGGCTGCGATTTAGAGGAACCAAAATGAATAAAACGTTCAAGAACCTTTCAGAAAGTCTGTGAAGATTGCCGGTCATCCAGGTCCTTGAAGACGTTTGACTTTCCATTCCTGAACTGAGAATGGAAGGTGAAACATGTTCAAGGACCTAAGCGAACCCAGTTGCCTCTGAACGACGTTGCATAGATAGTTTCAGAGGAAGGTCATATTGCAGCATCCATTACCATTTACAGCATTTGTTGCTGGCCATGCAGTTATATCTATTATTAAAAAAGCTGCTTGTCAGTATTTATCTGCTCTATATTCCTCAAACATTTTAGAACGATACACCTGCGTGTTGGAGACACAGTGTGTGTGTGTGTCTTTTGACATATTTCATAGAAAATGTTTAACTAAAGTACAAACATCTCAAATATGTACTTGAGTAAATATACTGACATTATCTGCGAAGGTTCTCAGTCATCCAGGTCATGGTTATCTCACAAAAGGTTTTAACCAAAGCAGCTGGACTTGTTTAGCAAGTCTAAGAAAGTCCTCTGGAATGGAGGAAGAAACGTCGTCAAGAAACCAAACAAGTCCAGTTGCTTCGGTTAAAACCTTTTTGAGATATACTGACATTCCACCACCACTACTAAATGTGCTTATCAATCTCCACTGTGTGAACCGCTGTGGTTAAAATATAAGTCTGGTAACAGACCAAAACCAACAATGTAGCAGTTCGTCTTAATATGTTAACAGTTTATCTGTGGTCTGTTTATAGGAAACAAATCTTTCTATTATATAGAAAATCAGATTGTTAAAACAGCTGGGAACTGTAGTTCTTACTTCAGTGGGTCAGACAGGAGTTTTTTTGGGATCTATTTTCAGCCTAAATTTGGTGTGTGTTGAGTGTTTGCAGCAGCGGGAGATCTCAAGTGAGACCAACTTACTGTAAGGTTGATGAAGTATCCAGATGCTTAACACAAAGTGGGTATAATCATGGAATCTGTAAGTATCAGAAGCAATCCCAGACTTTTCAACACAGGCATGTGTGAGCGGGATAGATTTTATATCAGATGCAGACTTTGGCTTTGTCTGTTGATTATTTTTCTCCAATTCACTGATCGGCTGGTAAAAATAGAAAATAAAAAATGCAATTACAAAGGCCCAACGTGACGGCTTCAGTCTGTTTATTTTGTCAACTCTGTGATTTATACTGTAGTTAAAGAAAAAAAGCACCAAATATTCTTCACTTGAGAAACTGGAACCATGAAACCTGTGGAAAACTGCACTTTTATTAAATTTGCTTGTTATTTATGTGCATGTTATATTTACAAAGTTTTGTATCAGAGCAGTCTCACATTAAAACACAAGCGTCTGAACTTACAGGCATAGACAACAATGGAGAGATGATTGTTTTGTGTGGCCCCTTCCTTCCACCACTCTGTAATCTGGGCTAACCAGGGTGTCTGGTGTTGGGGGGGAGCAGGCAGGGAGGAGTGATTCCAACAAGGGACATCAAAGCAAGGAGAGGAAGGAGGGAGTATGAGCGAGGAGATGAAGAGGGAGGGGAACCAGAGATTAGCTTGATGGAGGAGAGAAAGTTTAGGTCAGGAGCAGGGCTGCATGGAAATCATGACAAGAAAACAACAGGTCAGGGCTAATTATCTTGTTCTCAGACCTTATCAGACTGCGGCATGTAGACGGTACCGTCTGCACGACGGGAATCTTCCGCGCGAGGCAGGAGGCATCACTGCATTAGTGATAAATACAGATAAACAGCTGCCAAACACAATATTGAGACTCTACAATGATCCAGATTGATTGTAATCATCTAGAGGCCTTTAAAATCGCCAGGGTCGATAGCTTTATCACAAATTCCATCTGAGATCCGGTGGGCAGATCAGGCTGTCAGTCACAGAGACAGTCGAGCTTTTCTCAGGCGACCAAACCTTCCAATCACACATAATCATTTCCATTTGCTAGCTGCAGGCACTGTGAGATTTTTTTTGTCTGTCCTCACACAAATTATTTCCCATGGCTGAACCAGAAATAACTGACGTCCTTGATTTAATGATAACTGGTTACAAACTGTCTTTCCTCCGCTCGGAACCAAAAAACAAGATGTTTGCAGCTGAGTTACATCTCAAAATATAAAAATGTGCAGTTGATTTAGCAACCAGCGATAATTGTGTACCATAAATATGATTAGGAAGAATTCCAACAGAACCTTCTAGTTACTGCAGCCGCCAGAGGAAGAGGAGGAGAAGAAAAGGAGGAAGGAGAGAAGAGAGAAGAAAGAGAAAGGTGAAATGATGAGAATGAGGAAGTAAAGAGAGAGTAGAGGAAGAATCCGACATGGAAAAGAGGGAGAAAAGTAAGTAACGGAAAGACCAAGGAGGATGGAGGATGGGGAGACAAGGAGAGGTGGAGGAAGAGGAGAAGAGGTGCAAAGGAGGAAAGCAAAGGAAAGGACTGGGAGTGTAAGATCTAAATCATTTTGAGATCTGTTTCACACCTCGTTGCAGCCCAAACCCAAATGTCCACAGCTGAACATCTGCTGTGTTTGGCCGCAACAGCTTTCCCACCTCTCTCCCTCCTCATCAGCTGACCTTGCTGACAAACCATCAGACTCTCCCTCCCACGGAACGGTTTTATCTCTGTCTTGCACATATTAGATCTTTTACGACGAGGAGAAAGGTGAGAGAGAGGAGGCCCGTAGGGGACCTGAACGTGAAGAGGAGGTTATAAACACATACGGTTCCCTGTGAGAAGAGGCTGCCCTGCACAAATGAGAGTGTGGAATTGTCACATATTTCTCCAAACATAACAGCGTCTGGCTGTACCGTGTGGTCATTATGGATCCCAGCTTCGCTGATTCGGTGATGAGCTCATGCTCTTCTGGCAGCAGATTATCTTCGTGATGGCCTTAAGAGCATCTCAGGTTCTTGCTTTTCTGGAACGTGAAGAGCAGAAAAAATAACGGTCTGTCCAGTGAAAGCACCTTTAGAAAACCAAACAAAACACAATGTCCTCTGAGGAATATTGAATGGTTGTGGCCAACGTCTTTCTTATTGACTGTTTATATACAGCTCTAGAAAAAGGTAAGAGACCTCTGCAAATTTATCACTCACTCTGATTTTTGTTGTTTGAGTTAAATTACCATTTTTCTTATATTCTATAAACTAATGATAACTAATGACCCCTGATCTGTAAATACAACCCTCTACTACAGTTTTACAGAATCAGTTATAAATTCGGCCACTGGCTGATGGCTGCATCTCAGTGACCTTGTTTCGTCTCCAGCTTTTATTTCTGTTGCTCTGCTACTTGTTCCCTCCTTGATACCGACCGTCTCGTCACTTTCCAGTCCTCCTGTCCATCTCCAGCCTCTTGCTAACCAGACCCACAGTTGCTCTTTGTCTCTCCCCAGCCCCCTGCTCCTGCCACCCTGTCAGGCATGTGCTCCAGGTAGCTCAGTCATGTGGAATTTGACATTGTGTCCTGGGGCATGTTAGTGGGAGAGTGTGAGTGGACGGGATGCAGCCAGTGTCGAGGTTTTCAGAGCGAACAGATCAGCTTCACGCAGACTTATAAGAGAAAACACTAAATACAGGAAAGAGGGTGGAAAAGGCAAAAATCTATATGACATGGTCCCAAAATACAAAAAGGTACCTGTTGTCATGAAGGATTAAATGGTAAGTGGTCTGCACTTATAGTGCTTTTCTACCTATACTGGTACTCAGGCGCTTTACACTGCATCTCATTTACTCGGTGTTCAGTGTTTTGCCCAAAGACACTTGACACACACACGACACATGACTAGAGGACTACTCTACCTCAAGATCCACAGCTGCCCTTAAATCATGGATATGTGTTTTTAATAGTATTTTGACGTGATTCAAACTTTTGCTATGAAGACACCACTCACCTTAGTGGTAAAACATATATATATACCATATATATACCATCTCGATCTCTTCTCTTTGGCCACCAGCTTTGGTTTCAAGACATTTTAAGAAAGCTAGTTGCTTTGTGTGCTGTGCTGTGTGTTGTTCTGCATTTATTTCTTTTCCTTGTATTGTGATTGTTTTGTTTTATGACCATCGTGTGACGCCGTCCTCTCAGCGGTGCAAGTTGAGTTTTTTCCTGGTAAAAAGCATCAAGAACATGTTCAGAAAATTCTGTGCAAAATGTTTAGTCAACAAACAGACCACATCTTCTCCTTGGTCTATTCCAATTTTCTACATAGAAAAACTGTCACACTTCTCTTAAACAGTATGGAGTACGGCACGGTGTAGCCAAAAACCTTCCTAATATTTCATTCAAGCATCTGATTTTGTCTTAGTTGAATAAGATTATTTTAACAAGCTTCAAGCTACTCAAAGACACATTAAAGGACAGTAGTTGTTAACAGGTACAGCTGAATGAGTATCATAACATGCTACTGTGTGTGTGTGTGTTTATTGTTTTCTTTGGCAGCATCTCAACCAGCTGCAGTTTATCTGTTGTCAGCAGTCCTGCATGTGTGTTTTCTCTTTTATCCCTCCGAGATAAACATTTCCTCTAATAAATCCTGTGTATTAACATGTATGTATTGTTTCAAAGAGGTGCATCCAGATGAGCAGGTCACACAACGCTGCACATGCAGCATGAGCACACACTGTTCATACCTACTTCACTCTCCCCCGTCGCTCTTCTCCCTGCGAGAACAGCAGGCTGGTGGCTGTTGAGGTGGAGGCAGAGTGATTCATGAGGAGGAATGTGTGTGAGCGCCACATGTCTTTTCAGTTACATGCTTCACACACACAGAGACAGGTGCAGTGCTGCGGGAGGGTACGTGGCACTGAACGAGGCCCTTGTTAACGTTGGCATCAAACTCTCAGCTGTGCCCTGTTGCACCGCTGGAGGCCGCGTGGTCGCAGGCTGATATATGGGCTGCTGTATAGGAACAGACACGCCATCACATAGTGTCATGGAGCATGAACTCTGTAGTCTGTCAGCAGCAAGTACTGACGATGATACTGCATGTGGACATATTTAAACTATCCCGCCTAACATACATTACAGTATTATTCTAACCCTAAAGATCTAAGTGGTTATGAAAACATTCAGCAAGAACGACTGATTACCAGCTTCAGCAGACGGTAAATAATAAAAAACACCCAATCGAGGTCATGAAGAGGGCACAAACATTTCAGCTGATGGTGTTTAACCCAATCACCAGAATGACATATATCTGCAGACAAATACCTACCCAACACATGTGGGTGTGTATATTTCTATGTCACGCTCTCTGGGGGAGAAGAAAGTTTAGCGGGTGAGAATGAGAGGAATGAGCCAATTTGTCAGAGACTGAGACGGCAGTGTCCGTTGAGAGCAGTGGCGTTAATAGATGCATATAAATGTTCACACACTTTCATTAATATCACCTGGAGATATTGTCGTAATGTTTGTCTGTGTAGCATGTGAAACTGAGTCGGGTTGGAGCTTGTTAGGATGCGTGTGTGTGTGATTTTCATTGATGGTAGGATGCAGCTGTATCCATAAATCTACCATGAAAGGAAAGATATGTAAGACAAGACTGTAAGAAATACAAAATAAAGAAAGTGGAAAAGATATGACCACAAACTACAAAAACGTGTCCAGAAATGTTCTGTTCTCATTGTTTTGTGCAATTTAATAATATGCTATGTGTATTGATTTAGCTCGGCAAGCTACACAGTGAACTGCAGGTGCCTTCGTCGCAAATTCACAGGTTGGGAATGCAGAGTTTTTAGCAATGTAAAAAGCCCCGGAGACATTAAAGAACTCCTGCATAACATTAAAAATCTAGTTACAGTTAATTAAACATCGTTTTTATGTGTTTAACAAATGTCCACTAACATATGTTCTGTTGTACATGGATGTCGTAGAGATTTGTCAGTACAGTAATGCTACGAACACAACTTAAACCAATAGAACTAGGAATGCTGTGCATTAAATTCAGTTCGTCAAAAACATAACCTCACAACTGAGGATTTGCAGGCAACATACTGGATAGAAAACATTTAATGTTCTGTTGTATGATTTCAGCAGATGCCTGGCAGCTATGCGTACAGTGTTTTTAAAGGTCATGGTATAAATACTGATTTCCCCAAACCAGTGTCACATTCATTATAGATTCTGGGACATACATGAAAAGTTTCTAACAAGAAAGGAGCTTTTGCAGTATCAGAGTCAGGTCAGGGTGTATTATTCAAGTACCACAGTTGCTTTTTTCTGTCAGCCTATATTTTCTAAATATTAAGCTGTTTATAATCGTCTCCATCAAATGAGTTTTCCCTAAGGAAAAACTTTCCCAGGACACACAGTTTCAAGTGCTGTTCAACATTAGGGACCAAATGAACTTATACATTCCTGGGCCTGTGTGCTGATTGCTGTCTGCAGCTGTTGTGCTGCTCGCTGGTTGATGAATGGACCAATAGAGGATGATAGAAAACAGTGGAGGGAGCGGTGAGGAACTGATTGTGTCAGTGAGGCCAGAAACACGCATGTAACAGCAAGATGTTAAAACCAAGGTGACCTAAAGAGAGTCAAAAAAGACAGAGAGAGAGAGAGTGTGCATAGTGATACGTGTGTGTGTGTGTGGGGGGGGGGGGGGTCAAGGCAGGGAGGATTTATAAGCACAGAGAAATGTGGTCAGAGTGAATCTAAAGAAGCAAAAAGAAACACTTGTTAAGTGATACTGAAAAGTTGGGTACCAAATTCCCCCCAGTGGATATGAACGGTATGTGACGTGAACATCCGAAATTATGTGACAGTCCATTCAGTAGCCCAGATATTTATTTAAAAATCACAAATAAAAGTGTTTATCAGTAGTATAGTAAGTATATAGTATATAAGTATACGTGCAAACTTTAATCTGCTGGTAATGCTGAATAAAAGCGTTTCCTCTATAGGACAGCTTGAGTCAACTCCACCTGTCAGTGGGAGAGAGGTGGGGTACACCTTGGACAGGCTGTCTCAGGTTATCTCAGGGCTGACACTAACACCTAAAGGCAATTTGAATGAATCCATTTCCCTAACTCTAACCTAACATAACTGCATGTCTTTGACCTGTAGAAGGAAGCTGGAGTACTCGTAGTAAACCCAGAACAGAACGTGCACACTCCACATAGAAAGACACCGAGCCAATTCTGGCTCCCATTCTATGTTACCACAAGCACTTAGTAAATAATAGGTTGAAATAAAAGCCGCCATATCTGCCTGGCAACCAGATGATCACAAACATCCTGGGCTCCAAACATCCAAAAACAAGCCTTACCAAAGGAGATGCAAAGTGTGAGGTGATTCCATTTGAACCTCCCTTTGAATCCTGTGTAAGCTGAGATTAAACGCTGTGCTCAACCCAACAGCAAAACAGTGGAAAACACGGTGGCCTGTTCTTGTTCGCAGGTTTTCATGCGTTTTGAAAACTGTCCCTGACTGTGGCAAGTCAGAACTGAGCTTGCAGGCGCAATGTCTCCTGCCAAGGCAACTGATGTCAGTAACAGTTACGGGGAGCAACATCATGCCACAAAGAGCTCTATAACCCATGGCAACTTGGCAGGCAGTCATGCAGGTTGGGCTCTAAAGAGCTCTGTCAACACAGCACAGCACTTCATAACAAAGAGAGACTGATTACAGTTTGGTGGCGTGAGCACACCTGTGCATCCTCTGATATCAAAAAGAATCTCATTTCTATTCACACTGAAATTGTTAAGATCAGTCAAGCAGAGAGGAAGATGACTGGGTTGTTCACTCACGCAGCTCAGTGATCTTCCTGGTGTTTGAAGTTGGTGGATGCAAGAAAAGATGTGGGCCAGTTTCCACCACGTGGAGTAAGTCTGACCTTCAAACAGAGAAGACCTGTGCACAGAGGCATAATAGGAAGAAGCCAGGACAAAGAATAAGGGGGTTAAAAGATGTGAAATTGGAGTGGAAAAGGATGGCAATGATGTTAAGGATGGAAAAAAAGTGCAAGGGAATCAATATTTATTCAAACACAGTACTTGGAGTAGTTACTTTCACCAGTTTATGCTGGACCTGAGTTCCTGTATAATTTACATTACTTTACTTTACTTGTAAGTCACTTTTATTCAAAGCGACTTACAAGGAGAAGACACCAGCAATTACCATTTAGATTCTCATAAACGCTGAGATACTACATCATACTACTACAACCCTATACTACAAGTACTAACCCTATACTACAAGTATAGGGTTGTAGTATAGGGTTGGGGAAAGTAACTACTCCAAGTACTATGTTTAAATACAACGTATATGGTTGCAGTATTTGAACAAACCGGTGTAGACTGATGAGGCTCCAGTCTTTATTAAGGAATCTGCATCTCGTTTTTAGAAGAAAGTCTTTGTGATAATTACTCACTGACCAGAATAATAAAAACAAAACAAAACTGTGTGCTGTTCAAACTACGTAGTACTTAATGTGAAGGAGTTTGTTTTGTACTAATTATTCTGCTGCTTTTTTTTTACCAGCTACCAACATAAGTAGTCGTTGTTTTGCTACCTAGAAAAGCACCGTGTGCTTTTTTCATGTTGATTTTTCTGGCTTTTTATTTTGAGGTTGACGCACGTGCGTGCCTTCATGTTGTGTCAATCATCCTGCAACGTGTGATGCATGTCTACTTCTTCACCAACAGACACTTAAACAAACCCATCATTTCATGGCAGTGGGTCATTAAGCCATAAACGGCTCTGATATCTTGCGCTGTGCACATTGTTTGAAAGAGAGGAGTAACCTGGACCATTAGCGGGGAAAAAAGAAAAACAAAACAGCACTATTATCCAACTTCTCCCCGGGGTTGCCATGCTTCTGTCACTGTAATGAGATGAAAACAAACAGTAACTGTAGCCCTGTGTGTGTGTGTGTGCAGACATAGCATATCCCTGTGTGTATCTGCAGTGCTTTCGTGTCTGGTATCAATGGCAGTCACTATGAGAGTGTGAGTCAGTGTGTTTACTGTTTTCACAGATGGAGCTCTGACACTGTCTGGATAACTGAGATAAATGACTCGCGATGTGGCTCAGCAGATGGGAAAAACAACAGCCAGTCACACACACACACACACACACACACACACACACACACACACAGATGCAATATAATGCTAGCACATGCGTTTGTATTTATGAATGCATGTGTGTGTGCAAATACACACATATGCAAACACACTTGCAGAGTAGATGAATAAAATGTTTTTAACAAAACACAATAAAAAAAGAAATTAAAAAATCTTGTTGGGAGCAAATTAATTCTTATTTGGCTCAGATACTAGATCAACATTCACATCAGTTAGATGGAGTGTGTTGTGTTAGAAACGAAACACTTTATCAACTGATATATTTTTCTCCTAATCTCAGCAGAGCAGAAAACCGCAGTAAAGAGTAGCTACTCATTAGCAGGATAAGTCATCTGTAAACAATTAACAGCTGCACTTACTTTTCTGGGGTTTTGATAAAAAGTGAACACCACACCACTGAGGTCTTTCTTCCCGTATGTAATGAATTTAACACTATATCGTAGTGCAGTAAGTATGTTTTTGTGAACAAAAGTGCCATTGACCATCATCCATCATAAATCACTAGAAGAGTTTAACGTGTTCTGAGGAGACCACCACAGCAGGTGTGTTATAATCTGCGGCTGAATGGAGCCTGCTCCTCCAATGTCCTCAGTCCTCCGGGCAAATGCTGCCCCCAAGTGGACAAAAACACTTCAGCTGCTCTGTGGGAAGTCGACCCCGAGAGGGAGCCTGAATCTAAAGATGGCCGTTACCAGGTTAACCATGCTCGGCATGTGTTCGGTAAAATCTCAGACCTCCAGTTCTGTGCTGGAAGACTGCAGCATTATCGTGACCAGTAAGGCGTCTGTTGCTTTAGAGGAGACCTGTTTAACTATAGGATTCATCATAATCTGTACTTATTTAACAGTGTTCATTCTTCCTTTAAATAAACTGTGAGGACATGCTGAAAGTCATCAAATGCAGCAAACAAACTTTTTCAGTTAACTGTTCACAATACTCCTTTCTTTCATGACTTCTCACCAGCGCTCGAGTATTTCAGTTCCTTTCAGCTCTTAGATTTGAACCTAAAGTTTAACTTCCTCCGTCACTCATTATTCACGAAGAAAACGTTTTCTCATATTTTACTTCATTCGTAGAACCGTCTCTTTATTCTGCATCAATGTCCCTGAAATGTTGACGCCTTACAATGATGAGCCTCATATCACACAGTGTTACCCACTCAATTTTAGTCACGCCCGAGCAGAGTTACAGTTTCAGACTGAAGGACAGCATGCACACCAGCACACAACCTTATCAAAACACGTTTGAAATATAATTTATTGCACATTTAAAGATCAACATAAAATGGCACAATACCCATTTCAAACCTATTTTATTACAGTTTCAGAAAAAAAAGAAGTCCTTACAAAATGCTCACACCTTCTGTTTCTGATCATTGATTTTGACTTTTGAACAAAATGGCCAGAAAGTTGCAGGAATTGAAGACCTAAACTGCATAGATTTATAAAAAATTAAATAAAAAAAAGATCAAGAAACGTCTTTAATATGGCACAGAAAATGCAATCAGAACTCACTGCTACTCTCACTTGTCATGAGCCCATTTGCTTCCCAGTGTCCCTGTGACGCTCAGGTGGTTTGTCACAACAAACATGGCAATTCCCACTTTGAGAGTAACATTTTCTTGGTAATATATATTAGTCAAGTCAAATTTTAAATAGTTTGTTAGAATCAAGTTTCAAATAGATTAAGGTTTTATTTTAAGTCAAATATTTAAAATAAAACCTTCTTTGAACCTCATTTACAGTAGCATGTTAGTATTAAAATATTTTGGGAGCAGGCGTGCATCACTGCAAAAACCTCAACACTGAGGTGCATTTAAAGAAAAACTATACAAAAAAAAATAAAAATTACATGATAGTCACAGTCATTTGTTAAAGATACTATTTACATCTTTGACCTCATTTCTCATTGGTAACAACCCAAACTAATTTTCCATCGCGGTTTCCGGATCATCCACGTTTAAACTAACCGTTATCATCCATCATTTCTAGATCATAACCTCATGCAGGTAGTGAGCAGCGGCTACCGTCTCTCTTATTGCTGCGTGGCTCTTTTTGAGTAAGTGGTTTAACTGGTTTTGCAGTATTTGTTGGCAACAATCTATAATTACATCTACTGCTGCTGCCTCAACCACCTCATAAACCAAAGCACTATGAAATGAATGACACCCAACAGAAATATCGGCCATCTGAACATGGTGTTCGCGATGCAAAACTAATGCTGAAGAACTACATTATGTACAGAATGCAAATTGGCAGCGATGGAGAAGATGTCTCGAATGATTCTGGATTAATGGCACAAATGTTCAGAAGTCTGCTTACGATATGCTCGGCTCACGTGAGCCTCCAGTAAACATACACGTTGATGTACAGTACAGCATAAATAGAAACTCAGCCAGGAGAAGAACAGCACAAACGCATGCTATGTGGCCAACTCAACTCTTAGTCATAGGAAAAATGTTAACACAGTATTTTTTAGGGGGTTACCTGATTAACTCTTTATAGTTTGGACAGCTATAGATTCTTTAGTAAATAATTACAGGTTTATCTGCCCTGTGCGTGATGTTTACTGGGAAAGGTGCAGAGTTTATTTGTACATTTCAAAGTAAATTTTTAAAGAACTAAGAAAGCATGTGATAATAAAATAGTATATACACATAGACAACAGAAAAGAAATAGGATTAGTTTGGCACAGAACACAGTAGGATTTAACTGTCAGGCTTTTCCCATCTTGAGCTGATTTAAATTTCGGGAACAGTAATATGATTGTTTTAGTAGGTCTCATAAATGATTGATGAAAATACTTCTGATGTACTTGAGCAGATAACCGTTAAAACTGGTCTTCAGTTCTGATAACTCTCAGGTAAACCATGGTTAATGAAAACAACAAACACTACCAGTATCAAAATGTTTTTTTTAATCACTGAGGTTGAATCCAGCAGGCTACAGCGGCTGTCCAGACTATGTCAAGAAATACAGCTATAAATTAATACATAAAGGCCCCAATTTGTATTTAAATTGCCTAATCTCCAGCATTACAACAACCTGCCTGTTGAGTAAATTTACCTAGGCACTGTCATGATAGTGGGTCTGACAACTTTAGCTGTGAAGAGAAATGAGGAACTTCTACTTGCCACTGAATAAAACCTTAAATAAAACTAAAGGACATATATTTTGAAATAAAACATAAAAAATTTGCAAAGTAGGGTTCCAGAGCCAAGTTATTTGGGGACGCTTTGAAGAAGCAGCACTTGAGAAGATTGGAGACTGATACAGTAAATCAGACAAAAGTAGAAAAAGAGGAGAGTCTGAAAATTCATGGCACCTGAGCCACAGTGGCGGGGCTCTTCTGTGTCTGAAGAAGGTACCAGACGGGGGTAAAGAGACATGATGGGGGTGGGGGGTTTGCTAAACAGCTCATGCCTGATTGAACAACAAATGGGCATTTCCTGAACAAAATGCGTGTGATTGCTGAAAGCAAGCTGCCATAGCTGCTAAGCAACAAGCAAATTTTGTAACTGTACAAGCAGAAGGTGGCCACAAGGGGGCACTGCATTCAGTATGTGCACCTCTACCTGAGTGAAACAACGCAGCAGAAATTCAGCGTTGGTGAACTCTGAACCATGACATTTACCCCTTTATACCGCCCCAGCAAATTTCACACTGTGGCATCCTCGTTGGCTAGGGCTGAAATGGTTTCCTAACCCTAATCAGAGTTTCTTAAAGTAACGATTAAATTCATAACTCCCCAGTAGGTGGCAGTAGAGGTTACAGGCTTCATTATTATTTGCACGGCTCTAAGGGCAACATCTGTGCTGCACATGGTTCATTTGCATCTTTTGGATTTCCTAACCCTAATCCTAATCTGTGATTTTAGAAAGAAATATAAAAGTCATAACTCCCCAGCATGGCAGTGTGGGTTTCAGACAACAGTATTCTTTGCACATTCCCTAAGTTGTGATAAAAAAAAAGAATACAAAAATCATAACTGCCCAGGAGCAGGCAGGATGTTTGTGAGTCTTCCACATGTCCAGTGTTGTCAATTGTTAATTTGCCTCTTACCCAAGTTCAACCACTTAATGTATTGACTAAGCCTAACCCAAGCTACTACATATACCACAGTTCAGTTCACAACTGTGCCTACTATAGTTTTTGAGATTTAATGGTTCAAACACATCCCCTGCCTGTAGCACCCCCTACTGGTGAATCTTTCTGAAACTGTACAGGCATCCTCACAGTACCATGGTACTTTTGGTTTAACATTATGCTGTTGGAATCAATCAGACCCCACCCACTTGATTTGTTGGTCTAGTCTTGTTCTAGGCCTTTTGGGTCAGGATTTATAAGCCAGAATGCAAACATCGTGGGGATGGTGGATGTCATGCTTTAGTATGTGGAGCATTTCAAGATGAGGCAGCTGTATATCAAATATATTTACTCATAGAGGCCATTCAAAGAGTTGCTTTCAGCAATCACACTAATAATCAATAGTGACAATGACAACAGCGTGATTGCAAGAAGTCACACTAAAGATCCTCCTTGATCTTCTCTCTTCACTGGGAGCTTTGTTTGTTTCCTTTTTGCTTAGTCTGTAGATCCTGATTTGCTTCCTCCCACATCAGGTGAACATCTGAAACACGTAACCCTAGTGATGTCCCCTAATCAAATCAAGCTATAGGTGGTCCAGCAGTTCTCCCCGTATAGGACCGAGCCTTGTGTGGGCAGGAGAACATAAAGTAAACAGTGAGTTACTGCAGGCAGGGGGGGTCCAGGTTTCCCATGCATCAGTTCCTTTATGGCACAGAAGGGACTTCTCAGATTTCTATTTCAGTTTTGCTTCAACAGAAAATTATCAAGTTCCTCCCAGATGAGTTTCACAGGTTCAGATCCTCTCCCAGGCGCTCCTCTGAGGTCGGTTAGTGCAGGTCGTTCTGTATTGAGGACCCCCCCATCCCAAGTTTGGTTCAGCGTGTGGTTCTATAGGTTCTCTCCAGGCTGATACTGGGGTTCTGTGGAGGTGAAGTAGTCCTCTAGGAAGCCCTGCAGGTACTCAAACGTAGGTCTCTCTTCTGGATCCTTCCTCCAACAGGAAAGCATGAGCTCGTGTAAGGAGCTGGGGCACTCTGCTGGGCAGGGCATTCTGTAGCCACGCTCCACCTGGTCGAGCACCTCGCGGTTAACCATACCTGCCAAGACAAATGGAGGTTCTGATGGATGAGGCGATTCAACTTACACAACACCAAAAATATTTTTATTTTTAGCAGCCAGTAATGTGTGAAAATGCCCTTTGAATATCTTGGAGCACAAAGTGATGTCCTTCAATAGTTCTGCAAGCCCTTGCAAGATATTTCATTTCTTATCACATAAGACATGCAATAGCAAAAAATTCCTCACATTTGAGAAGCTGTGTGCAGAGAGTTAGGGGTATTTTTACTTGAATAAAGAAAACAGATGACATAATTGTTTGAGCATGTCTTAGAGACATGTCCTCGAGATCGTGAGTGGGAAACTGCTTTATGTCGTTAGTCCATTTACACAGAAACCCAGTAGTTGGTCAGAAGGTGAACCCTAGTTTAAGAAGTCTTTGCCTATTTGCCCATACACGTTAAAACGCCAACATAAAGATGCCCTGGTGTTTGTTTTACACAGACACTGACACCCCCGCTCTACCTGTACTGTAACAACTGTCGATACATATGTTGGAACATCATGTTCAAAATGCTGTGTGGCACTGTTGCACATATAAAACATATTTTGGACTAAAACACAGAAATCAACATGAGCAAAAGGATTATGGTCACTAATTCAGCTTTGAGTAGGAAGAAGTAGAACGCACATCATGGCGGCTCTTCACGTTACTTGGCAGACGCTTTTATTTAAAGCAACTTACAAGGAGAAGACACCAGCAGTTACCATTCGGTTCCCGTGAAAACTGAAATACTACAACAAAGAACCCTGATAAGGCCTAACTCGTCAAGACAAAGAATTTGTTTAGAGCTAGACAATTATATGAGTCCACCCAATTTGTCTCATCACTTAATAAACACGTTGCTGTAATTGTAGTCATTAACATACTGGTAACAACGTTTATTCCTTACCTGGATAGGGGACTCTGCCTTTAGTTGCCAGCTCTGTGAGCAGAATACCAAAGGACCACACATCTGACTTGATGGTGAAACGACCATACAGAGCGGCCTCTGGTGCTGTCCATTTGATTGGGAACTTAGCTCCTGAAGGATCACAGGAATTAAAAAAAATTACAGCTACAGAGGAAAATTTGACCTCTGTAGGGAAAAAATGTCTAGATGGACAGTACTTCAAGTTCTAGTACATAAATATCATGTCTTCTCCTATGCAAGTGTTTTTTTCAGTTTTTATTAATACAAAGAAAAATCTGCTGGGGAAGAAGTATGGATTTACCCTGTCTTGCAGTGTACTCGTTGTCTTCAATTAGCCTTGCTAGACCAAAGTCAGCCACTTTACACACCAGGTTGTCTCCAACCAGGATGTTCGCAGCACGCAGGTCTCTGTGGACGTAGTTCATCCTCTCCACATAGGCCATGCCTGCTGCAATCTTGAGGGAGTGAGGACAGAGAGTTTTCATTTAGGGTTAAAGCCTTTAGAGTGTGAACTGTGGGTGGTTTTAAGTGTCAGAGCACAACAACGGATCCTTACCTGTGCAGCCATGTCTACCAGCTGAGGCAGACGAAGCATCTTTCCTGCTTCTCCTTTAAGGAAGTCCAGTAAGCTACCTGTGCACGCGGGACCAGAAGAACAGTACTGTGTCAGATGAATAATAACCACCAAACACGCAATTGACAATGAAGTGCTTAAACCACTGGGTGTTAAGACACATGTAGGTGTTCACTAAAACACATTATCACCAGTGAGACGGTGACGTAAACTAACAGCTCAGTTACATTCTATTACCTTGGCTCATATACTCTGTCACAATGTAGATAGGTTCCTCAGACACAACAGCATACAGCTGGACCAGCTTCTCGTGCCTCAGCTTCTTCATGACCTGTGCTTCTTGAAGGAAGGCTTCTGGGGACATGGTGCCAGGCTTAAGGGTCTTGATTGCTACTCGTGTTGTACCATTCCAAGTACCTGTCAGAAAACACAGGAATATGTGTCAGACTTCCGTAGTTCCACCTACCAGCACTGTTATAGGCTGTTTAATTTCTAAAGGAAGGCTGATCCATTCATGTACGTGTTTATCTCACCCATCCAGACTTCTCCAAAACAGCCCTGTCCCAGTTTCAGGTCGAGGCGGAGGGACTCTCGGGGAATCTCCCAGGCGTCCCTGGCCAGTCCCTGAGTCTGAGGTTTGGCCACAGGACACACCTCTGTCAGAGCGTGGCACAGCCCATCAGAGTGCTCTGACATAGATAACAAACAAGGGGAAAGGGTGAGAGGGCAGGTTACGGGGAAGCTTCAAAAGGGAAACCATCATTACTGATAAAGAGCAGGAAGCACTTACTGCGGTAGTGGAAGACGAGCTGCTGTAGGCTGGTGAACTGGGTACGGGAAGTGATATAGAAACCTCCACTGTCCAGCTTCCTGATCTTGTAATGTTTAACATTCAGGCCTTTGGTGTTATCATAATCCAGCACTGACAGACAATATGCCCCTGTGAACAGGAAGTAACAACAGAGACAGCTTAGATACCATAAAACCACTAATGCATTATAACTTCCATAATAAAAACACTACAGCTTAAATTATTTTTCCATCTGGATATCTACTGTACATCTGTGCACCCTAAAGAAACTTCACAGCAGCTGCAACACTTTGCCCATTTTATAGCATATTTATGCTCCTATACAGTACGGTAGTGAAGTATTTGCACTTATTTTTATATATTTGCCATACCTAAATGATTCAGATCATCAAGCAAATTTTAATATTACACAAATATCCAGAGTAAAAATAATCAGAGCATATCACAGTTCGATTTACACTTTATGCTACACATTAGCTGCATGCTTCTGCTTATCCGTGTGACACCGAGAACCTCAAAGTTGACATTTAATATAGGACACACCCCGAAGCCAACACACCTCCTGCCAGAGCTCCTCCTCTCACCCAGATCCTCCTATTTAGCAAGCGTCTCCCCTTTTACTGTTCTCACTCTCTTTATGCTCCTCTCCTCTCCTCCCCTCTCTCAGTGTGTGTGTGTGTGTGTGTGTGTGTGTTGGGACATGAGAGACTTATAGCCTGAGGGAAATCCAGCACCCTTATAGGCTGACCTAGTTCTGGCAGAGTGATTCACCCCTATCCATTCACAAGCCCCAATCCACTCCACTCGTTTTTTTTTCTCCACTCTTCCTCCGAAAGAATCTACGTACGTCACAGGGACTAGATCTCACTGCAAAAACTCTGCCTCAAGCCTGCAGAACAAAGCTTAGAAAACCACCGGTCTGTGTGAAAGTTAACAAATGACTCAACAATGAACTCCCGCCTCTTTTAAATTAAATCCTTGAAGAGCCACATATTTCAAAGTAAACCCACATTGGTAGTTAATGTAAGCGCCACAGGACACAGCAAGTGTCATGAATTCCTCCTCTTCCAGCGCATATTAAATGATGAAGATAAAAAGCTTGAGTTGTTCTTACACATGTTTCGACAAATTAACCAACAACTTGACTCACTGCCAAAAGCTGTGTATCATGTTGTATCATGCTGTGTGTAACTGTTGCTTAGTTACAATCACCTAATATAGATTTTACAACATATTTAGGGCTGAAACTAATTTTCGTTTCCTTTATCAATTGTTTTTGATATTGAAATCTTTTTAAAGCTTAGGTGAATTTCTTCACTCTGCTTGTTTTTGTTGGACGAGACAAAACCTAAATATTTAAATTACCATTTCACGTCACAAATTAAAAACAGGACATATTTCAATAAAGCTGCATGACATTTGACAATATATTTCTACTGCATAATTTCATATTATTGTGTTTTTTCAGATTAAAGGTTTTATCTTGATATACTTCCAATATTGTATGGCCAAACTTTTTTAAATAATGAAAAGCTGAAAAGGAGAAGAGCATACAGAGCCATCTCGTCTCCACAGTGATGAAAACATTTGCTCTCTCTCACCTTTAGTGGTCTCGCTCTCTCTCACCAGGAAGGTTCCTCGTCTGTTCTGTAGGTTCAAAAGGAGCCTTTCTGAGTCACGCCGAGTGATCTTACCAAAATACCACCTGCCAAAGTGGGCCACACAGAATAATGTCAGTCAGAAGCTGCTGCATGTCTGGAACAGACATGCAAAGCCTTCGCAGGCAGAGACAAGCCTATTGTACTTATGTGTGATAAGAGTGCCTCTATTTCATACGCTTTGTATCGACTGTAAAGCCTTGCATGCACATGCTGTGAGGCAAAGAACACTACACCGAGGTTCTGCACTGAAAATGGTTTTTAAATCACTGTAAGCAAAAGAAACTGCAAGAGTGAAACAAGGAGAGGGTAATGTACTCTTCTGCTTGGATGGAGTCAGAGGGCGCCACGTAGTTGCTGGGGATATAACCGCTCTCCCCTGTCGTCAGTGAGCGAGCGAGCCACCAGTCCCCTTCTCTGTGACAGAAAAAAGGAGAGACATAGTCAAAAACAACACTAAAATTCCCTGATTTTATTCCGTTACATGTAATTTTGAGTCTTCAATTTAAATCCCAGAAGAATAAAAGGTTGAAAATCTATTTGAGGTTGGTGTGTGGGGGATGTCCAGTGCTGGTCCTCGAGGACCACTGCTCTGCTTGTTTTGGTGTGTTCAGCCAATCAGAAGCTGTAAGGTCCAGGATGGTGAGCAGGACAGTGGGCCCCAAGCACCAACACTGTACACCATGGGCTACACACGAAACCGGGATCAATTCACTGCCATTTCTTTCTAAATGACTTAACTGTGACGAGCCACTGTGGTATAAGAGAAAACAAAATTCATCCCCACACCTAACTGAACAGAAGGTCATGAAATAAAACACAGAGCAAGCAACAGACAGTAGTCCAATTTAGATTGTTATCTGTTGCTCCACATCCAGGGGTGTACAATATACCACCATGTTACCAAGCAAGACACGGAACCAAATTATCCTCCGTCGCTCTCCCTAATATGAACCCAGTCTTCACAACTATGCTGCCATCCTGATCAGACGAATCAGCGCAGCAGCAAAGGGACTGTAAACAAAAGGTTGCTTGAGATTTTTACTGCATTAAGTATTACTGACCTGAAGCTGTACTTTTTCCTACGGGAAACCATGAAGCATGAAAGAGAGAGAGAGAGAGAGAGAGAGAGAGAGAGATAACAGACACAGCAGACATCAAAACACAGCAAGGAGACACAGCAAGGCAGGCAACACAACACAGACAGATAGCAGAGGAGCCCAATGCACTGTGGGACTACACGATGAGGCTGCACAAGCTGCAACAACGCTTTGAAAGTTTCCTCTTTCACTCTTCATTTCAGTGCAGTTAATAATATTCAAATAATCTGACAACAGAGGTTTGTAAAAATATTTCTCATTTATTTTCAGTTAAAGATCCAGTCCTCGAGACTCGAGACTCACTGCTTCCAGTGAGATGTTATGTAAAAAATTTCCATAGACTGAGTAGTGCACGATGTAGAGATGCAGTCTCACTGTGCAACGTTAATCAATTATGGATGCATCATATTTATTTCAGCCCTATTATGTAAAGCCAGATTTTAGAGGAAGAACAGCAGAACAGACTAATGGCAGAAAGAGGATAAAAGGATATAAAACAGAAAAAAGCTATTGTTCTTTTAAATGCTGTGAAAAACTATTTGCCCCTTTCTTTTCATTTATGAAGGAAAAAGCTGTCCAAACCTGCACGGCTGTATTTGAAAAGGTAATTGCCCACTAAGGCTAATAACGGGTTGTTCCACCCTTGGCAGCAACAACTGCAATTTTGCCTTTGTAAAACTGGAAATGAGTGTTTCACATTGCTGTGGAGAAACTTTGGCCTAGAAATGTTTGTCTGTTCATTTTATTCTCCATTTGCAGATAATGGCTCTCGCTGCGGTTTTGCAGGTTTAAAACTAACTATATTTACTTAAGTTGTCATTTGTAAAATTAAGATTGGTTTGACAATCTGAATTATTTTATTGTGACTAATATGGAAAAGAAAAATACTTTTCTACAGCACTGTATGCTCCAAATGCTTTAACGATTTAACGAGCATTTAAAGGAAAGCAGTCCTGCTTCTAGATAGATGCAAATCTTTATCTGGACACATGTGAGGTGTTTTAAAGACTATGACCCAGGGAGTCTGCACTAGCAGAGTGCACGAGCAAAGTAACATTCTGCTCCAGATCCACAGTTATCAGCTCGGACTTTCGCTGTGATTGTCGGTGTTCATTCACAGAAACATTTGTACAAACTCATGCTCACATGTGCGCCAGTAAATGGCTGTTCTGAAGCTGTGGTATCAGAGGGAGTGAGACAGATGACTTGATTCTTACGTGTTGTTGACTATCTGCAGCCTGTCGCCTTTTCTAAACGTCAGATCAGATGTGGTCCGTGACTCATAGTCATACAGCGCCACAAATGTAGTGACACCTCCTGCAAAAAAACAAAGCACACAGAAGAAGAAATAAGAATTTAGGGAACAAAGTTATTAAAGACAAAGGGACTTTCCACATTAACTTCCATAATGCAGCTTTGGTTATTTGCTTGACCACGTATAAAGCTATGAATCCATTTAGCTTCTGATCCATATATGTATAAACCTATTTGCCAGAGCCTAATGAGGAGTATTGATTTGCAGACTCTGCGTGACGAATTGTCCTTGGAGGACAAAGCTATCATAGGAGTAATGTTCTATTTTCTGTGTAGTTTTTTTTACCACTTTAATGAACTGGTGATCTAAACCTGGAAACTCATTAGATGCACGGCAGGAGGAGGCAGCCAGCAGACCTGCTCCTGAGCTGCTGCGGAGCAACAGCTCTCCACCCTCTGGATGGTGCAACATTAGGCTGACCATCTGGCTAGTCTCCACACAATAGAGATTAAGGTTATGTAAAAGTTTTAAACCTGGCTGACAGATTATGATGGAAAAAAGAAACAGTATTCAAATATGTTTTCTGTGTAAATGTGAGTTTCTCTTTTTCTTTTCTCAGAACTTTTGTGACCTCACACTGAAAGTAAGTCTGTGCGTCGGATAAATCGAGTTCTCATTTATGAAATTGCTTTAGTTTTACTTTACAACTTTACCTATTAGAAATAATTAGTATTTGCCATGTACTGGGATGTGAAAGTGTATGTGACTTATTCTGACCTGCCATTGTTAAGGACTAAGAATGGAAACATGGAAACCTCTATATTAGTTTTGTTTAAGGATTTAAAAGAATCTGCCTACAACTAAATGCATTAATAATAATAATAATAATAATAATGATACATACTTGATTAATCCCCTTGGGGTAATTTGTGTGAACAGCATGCTACATTTTAGGCACCAAGGGCTTAGAGTTTAGTAAAAATAAAGAAACAAAAAGAAAAGATTTAGAAATAGTAGGCAGACTGTGTAACTTTTGCACAGAGCCAGGATAGTTCACCCGTTTCCAGCTTTTCCGCTCCATTAACCAGCTTCCGGTGTTGCTACAGTCTTCACCTACAGGAAAGTAGTTAAGTGTACTTCCCAAAATGTTGAAATACTCCTTTACACTAGCTGAACAGTTTCTCGTAATCATTAATGGCCCATGCTTCTACCACACCTTAACAAATATCACTACATGTTTTCTACCTGACAGAGGTCCTCTCTGAGGTGAGGTGACCGTGCCTGTGTGGTCCACCCCTCCAAAAAGTGCCAACTCAGGAGTGTTTGTTGGGGCGTGTTGGTGCTGCCCTTGATGCCCTCGCCTGCCCATCCCAACAGCAGGGCTCCTGTTGGGGGTTTGGGTCTGCTGGGCGGGACCCAGATGATGGAAGTGCCCGCTGTCTGAGCCCGTTCCAATGGTGCCATCCAAGCTCATGGAGCGCTGGCCTGGTTCCTTGGGCTTACTCTTGCCCGCCCCCATGTGCAGACCTGGGACAAGAGCCAATGATGAGTAAGACTGCAGCAGTTTCACTCCCAAAGGATTTAAAGGCCTGTTTTGAGCATTTCTCTCTCCTATTTAATGCCACAGAACCAAAACCATTATTCCGCTGATAAAAATGATTGTTAGCTGTTTAATAATTGATTTAGATGAATAAATCCATAGTCATTCTTTGATTAAAACAGAAAATTGGTGTAAGGATTTGCAATTTCTCTCTATTTTGATCAAATCCTTTGGAGTGATGAGGAACAAAGTGACACATTCACATCACCTTAGACTTAGACATCTGACCAAACATAAACATTAGGCAACAAATGATAAAATAAAATAATCATTACATGCAAACCTAATCCCTTTTTACCAATTCAAAAAGTGTCAAACTGAGTGATGCATTTTGTATTTTTATAAGATTCTGAAGGAACTGAACCAACCTCTGCCTTTCTGCTCACTTTATTAGCAGGAGAAATGTAGCTTACAGGTGGGAACGTGGAGGATAGTCTACTTTAAACTCTAACCAATGTTGAAATAAATTCTGTTTTGGGCATATTTTGTTTTGAGCAGAAAGATTTAATACCTCAGAAAAACATTTATTAATCTAGATGGCAGGTTGTTCATCCTGACAGGGCATAAAACTACAATTTATTCAGATACAGGAACTAACCCTGTTTCATTCCTATTCATTCACTTTTATCAAACTAAAATTCCTCTTAGCCCTGTGTGCTGTGCGCCTCGCATTCATTTTGCTCTCCTAATCCACCACAGTGTATCCTTGGAACTATTCTAGGTTCAGTCAGAAACATTCAGCATTCAAACACTCGGAGACACAGACATTCAAGGTCAATTCTATGGGTTGATTCAATCTGTTCTCAATCAATAAGCATCTACAGAGATAACCAAGCTTTAAACAATGGAGCAGTAAGACATAATGAAACCCAAATGTAATTCTGGTGAGTTGACAAGGACAGAAACAATCTCACCTTCCACAGGTAATAGCTGTATACATCTATGATGACATAAAGGCAACAAGTCAACAGAGTACAGTCCATCAAGGGTGCATTCAAAGACACAAAACACGTTCGGGCAGTGAAGTGAACCCACAGAAAGTTGGAGTGCTGTGTTCATACACCAAGTCCAATTCTACCCTTCAGGCGTTGTAGAGTGACTCACTGCGAGACCGGCTATTTCAGGCCAGCTGAAACAGAGACAGTCATACACACATGAAACAGCCTTGTTCCTTTGTGAATAGGAGCACTCACAGTTCCAGACAGAGAGTGCGTGTGTGCGTGAGCAGCTGTTTCTTGGTCTCTGGGAAACGGCGATGTATCACACACCGACACGCAACCACAGTTGCGGCTCATATCCCTTTTCCAACACATGTATGTATCTGTCTGAGTGTTTCCAACACTTGTGTGAGTTTAATAGGCAGGACAACGAGGGATATTAACAGACAAAGAGGAACTGGTGGTGGCTGGAAAAAGAACACGTAGGTGGTTGTTGCAGAGACAGCTGAGGCTTAGTGGGTGTTTTAAAGTGTAATGTACAAGAGGAACATAATTACACAGGTAAGGGAATTCTCGGCGATATGGTACTACCCCACTGTGGAGAAATGTGGGTACATACGTTGCCGAGTGTGTGCAAATGTGCACAAGCACGAGTGATTTCCAGCACACATGTACAGTCATGCAAGTTTGGATTCAGCTCCTGCTGGCATGTAATCTGTAATCTGGCGCACTGAGGGGGTTAACGTATTCCGTGTTGCAACACTGAGTCACACAGAGATTGTCCTGTAGGCCTGCAGAAAAAGATGGACAAGGATGTTTGCGTTGTGTGACCAGTAAATCGTTTGATTTGGCTGGATAGCGTCAGTATAGACGCCGTGGCTGCTGCCTGCCTGATCCCACAAACCCATTAATTCACAGGGTAGAACATGAGCATATTCTGATGGATTGCAGACTTACCTGATTTTAAACAGTGATACCGGGGCTTATGCAATGGGTATATTTAGCAGTTCACATAGTTAAATTTAGCAGGGAGGCAGATACTTGAATCTGAGTAAAAATTGCTTCTTGTCTTGAAGCACCACCGGTGATGTGTATTTTTGGATGAAATTTACCTGTAAACATTAAGGATGATGATCTTTTGCTGCTGTAGATACCAAAGAAGTACTATGTACGTTACAACACTTACTCTCACATCCCAACACAAAATCCTCTCAAGAGTTTTGCACTTTCGCTTATGTTTTGGCCGACAATGTATGTCCTCACAAAGCAGTTCAGACACACCGTGGAGGGATTGGCTCTTTACCTTCTACCTACAAACAACCCTCACTCAAAATTATTAGATAGTTCAATTTTATCTGATGCAAAACGAGAGAAAAAGCAACACCGGCCTCCCTCCTTTCTAAAGATCAGCATTGAAAATCAACCACTACTTTTTTTACCTAAAGATGACGACGACTCAATCTGACTGAATTTATCAATAGAGTGAAAAATGTCAATCACAATTCTTTACAGTGTTATGTAAACCTCAATTTACTATTATGAGCTGAACTAATAAAAACTGACTAACCATTGGAGCTCTATATAGCAAAAGGAAGTTGAGTAGAGCTAATATCTTCCCCATGGGCAGTTCAGCAGGGCAAATGCTTAAAAGAAAAGGGCCTTTTAACCCTGATCTACAGGCTGAAGGAAGGTTCAGCTGATGAGAAGTTACTAATCATCAGTTATAAAGAGACACTAATGAGTAGAGCTAATGACCTTCAACCAGCACTGCAAACATGTCCCCATACTCTAACGGTAGCATTCGTGTCCCGTGAGAGTCACAGCGCACAGTTACAGTGCTTGTTCTCTCTGGGACACTGCACACACAAGATTACCCTTGAAAGCATGCGTATGTAAACAACAACCCTAGCACTGTAACTGAACCACTACCTAATATGGTGTCAGAGTGTCCTAATAAACACCACGAAGCGCTGACATGTGACTTCTTCCAACAGTTTATAAACCGTAGAGCAGAATAAATGAGTAAACGTGGATAAGCAAAGATGGCAAAAGTATACAGTTTGGATAAAAGGTTCAACAGGTACACATTAGGTATTGTGAAGGATGCAAAAGGATGAAATAGACATTTAAAAATTAAAAAAAAAGAAAAACAAAGAAATGGGAGATGAGAGATTTTAATCCCTTGTGAGTCTCTTCGTTCAACAGGAACACTTAAGAATGTGGGAGAAGCAGATTGCACCACTGCTCCACGACTGCAAAAACAACACCACCTAAGCAGTGGGAGGGCAGAATCAGAACAAGGAAGCAAGGAGAGGGATGAGGAGGAATAGATAGGATGGGGTAACAAAGACACTCTATTTGTGTTGTTTCCAAGGAGACAAAAGAACAATGATGAGAAAAAAAGTCAAACTGTTGCTTTGTACTGTGCATTTTATGACGGTGATGTATCACTCATCCATTGAAAGAATCCGTTTGCTCATCCTTTTGACTGTATTGTTGCATTCATGACTTCTTAAAGTACTTTGGGTCTTAATTGATTCCTTTAATTTGAAATCACAGGAGACGCATTGCTAGTACAATCAGTGCCACATACGATTGAATGAAGTCAACACAGAGATATGCTGACTACGTAATTATAGCTGCCTGGCTGCATTGTGAGAGCAGCGATTTTAAGGATTAGATATGAATCGTGGCAAATACAGGTTTCGTTCGGTGGCTGTTCTCCGAGTGATGATTGTGCCAGAACCCAGACGCAGCGGAAGATCACTTCAATATCCGCAGTGCATTTATCACTTATATCTTCTAATGTCTTTAGAAGTACGCAGCAGAACCGCACCATACAGTGCCAATATGTACATTTCTCTCTTTTCAAATCTCATTTGTCCTACATTTCAGTGGAGGTTCACGTTTTGTTCAGGTTTGCCCTAGATCAACACCGATATTCCCATAGGAGGTTAGAAACGTTCTCTGACCACTGCAGCTGTATGTACATGCTGGCTGAGGTGACAGTCAAACCGTACAGAAAAATGTTCAGGCTGAGGCTAATATAAAGCATCTGCAGTGTGAATCTACAATGGTGGCATCATGTTCAGTCTGTTTGTCCTTCTATTTGAGCTTAAACTGAAATACTTTACGGGTTAATGGATCTCAGATGAATGTTTTTTACACTGGTGTTCCCCCATCCTTTATGTAACCAGTAATTGTCATCGTGCTGACACAACCAGCTAAGAAGGTGAACATGTCAAACACTGTAGCTGCTAAACCTCCGCCTGTGACTATTATACGTGTAAGAAAGCACGAGGGTGGTAAAATATCTAATGTCGCATTAGACTCTCTGACTGCTGAAGCAGTCCATGTGATAATAGAATAGATTGTTAGCACAGATCAAGAACTGCTTTGGGAGGGAAACTCGACAAGTTAAGAAAGGACAGGAGAGACCCAACGTGAAATTGGGGTTAACAGGTGATCTACAGTCTAGAGTCTACAGTCAGTCAATGCTGACTTAATATAAGTAGTATAAGTATAAATGCAACATTTGAGTAAAATGTCTTAGGATTGAAAGGTTCCCAACTATGATTGTACAAGGGGTTCTCCCTCACGTCTGCCGTGACTGACTGACTGACATCTGTAATCCTCCGACTGAAGAGTCGCTGCACATTTCACGCACTTGAGCCACTTGACCACGACAAACCTCAGTGAGTCACGGCAGGCGGTAACAACTCCCACTGTGTGCGGAGAGTGCCGTGTGCTTGAGCCACTGTTTCAGTCGAATGAGAAAATTGCAGTTTGCCCAGAGGAGAGGAGGTGGAGGCGGGGGGAGGCGAGGGGGGGAGGCGGGGTCGAGCAATGATGATCCCTCATGATCAAAACAAGAGGAAATGTGCACATGAGACAATGCAATCCCATAGCTATCAGGTCTTGTCCTGTCTGAGCCCTGTGGATGATCAAATCTGAAACTTTTCTCTCCTCACACACACTTCAGAGGTCTGAGCGTGCGTCTCGCTCACCTGCCTCATGTCCATTTGACCTCCGTAATACACAAAGAGGAGAGGCAAAAGGAACAAGAGGACGTGGAGAGACAGGGACGTTGGCAGTCAGCTGATAAAACCCATTTCCTGTTCTCTAATCTTTCACTGGTGGCTCCAGCTGGACCAGACCATGAGAAATAGCTGCTAAAGCTTGACAATTCTTATGAAGGAGGACAAAGGCGCAGACGCCATTAAGGCTGTTTAGTTCTCACTCTCCCAGACAGCCCTACAAATTCCTGTCTTTTACAATTTAGATATACTCAAAATATGTTCTAAATCATTTAAATACACGGCCTCGTGTTGTCATTTACATGACATCCTGGACACGTAGTTTTGACAAAAAGGGCAATGGCTTAAATGTGAAAATGATTTTTACATCTTTCATTTAGTGATAATGTTTGGGAACTGAACTACTGACCAGGCAAAACAACACAAAACAAAGAGGTAACCTTGAAACTTCTGATCACCTATAGGTCGAGACACGTGTATTTTTGGTTCTTCTAAGGTTGTCCAGTAAAAAATGTTGCATCAAAAAGCCATATGGAAATTAGCTGGAACTTATCCAAAGCCCAAACCAGCTGTAAACACCACGTAATTAAAATTTCCAAGGGATTAAACACCAGTTATTGTAGCGAAGCTGCTTTCAAAGAAACAAGGGGTGGGGTAGCAGCTGCCTACAGGAGAAGCAGCTGTCAAAATGATAACGTCTTTGCTATGTGAGGCAGTGGGGAAAGAAAAGCGTTTTAAAAAATGAAATATTCCCGTTCGGCGTTTCCCAAACTGATCCACACCAGGCACGCAGACAGGGCTTTGTGAATGGAAACGGGATAAAAGGCGACAAACGCTGGCGTGACTGCCCTCGGCTCCTGCTCACACACGCGCATATGCGGCCTGATGAATAAAAACAGGTGCTGTTACAGCTCCATTTTGATTTTCGATGGATTCCTGCCTTTACTTTCTGCGCGCAGACGCTTTATTGACGCTGTGTTTCGCTGAGTGGAAGTGGCCGTGAGAAAGATTATTTTGGATTAAACCTTTCCTTAGCGTGGTTATCATTTCTTGCGGGGTGTAGTGAATCGTCTCCAACACAGCCCCCAGCTGGCACAGACACAGTGGCACTGACCAAATGTGCGAGCGACACTGACTGAATGGCCTGTGCAACAATGAAATACAACTCAGTCTAAGGGGGGGGGGGGGGGTCATATGCTGCGTGGAAAACAACCGTATGACACCAAACACAGCACAACAGCATAACCTCCGAGTATTATCCACAGTGAAATCCACATTTCTCGCATTAAAAACGTCACCAGATCTAATTGACTCACCTTTGACGCGCCTCGAGATTCAGCGAAAAATCAGAGCCGCGCAGCGCGGAGCCGAGTCAGATGCTTCTGGCTGTCCTCATCAGAGGAGTAACGCAGGCGGGTGGACAGTTGCTGTGGAAACCTCGGGCCAGCCACGAATCCCATTTAGCGTAATTCAGCAGAGACGGAGAAGGAGGAGGTCATCGCGGGGACTGCCTTCGGGAGCTGAGGGCACAGCTGCCGGGCGGCTGCGGTGCGGTGGGCCGGACAAACGCTGACGCCCCCTGTGAGGAAGCCCGTTCAGCTGGGAAGGGTCGACGGCGCGGCGCGGTCATGCGACGGAGCAGGAGCTGCGCGCTGTGGAGGAAGCATGCCTCGTGGGGGGGAAAGCAACGGGATAGTGCATCACTGACGAAA
The DNA here is from genome assembly GCA_032270685.1 of Microctenopoma stevenorrisi. NCBI lineage: Eukaryota > Metazoa > Chordata > Actinopteri > Anabantiformes > Anabantidae > Microctenopoma > Microctenopoma stevenorrisi. The sequence goes on from JAUMTR010000022.1 coordinate 16,570,496, forward strand.
CACGAGAGTGCGAATGTGATGAGGCTGAATTCTACGCATGTTACGCAGGAATGGCGGAGCCAAGAGGATTCGCGTCGCACTTGCGCAACGTTAGCGCGTTGGCGAGCGTCGTGCGGCAGGAGAACACCCTCGTTCAGCTGAGAAAATGTGGCCACGACTGAGAAAGGTTTCAATAAGAAGTGTAGTTTCATAGCTGCATCGTAGTCATGTTGTTGCGCTATGTTATGAACAGGGTATTCTACATGAATGTTAAAGTCAATATGATTGATTAATCAACCTTTATTTTGGCGGGTATAGGGCAACTTCCTGTTTCGTATATTTAGCCTGTTTCTGTGTTTTTGATGACATTTATATATTTTAGAAGTATGATATATATATAAATATATATTTAGAAGTACGTATGAATGACAACTGAGATGTTAACACGGTAGACTTTCATACAGGACACGTTGTGTGATACAGCGCTGATTTTATTTTGTGTTTGTACTCAGTACGTGTGGATTAGCTGCACTTCCTCTCAAACATGAAGTTAAAGAGCCATTTATTTTTGTTGTACATGTATTTTCACGTTTCTTGAAAACATTGAGTCAACATGTTGGCTTAACAATCGGCTACGTGGGTAAGTATTAGGGAGTAGTTGGCAAAACGGTAACAGAACCCCTATGAATTCCTCATTTTACCGCGGTTACAGATGTTTATTAAGAAACGGATTCAATACAGAGGGAGGGAAGTAGTGTGTTTGTGTCTCATGTCTACACAGATGTTCATGGTTGTTTCCCTTCTTTGCATCATACCGTGTTAGAAAAGCGGTTGCTAGGCGACTGAGTGTTTCTTACTGATATATTACTGATATTTGAGATATTAAATAGATCCCAATGTTATGCAGAACACAAACATAAAATAGACAATACAAATGCACAGACGTGGATTCATAATTTAAACATGATGACATATAAAAATAGTAAATACATAATTGCAGCCCGACTCATTAAACTACAGTAAAACATTTACTGAATAACTACTAACAAACAAAGGGAATGAAAATGTAATGCATTTTAAATGCATTCAAACACATATTAATCCGTGATATAGTAATTATAAAAAAAATAACCAAAAGGAAATGCAAAACCAGTCAGCACAAGCCATGATAATTTGCTCTATTGTAATACTGTGAATGAGGAGAATCCAAGGTCATTCTGAAAAGTAAAGTTCAATGCACATTACTTATTGTTTTAATATAACACTAGTGTTTAATGTGTCTGTAGTGACAGCTGCTGGTGCTGACTCGATAACTACACACAAACATCTCTATCGCTTCTTTTTGCTCTCTTTCTTTGGCTTTTGTCGAGTTTGAGGTGCAGGTCCTTTAGGTTTCTTCATATGTTCATTGGCCTTGCCATCAGTGGACTCAGTCTCCTCCTGTAGAACAAACACAAGAGGCATAAAACTTACAAAAATATTCAGAGTCACTGAAATGTGGTGTGGAAATACATGACTGTGTTGCATGATTAGATAAGTTCTTATTTTCCAAGTAAATCTCGTCATAAATTTATATTTGGGCATTGTGGTTTTACAGTTTGCAATTTTCAAGATATCTCCATTTCTGTAAAAAAATCGAAATTAAATGGACAATAGAATGAAAATCACAGTTTTTGGGACATGCACACCAAACAAAAGAAATTCTGCCGTGTTTCAGCACTTTTCTCTGCACAGAGTCTTTCCTATTGTTCAGGCAGCTAAGAATGGCAGCTGGATGCTGTGAAGGATGAAATGGCGCCACACTGTGCAGTGCAATCAGTGCATCTGAAAATAGAATAATTAGATGGTGGGTTTAATTGCTCCTGTCTATAAATAATCTCTCCTGACAGTTAATGTAGAGATTGTGAAAGTAACCCTTGGTGGCTCTGTCTTTGTGGATATTTACTCAACGCTAGCTCATTGACCATTTATTTATATTTTAGAAAAAACTTCTTAAGGATCTGTTCACAGAAAAGATGTGCGTATAGCAGAAGGCATTAGATTTAGCATTATTCTAACAGAGAGTAGAGCAAAGTTGTTGTATCCCATCAAAATTAAGCGCTTCCTTGGCATATTACTGACATATACAATCACCGGCCACTTTATTAGGTACACCTTGCTAGTACCGGTTGGACCCCTTTTGCCTTCAGAACTGCCTTCATCCTTCGTGGCATAGATTCAACAAGGTACTGGAAACATTCCTCAAAGATATTGGTCCATGACATGATAGCATCACACAGTTGCTGCAGATTTGTCGGCTGCACCTCCATGATGCGGATCTTCCATTCCACCATATCCCAAAGGTGCTCTGTATGATTGAGATCTGGTGACTGTGGAAGTCATTCGAGTACAGTGAACTCATTGTCATGTTCAAGAAACCAGTCTGAGATGATTCTAGCTTTATGACATGGTGTATTATCCTGCTGGAAGTAGCCATCAGAAGATGGGTAAACTGTGGTCATAATGGTCTGCAACAATACTCAACAACGCTGTGGCGTTTCAACAATGATCAATTAGTACAAATGTGCCAAGAAAATGTCCCCCATACCATTACACCACCACCACCAGCCTGAACCGTTGATACAAGGCAGGATGGATCCATGCGTTCATGTTGTTGACGCCATATTTTGACCTACCATCCGAATGTCGCAGCAGAAATCAAGATTCATCAGACCAGGCAACATTTTTCCAACATTCTATTATCCAATTTCGGTGAGCCTGTGCGAACCACTCTGGCCATTCTCTTCTGACCTCTGGCATCAACAAGGCATTTTCGCTCACAGAACTGCCGCTGACTGAATGTTTTGCCTTTTTCGGATTAATCTCTGTAAACCCTAGAGATGAAGGTGGGTGACAATCCCAGAAGATCAGCAGTTTCTGAAATACTCAGACCAGCCTGTCTGGCACCAACAACCATGCCAAGTTCAAAGTCACTTAAATCACCTTTCTTCCCCACTCTGAAGCTCGGTTGGAACTGCAGCGTGTTTGTCTTGACCATGTCAACATGCCTAAATGCATTCTGTTGGCACCATGTTATTGGCTGATCAGTAATTTGCGTCAACGAGCAGTTGGACAGGTGTGCCTAATACAGTGGCCGGTGAGTGTACATGTAATTTAAACATATCAGTATGTGATGACACACATGCATCTTGCCAGAAAAACACTAATTTGCATTGGCTACAGATTAGCAGTCTAGTAAATGAACAGTGTTATTACACAGACAGGAAAACTGTGATTTCTTCTAGAGCCAAACTACTAGTTCGTATGAAGAAGAAGAACCTACTTTATTGTCATCGATACATTTCTGCATGTTACAACAAAAGCTGAGTGTCTCACTCAGGGACACACCTGGTATGGGGGATGGGCTGGGTGCCGCAGCTGCAAATTGATCCAGCTATTCCTGCATCACATCCCTCTGCCTTAACCACTGAGCTACCAGGCCGCCTCAGTTAGGAGTATACGGAAAATCTGCTAAGGGCTGCTACTTTTAAATGTGGAAAAAAATATTTTACCTATATCAAGCATTTTGTTAGAAATGTGTGAATAATTGCCCTTAAAACAACTATAAACAATTGTTGTGTTACACTGAGCTGCAATCAGCTCAAACATGAAATATTTAACAACCAAAAATTGAATCCTTATGTACACCAAAACTTTTAATGTCAGTAAGAATCCACTGCCACTGCTGATTATCTAGATCAGGTGTGCTCAGTCTGCAAGAAGCTGGAAAATACTAATTCTATCCCTCTTCCCGCTCCACCCTCACCTGACATGGCATCTTCTAGCTTCTGATGACACTAAACCAAAATCTAACCTACACTTTAACGCCTACTGCAGAGTGCAACGGTAGGGGAAACATTGTCTGAAGGAGCAGACTTGGACACAAGACATGCTCCTCTCTTTCCCTTGGAATCTACCAACCTGCTCATGTCCCTTGGACGTGGGGAAGATTACAGCAAGGATGCAGATGAGCTGGAAGATTGCCCCCAGGTACAGCCCATAGCGTAGTACACTCTCTAGAAAGGTGGGTTCAGGGACTTCTGGAGGGGACAGGTCCAATTCAGCAGACATGATGCTGTTTATAAGCTGGTCCTTTTTGTTGCGGTTTGTTTTCCTCCTGGGTCTGTGGAGCAAAGCAGCATTAGCAGTATAAGCAAGCAGTATAATGTCAAAAAGTTGTGTGTCTAAGGTAACTGAGGAGAAGAAATACAAAAAATATTATGCTCGATCGATTAGGCACGAATAAGAAATGGACGATTTCCATGAAATGTATGTGATCCGCGGTAAATCAACAGTTTTATCTCTTTATTGCATGGTGTACAGCTGATATAAAAAAACCTTTAGAAAATATTTGCTCTTATGGCACATATTATGTTGTATGGTAGAAACCCTGCAACAAGCTCAATAATAACAGCTATTAGTGTACAGTTACATTTATTTTTTTAATATTAATTTCTTTCCAGTCAGTGCCTAGTTTACAAATGATTACTGAAGTCAGCTCACAATCTATTGTTCCTTCCTGCAAATTAGTTATTTGACTCTTCAAGCCCTCTTGACGTGTTCAAGAGTTAATATTCACGATTGCTTAACGTGCAGATATATTTCTGTATTAGTTATACAATTTGGGACATTGTGTTTATTGAAGTATAGTCTTTGTCTTGCTTACAACCTCCCGCAGATATATTCTGCCCGCACAAACATAATTCGTGTAAATGACACTCCGTACACCAAGATAGAATGACTTAGGAGGCAGCTGATGATCCATTAAGGTTAAGGTTAGCACAGATGTAAATCCACACCTTCATTCATAAATATAGTTTTTAGTTTGTGGCTGTGTAGAAAACAAAGTTACCTGTGACCGGAATGTTCTCCCCAGGTTGCTCGTTGTGGACTTGTAAATGTCAGCGTTGTCGCAAAATAAGTAAACCTATAACACGATATCAAATAAAACAACGCAAATTTAGCTAACAAAGAAAAAGTCTTAGACGTCCGTGAAGTGACGTCATAAAACAGCGACCCGCTTCCGCTCGGATGGATTAATTAGGTTTGACTATGTCGCCCTCTACGGTTCTTCACAAAAAAGTCGCCAGGAATGGAAGGTAAAAACTGTGTTAGATCCCAAAACTTAGAGATACACGCGGAAATCTTGGAGTTATCGGCGAGGTGTGTTTCGCAAAAAATTATTAAATGCTTTTTTATTTATCGTATTAAACATACATAGCAATGCAAGTATCCATAACCAGAGATACCAGACTACTTAATAATGATTCAAATATTCACATGTGTTAAATACATGGGGAATTCTCCGTAATACATACTTAAAACACAGTATGTATCTGTAAGTAAACGTTAGCTGTATTTGTAGTATTTCTCTCTTCAGCTCTCAAAAACAAGATTTATTTATTATGAAATGTTTTATACATGCTTACACTAAGCAATTGTACAAATATATAAACAAAGAAAAATCAGACATATTCAAGTAAAGATACAATATAAGGCAATGACAAATGTTCTACTACATTGTACTTGCTACTTTGCCCAGACTAACCAGTTTGTATGGCAATATTGACGGCTTACAACATAACAAGTCACAGACTCTTTGATTTGAAATATTTTAGCTTAGGACTGAATTTGGACAGTGAACCTAGTCCAACAGAAACATGACATAATCTTGCAATCCACTATTGCAAGCCTATAGTGGATTAATTTCTATTGTTTTACATAAATATCCTCCACCAACCTAAGTAAATGTTTAAATACAAATTTTACAAGCGTCCGCTGAGACAATCAGGATTTAATATTTGTGGTCTCAGAAGTCTGCAGGCTAAACTCTGGAGCTGATGGACATCAGGACTGCTGCAGGCTTCCAGTATCACTCTCCATTGTGGCCTTTCAGATCTCTTCTTATGATGTCATTCACTAGAAGACATTCAAATAACAAAGGTGAGCAATCACAACAATTGGATGAAAAAAACTATTATATTCTTAAATGAATCATATGCACTGGTTTTACATTTACAGCTTTACAGCTATATCTGTGCATTTTTATAATACTGCCATTATTTGAAGTTGACAGTAGAGATGACATGAGATGGGAAATTAGATTTCAAGCAGAGATGCTGATGTTTGTAAGCGGTCCTTTGAATGCCAAAAAAGTGTCACAGAAAGTTTCTTAATTTCACCCAATTTAATTACTCTGACGTTCACTAGATGGCTCTGTTTTACTGAAAACAGTTTATCTGCAGTAACTAAGACGAATAACTATATTTACAGTGTTTTTTCTTTTTTTTTCTGGATAAAATAATACTAAATATGATAAAAGTTTTTTTATTTTATATTTCATATTGAGAAACAATGACAAAGACAGTAGTATACTTGCTTCTGATGTGAAGTAAAACACTATTACTGCAGCCTGTTTCAGAGACTAGAACAAAGGCCATTGCTGATCTCTTTACCACTAGTCTATCTGCATTTATTTGCCTATGCAGTACAGTTCCTGTTTCTGTTTTCCATCTCAAAGGTGAGAAGGTAACATTTCTTTCAAACAAGGTTGCTGAACATTGTTTCATGTGCGTTAGAAAATGAGAGTCAGACAGAAACTGATAGGAAAGTGGATAGATAGACCCAACAGAAAACCGCGAGGCAGGATTTGCAAGCGTACAGTTGCACTTTGCTTGTATGCATTTGCAGACTGGACCACAAATACACATCCCCAGGTTTTTACATTTCGCTGTGCTGTTTGTTCTATTTTTTTTATAATAGATAAAAAGGGGTTTCTTCTTTTGTATTTAGAAACCAAACAGAAAGGTTTTAGACCACGTGTGAGTGATTCATTGACACATTATCCTAACATTTTGCCAATTTGCCAAACTACAGTCAAACATAGAACATAAAGTGTCACTAATAAAAGAATCAAGACCTACAGTAATATCACATAAATGTTTGAACACTGCGGCGTGTACTTCTTGTAAGCACACTGAATCACGCAGTAGAATAATACTCACCATCGTCCAAATAGGCGTAGCTGAGGTTCTCTTGTTTGACTGTGACCCTCTCTGGAGTCCGTTGTTCATGGTTCCCTCTGCTTGGCTCCACTCTGCATCCTGCCTTTACTTGACCTTGATCTTGGATGTATCTCGAAGGCGGAGACTTCCCCAACGGCAGCGACGTCTGCACAAAACTCTGAGGTCTCGACACCAAACGGGCCTCGAATGAATCGCCAACCTGAGGACCTTCACTTAGTTTGCCCACAGGGTTTCTGGCACTAATACACTCACTGGGGTTGGATACTTGATGGGAGCATTTTGGGGACCAACCGTGTAGTGTGGCAGCAGTGTTGCTGTAAGGTTGATTTGCATTGTGGTACAACACAGGGCTGTTGATCAAAGTGCCGTCTTTGGACTGGCAGTACACTGGTTGGCCATCCAGCTGACCAGATGTTAACATGCAGTCTCTGTAGTCTACAGTGGTTAGATGGTACAGTGATGGAGAAACATTGTAGGCTTGAAGGTTGTTGTCATGCTCCAGGTGATGGTAGAGGGACTTCATTGATAGACCTGACAGAGACTGACTGTCTGAGTAGCGGTAAGAATTCAAGTGATAATCGTCCAGCGGTTCTGCTTTAATAGCTGGAATATAAAAAAAAAATGTATAGATTATAACCACGACAGGATCTTGTAGTGAAGTTGAACAATGATGCTTTGAGCTAAAAACAGAATGCTAACGTACTGATATTCTAAAAGTAATGTTTCCCATTTCCACATCTTTCTCATGTTAGCATTTTAAAAAATAACTATTCAGGAGTATAAAATTACACTCAGTGAACTATGCTTCTAAAAAGTCCAGGATAGATGAGAAATATTCAGTTGTACTGATTTCCTGTATGCTATTATCTCATAGGTATAGGAAGCATTAGTACAGTCACATATTTTCCCCTTGACTACCAGTGGTAATTGCCCCCCCCCACGCAAAACCCTTTGTTGTGGCTGCAGTTCACTGCAAATAGAAACTGGCTGATTGGTTTTATTTGATTCAAACTTCTTGTAAAATCATTGCATCATTTGAAATCTCCCTTTAATTGTGTAACAGTGAAATCTAATCTCATTGAAGTTTATCAGTTTCCTGTATTTTTTAGGTTTTGCCAGAAGATTTATCCTTTTTATCGGAGCATGTGTGACTTCTTTTTGCTACATTAGTTAAAATTTTTAGTTTATTTTCATTTTCTGTTTGTTGAACTCGTCAACATAAGGCTTGTGTTGACAAGTGTGAGAGTTGTATTTCACAGCAATGTCAGCTTTGACTTTTCCCGCCGACCCTAAGGTGAGAACTGTTGACCTTTCAGCTACTTTCAGTTTAGCAAACATTCGAGGTAGCCCCTTTTCTATGTAATGGAAGAGTTGAGTTGGCTAAACAGATGCAGATATATACCTATCGCAGGAGTGTAGATGAAGTGCTGAGGCTGACTGCGTTTCTTCTTCCCATTGACGACATAGAAGTTGACTTTGGCTGGATGACAAATATTCTGGTCTCGATAAGGAGGGACCTCAACAAACAGCATATTCTGAACGAAGATTGCAACAAAATTTAAAAAAAGAAAATCAGATTTAAGGCAAATTGTTGAGTAGAAACCAAAATATGTGGGCTGCCCAAGTCTTTTGTGTTTCAGATCCAAATGAGAGAAATACAATTCTTTGAATATGATGTACAATATGCATGTAGCAGGTCTGTGTTTTGTTTCTGTTTGGAGGATGTGTGAATTGGTAAAAATGGCAGACAACACTGTTTTAATAAATAAATAAAAATATGCATCAGTACAGATTAACTCACAGCCTGTGTTTTGTCTCTGTCCACAGTGGCCTCCACCTCCCAGATTTGCTGCCCATCTGAAAGTGCAGGTAATATTTCTTACCAAGTCATAGTTGAAAACACTGAGTCTTAACCTTTTAACATCTTCACACAAAGACGTTTGTAGCTGCATGCTCCACCTATAAGCACTACTAATTCATGTCTTGGATGATGAAGTGTAAAACTTACTACTGGGAGTTTGTTAAGATGAGCCAACACATCTGCTTGGTGTGTCATCGTGTTTATCAGACATACCGTGTATAAATGAAAGCGATATTACTCTCAGATAGAACGTAAAAAAAGCCTGTCTGTGCGAAAATAAAAAGCATGTTTGATCGAGTGAAGAATCAATGCATTGGAGGACACAAGTCCTGTCTTCAATTGACAGTAGAGCATTTTAGCACATTCAAACACAGACAGTGGAAAACCGGTTTGTCTTTTATGTCTGGTTTAGTGTTTCATTCCCACTTCAGTTTACCTGCTGTTTCTGCTTTCTACCCACGCTTTAAAAAAAAAGAAAGAAAAAACAGCTTATGCTCTGGGTCTGAATCTTTATCAGTCTTTCTAACCACATCCTGTTGCATAAAACCCCACACCAAGCAACAGGGAGGCTTTACATGCAGTCGACTGTACCCATCCTGCTCTCAAACCATGTAACCCAACAAATTTGTGTGGGCAGAATGGAGCCGTAACAAGGTGAGAAATTTCCATGTAGAAATAAATAAAAAGTTTAGAATAATGGTTCATTTTGTCAGTGTCAGAGAGTGGGCTAAAGGAAGATGTGCGTCACTGAAAGTTGATGTTGCCTGGGCAATATGCAAATAATCTAAAAATACAAATACTACACGAGTTGGTGACAGGATAGAGAGGACGTATCTGGGTGTTGAATAAAGCATTGCTCCATTTTATTCAAAGAAACTACTTGCTACTATTTGAGCTCCATAACACTCACGTGTCAAGATAGCATACAGGTATAACCATGAGCTCACTGACCTCTAGGAGTCTTGACTGTGCTCATACATAAATTATAACATGTTAGATTTGAACAGAGCTTAAGGTAACATGCTGCTGCTGGTGGCTTTTAATTTACTATGCAAACATATGAGTAGTATAAAATGTGTGAGTTAAAACAATCAAACCTCCCTGTGCCAAATAAACAAATCTCACCTTGTGTCTTCTCAGAGAATATCACCTTGGAGCCTGGTGTAAAATTTTGTCCAGTGAGGACCATTTGTTGACCACCAAGTGCAGAGCATTGGTCCAGGTCCTGCCTCTCGACTGCAGGGAGCTCCTGCGCTGAACGCTGGGCTGAGAGAACATGACGACACAGACGTATTATTGACCAGCAGGAGTAATAATGCTTCTAATTAGAAAATCTCAGCTTATTGAACAATCACTGAACTGATAATAATGAGAGAAATGTTAAAAACTCATATTAGATGACATAGACTTTAATAACTTTAACTTTAGCATTTTAAGCCTTTCTTAGCCTGTGGCTAGGAATGGAGAAAACCTTCCCCTCAATCAACTAACATCTGTGTTTTATTGAAAGGGTATTAGGTTTATACATACAGATACAATCACTCGTCTTAGTAAGCAGATAAAACCACAACTTTGTCGGTTGCACAGCAATAGGAAGAAAATTCGACTTTGTCAGGACTTAAACACGGCTTACAGCATTCGATAGGGTCGGAAGCAACTTGAAGAGAAAGGAGTTGTCCTCCAGGCTGAGGAATGTGGACCCGAAACACCAAACGTACTCGAGTGTTTTTTCGTCCAATGTCGGTCTCACCATTCCTTAGTTCGATATCTGCGTTTCTCAGCTTTAGGATCCCTACACAGTCAATCCTGAAAATGTAGCAAAAGGCCAACAGAAAGTGCTTTCAGACGTGTCATCAACGATTTCTCATACATACACAACTTTGTGTGTGACTTTTTATTTGCTGCTGTAAACACCTGAGGTCTGAGAGCTCTTTCTTGGTAAAACTCTAGCAAACAGGAAGTGATGCATTTCAACTTTCCATCTGCAACAATAGCAGCTTGATGGGTGGAGAACGTTTTGAAGGTATTTTGTAGGAGATGTGAGTCAAAATAATATCGTGACTGAGTAAAGAAAGTAAGGAACGTTTGGTACAAACACTGAAAAGCACATCCTTCTCAGTTTCACTCACACCACTCTCATATGAGTCTTCGGCTCCAATGGGATCTCCAGCACTTTGGTCCCACTGATGATCCTCTCCATGCTGGACGTGGTGACCGTTTTCCCTGTGATTCGGTAGACCTGGTAGAATGCATGAGGTTTCAGGAGCCTCTCGTCTGCAGTCCCTATGAAGACCTGCAGACCCAGAGGGGCTGTGCCTTGGTACCCACGGAGCTGCAAAGATGATTATATGCATGTTTCACAGTGAATCAAATCCACTTTAATACCAATTCAGTCTGTGACTGCAGAGTAAATCTCTTTTCCCTGTTCCCTAACTGGAATAACCAGAACACTGCTTTGCATCGCCTGTTTGCGCAACAGTGCCACAAAACCCAACAGGGATGGTTTATTAGTTGACTCAGCAGAGCAGTAAACAAAGCAGAAACATTAGTACTAGTGCTTCTATATTAATAAACCTGATTTGCAAACGTTTACGTTGATTTTTTTAGCAGACTGGAGCAATGCATTGCTGAGTAATATGTCCTCTGTCCTTACGTAAAGACATTATTATCCAGGATTTACCACATTTATGATCTTACTACTTTCCGGAAACACTTCTCTGCTAGGACATTGGCTGTGACAAATATGTGAAGTCAGAGTGATTTTTTTTTCTCACTTGCTTTTCTGGTATTCACACGCAGACACACACGAGGCCTCACAGCCTTTAGGCGCGAAACAAAAAAAAGCACCTGAACTTCCGGGTGCCCTCCTTTAGGTGTTTTTACAGCTCCACGGCTTCCCTCAGTCTCATACTGAGCTCTGTGGTGAGATCTGGGCTGTTGTTGTATTAGCAGATCATACGGACCAGACTGACTGGGTAACGGCCACTCTAGTGAGGGGAGAGGAGCCATGGAGAGGGCGCTGGGAAAAGGGACAAACGACAAAAAAGCCGATGGCAAATTGTCAAAACATTTAATCATAGTTCACGCTTCATTTCATTATTGTTAATTAAAAGATTCGACTTCATAGCTCACCTGTGTTTACATTCTAGCTTATCACAAAGACATAAAGCGTCTACAAATAGATAAGACAAACACACCTGTATGCTCCGTGAAGGACTGGGTGAGGCACTGGCCACACAGTTGGCAATCTATAGTAGGCCTCAGACTTGAGCTCGGCTCCAACCCTACCAATCCTCTTCTGTTCACTGGCCCAGTCATACACCTCTCTATATGCACAGTCCTGTCTCTGGGCCTGCTCATGTGCACTTCGTACCACTGCTCTAGGTAAATTGGAGCTGACACTCCAGTCCTCCTGCGGGCCTCCAGAGGAGATCTGAGCTTGAACGTGAAATTCATCCTGACCCTGGTACTGGTGGAGGTAGTAGGACCCCTGCTGCTCATGGGGAGAGGGGATAGGGCTGGGGCTCCGAGAACGCTGCTTAATGGGAGTGGCCCCCTGACAGGAGTGGGCTTGGTCATAGGCACGCTTTCCATGTGGCGAGGCTGAGCGGGAGCGCTGATGGGGAAGCGGCACGTTGACGCAGTGGTGCTGTGGAACCAAAAAGGTTTCATCTGTGATGCTGTTGCGAGGCGAGGTTCCAGGAGAGGAGTGGGTTGAAGAGGTCTGGATTCCTTGGAGGCCCAGGCAGAGGTCTGAGGTGGACAAGCCCATGTTACAGCTAGCTCCATTGGAAGGGGAGACACATGGTGACGCCCCAGGTGAATATATTTCTGCTGGCCATCCTGTGGAGGAGTTACTGCTGGCAGGACTCACACACTCCCTGTAGGCTCCCAAAGCTTTGGAGCCAGGGCTGGGCTCCAGGGTCTGGGAACTGAGGGAGTCACCTGATGGTGTGATCTCAATTCTGGGGCTAGGAGCAGGGATATTCCCTGGTCTTGACGTCAGCCCCAAGGTGTCAAACACAGCTGCTGACAGATTTTCTGCCATCAAGGTGTGAGAAGAGGGGCCATGGCTGGAAGCATCGGTGGAGGTGGAAACATACGCAGTGTGATGGTCAACCAACAGAAGAGGGGTTGGGTTTTCATTCTGTAGGAGGGCGCCTGGATCATCTGTCAGTAACATAACTAAGGAGAGTGAATATGTTCATAGCACCAAATAACTTTTTGACATTAAATCATCTCAATCTTAGACACACCCTCGGTGAAAAACCCCAAATCTATGATGAATTGACTTCAAGAGTTTAACTGCAGGTCACAGAAAGTGTGCAACGGAGGCCTGGAATCACCTCTTTGTTCTTGTCGACACCTCTGTATGTCTGTATATTGGACCATGATTTACTTTCAAAGTAGTTGTGATGTCATTAAACCATAGAGTTAACCGTAGAGCTGAGGTGAAAACAGAGGTTTTTCTACTCGTAGCTAATAAATGTAAATGATGAATGTGAATGTGAACATTATAGACGGGAGTAATAATTGTAATAGTCTTGAGTGTAGCAGCGGTTCCTGACAAATCCAGATTAAAAACTTTTTTTAACCCAATGGTGTATTTATTAGGACATTATGTGTAAACTCAAGGTGAGAACAAAACAATCACTGCATACACACCTTTGTCACAACCGATGGGAAAATCTTCTTCAGCTTGATGGTACAGGAACAAATCAGAAAAGTCCAACTCATCCTGACTTATGTCTTGACCCAGGCCCAAACCTCCAGAACTCATTTCCACTTCTGAATATGAAGTTTTGTCGTTGACAGTTTCTTTTGTAACTTAAAAAAAAAAGAATCGCCAACTAATATAATCTTGCGTGACGGTGCCGCGGGAGTAAACAAGACGGAGTTGCAGTTGTTTAAAACATCAGCAGCTGCTGCTCAAATAAAACATCCAGCACCGCGGCATGAAAAAAAGCGAGAGACGCTTCCTGTCAATGCCGATGATGACAAGCAGACAGAAGGTGCGGACCTCCTGCCTCTCTCTCTCTCTGTGTGTGTGTGTGTGTGTGTGTGTGGACAGAGTGCAGCTCTCTACACACAACCTCCAAGCACAGATCTCATTTCCTTCTGTGTGAATCAAACGACGTGATATCATACACCAGATGTGACATGGATATGCTACATAAGTCAGTTTACTGTGGTTAATTTCAATATATCAATTTATAGTCTAGATTTTGTTTAATTTATTATTTTATTAATTTTATTTATTTATTTTTATCTTTTTATATTAATATTTCTGTGTGTGTGTGTTGACATGGATGGTGAGCTCCCACATAAAAACATTAAACATAACATAGGCACGTGTATACATATACATGTATTATAACACACGTACATACATAGATTATCCACTTGTGGGACTTATTTAATCTTATACACATTTCCCGCCTCTTCGTTGTTGTATAGATACAGTTGTATATTGTGCGCACGTTGTATTTTGTATTTGAAGGCTTTCTGTGGTTATTATTCATTTTACTCACACTTTATGTGGGCCAAATAGGAATTCCTTTGCTCTCGTGGTTAGATGCAGGTTAGTTGTGCACTTTTGGCCACTGGGTGTCACTGCTGCACAATCCTCCCCTACAAACATCTGGCGTTGCTGCAGTCCGGCCCAATCTTACGCTGCCCAGTCTTCCACTACCTGTTGTTGCATCTGGCCGCACAGAGATGCTGGATGTACGTCACTGAGGTATCTGTCCTTGGTGCTGTTGCCTTGTCGAAGTGAAAATGCTTCCGTCCCACTGACAGAGGCTTAACTCCGATAAGTGCAGCCTAGTTGGGGAGATATCAGGGTAAAAGCTTGAGGAAAGGAGATCTGTTTCATGTTGGAGAATAAAAGCTGGCGGTGGCAGACGCGCTGGCTCTATAGCTCAGTGGTTAGAGCACTGGTCTTGTAAACCAGGGGTCGTGAGTTCAATCCTCACTAGGGCCTTTTTGTATATTTTGTATTTAAAATCAGTAAGTAGAGTTTCGATGTCTCGATGTGAAACACCTATATGAAGACTCTTCAGAAAGTGAAAAGTACCATAAAACCGTTGTTCTGGTTTAATGTACTTACTGTAAGTTGCTTAAAATACAGCAGCCATCTGCCCTAACTGGTTGGGGTATGTGGAAAGTGGAAAGAAAAGGTACAAAGAGAGAGGGACGAGCAGAGAACTACAAGAGAAACACAAAGTTAACGACATGCAATGGTGGGATATAAATGATTAGGGAGAGGAGAGGAGCTCAGTGGATCACGGAGGGCCCCCAGCTGTCGAACTCTATAACAGCATAACTGTAACCTGGTTCAATCACCTGAACCAAATTTGTATCTGAACTCTAGAGGTCAGTATACACACATATGTTTTTTTACACAATAGTCAATCTCTATTACTCATGTGACACTATTAAGTTAAAAAAAACATGAACATTTAGTTTTGTTGTTGTCTGTTGCATACTGGTTAGTGACTATGAATTTGGAGAAATGTATTAGAAAGAAGTGGTAATACTCGACTAAAACACAGTGCAACGCCTTAAACTTGTATAGTTAATGTTCTTTGTCAAGCTCCACCATTCATTGCACATTGTTAGCAATATCACAATAATAATATAATATAGCAATAATATTGTATATTTGCATTAAGTAAGAAAGCATGAGTACCTGAACAGTTATTAAAGAACAGTTTCCCCCCAGAGGTCATGAGTTTGATTCTGTATGAGGCCACTGAGTACAAAAGTTCCCAGCAGCGTTTAGTGTGTCTGTGACACCATCTTGTAATCACTCAATTCCCATATCAGAACCAGAAACACAAAGATTGTTTGGTTTTAATATATTTATTAAGGTAGTTTTTCTGTGAATAAAATAGGTCTCTACACAAAACAATGTACACTATTTCAATATTATATTTGCATTTTATATACACAATGAAAATAAAAAATATGTATGACACATATATCGATATATATCTATATATGTATATATAAATTATTTAACAAGGAAAAGTAAAGTAAAAGTTTAACATCTACATACACGTGTCTGAGGTGAGAATATTACATTAAGATTTGAGAACAGCTGCCTTCTATAGTATTACATGTACATAAGACCGGGCATTTTGGTCAGTCATTAACAATCATAAGTATATTTTTAAATACGTTTGAGGTATCTGTGGCACGATTACATTTATAATAGTTCTTGTGTAAGTATAATAGTTTATCTTTGTTCTATGTACAGAGCAGCAACACAAGGAGTCACAAGAACATCAGGGCCTGGGAAACAGAGGTATTGTCCTTCTGTCACATGTCCAGAAGAGTTGAATATAGATCCTGAAAAGAAAGAGGAAAAATTAATAATTAGTGTATTCAGATTCATGTCACAGATATAATTTCTGACTTATATTTAAGTCTGTCTTTTCTTAAGTATGAATCGCTGCTATAAAGAAATAGTTTCTATTTCTGCTTAGCAATTTATTTCTTTATGAGAGTTATACGAAGAGACTGATAACATACAGCAGCTAAATTGCTACAGCGAAAAAGAGAAGTGTACAAAAATGAGTTTAGAGATGAAAGTTTTCCTCTCACCTCATCTCCTGATGAAGGCGACTGGCAGTTCTCTGTTGGGGACCAAAAGTCCCGAATGGATCACATCGAGTGGCTCATTATCAGTTGCCACAATTTCAAAGTCTCTGACCAGCTGAAAGAAAGACAAACGGATTTGAATAGTGTGTTGTGCTGTTAGTGAGCCTCTCTAGCTCAGTGGTTCCAGAACTGATCTTGTGAACCGAGATTGTCAGTTTAATCTTCACTAGACTCTGACTTATGTGTAAGGTCACAGAGTACAGATTTGCTACCTGTAGGGTTTGTGGATTAAAACGATTTAAATCCTCTATCAAGGCCAAATTCTAAAGAAAACAGATCTAAACTACATGTGTGCTTTCTCATACATTTGATCCTCTCTAGGGCCCCAGCTTCTGTTTGAGGTCACCAAGTACATAGGTCTGAATGTGTGAATATGAATGTCACAGATTTGCTCCCAGTGGCTGTTACTGTGTCTGCACAATTGGCCTATAATGGTTTGAATTTAGTATGACGCTATAAATACGGGCATTTGAGTGATGGTTTATTCTAACTGTTCACTCTAACATTTTATTTAATCTTACCCAGCACATGGCCAACTGCAGCTGTAGTTCTGCCAGCCGCCGGCCGATGCACATCCTCTTTCCGATGCCAAAGGGAACATGAGCAAATGGGTTGATGGTGCTAGTCTCCCGAAGCCAGCGCTCAGGTTTGAACTGCTTCACATCATCAAAGTACTCATCATTACAGCCGAGCGCATGGGTGTTTATCATCAAAACTGTCTGTAAATGAAGGAAAATGACAAATAAACATTGATTTATGAAAAATCTGATATCTTTATTATTTAGTCATGAGTGAAATGCTAATAAATACCAAAAAGTTAGTCTCATGTCAGGTAACTAAGCCACTTACTCCTTTGGGAATGGCATAATCTCCCAACACAACGTCTTTGTCCAGGGTTCTGCTGGTGAAGGGAACTGATGGTGATAACCTGTAAGAATTTGAAAAAGCACATGAGGATATGGCCTCAGTGATGCTATAGTGTAGAATAATGAATAACACACAAGCTCGAAAACATTGGTGTAAACATACTCCACAGTGTAAGAAGGGGTGAGATATAATCTCCAGTCACAGGTCATATACATTCCCTGTGCGATGTGGTTATGGTATTAGCCTTAAATAACACGTTTGACAACTTGTGACTGCCCGAGATGAAAGGGAAAGTAAAACCGTAAAAGGGGTAGGAAGTGATTGGATTTAAGCTGGGACCAGTGGTTGTTGCTAATCGTGGCACGATATCTCATAAAGCTTGTTTTTGAGCCAGTCATGTGTCACTTTTGCCTTTTAATCTCCGTGGTAACGGGTGAAATCATGATGCAGTCAGTGAGTCTGATTTGTACCTTCTGACTACTTGAATGAACCAAATTTGAAATGATGTCATGTGTAGCTGCAGCTATTTCTAACTGCATTGTTACGCGTGGGCAGTTTTTTGGAAGTCGCTGCATTATTTTTGCTGCCTCCAAATGCCTTTTTCCACTGTGACCCTGTTATACTGTACCTCATAGACTCCTTGAGGCAGGCTTTTAGGTAGGGCATGCTCTTGATGTGCTCTCCACACGGGTCCTGGTCGGGAGGCACCACCTCTCTAATCTCCTTCAGCAGCTTCCTCTGGGCGCCAGGGTTACGTGACAGGTTGAAAATAGCCCACAGCATACTGTTGGCGGTCTGAGAAATGTAAACACGGTGTGACAGAGGGAGAGGGAGGAAGTGAGTGGGAAAAAAAGGGGAAGGAGGCAAAGAAGAGATGTCACTTAGTGAGGCAGATACTCTAAGTGCATTCCTCCGTGGGGTACTGAAGGGAGCTGAGGAATGTTTAGGGTTCCTCAGTTACATCCACACCACATTCATTTTGTAACTGCAGCACCTGTTTGTTTTAGAGGTTGGACAGTTTTTTTTCTTAACCCACTTGAAGGAAAATAGGCGAAAGGTAAAACATTTAAAAGGCTGACTTGTTTTCATAACTACTGTACGAGATAGGCTGCTGCTGTGTGCTAACATCATACAAACGATGAGCGGGGCGCTGGTTTTATTCACTGGCGTGCTTGTGGTAGGGCTTATTGAATGCATTGTGACTCTACAAACTAACGAAAGCTGTGCGTAAATGTACATTTGTTTCCCAATACTTTCCAGCGAGGTTGTGCTTCCTGTGACTGTTGAAAATGATATAGCGTCGTGTAATGTCATCAACCTTATCATCCTATTTTGAATGAATAAAATCTAGCTCTGCAGTGCCCTCTGTCTCAGACTTGTTTCTCTCACTTCCTCAGCTCCACTTATTTACTTTTGATGGAGATAAACCTTGAAATGTGAGGTTTTCTCTTTTACTAGCTACCATGACATTGAACAGACATCAGAAATGGAATCAATCTTTTCCTGTAACTCTCGGAAAGACAGCTAATACATTTCTAAATCTAGTCTAGTAAATCTGGATCAGGATCTGTGTGTATGACCGCAGCTCAAATTAAAGCTCACCGTCTCAACTCCTCCAATCTGTAGCTCGGTGATGGCCGCGTACAGCTCCTTCTTGGAGAGACGGCTGTTTTGTAAAATGTCCCCAATTAAGTCATCAGGAGCTCTGGTGTCGTTCCGCTTCAGCTTCTTGTCAATGTAGACTTTAGCTGAGGAAACACAAATTCAGTAATGATGCAAATATATTGACTGACATTTAGGTTGCATTAACGTCCACTTACAGGATATGAACAGTGACATGGATGAAATGGCATTTATGAATTTAAAACAGTCAAATAGTTTTATTATTATGTCTGAGTTCAGCCCGTTCAGCCAGTTTGTCCAAAGTCTGGTGTTTTGTCTTGACTTCACAACATTATCTGAAGTGTATGAGAATATAAGGCACCAGAAATCAAGAGTTTGATACTTGAATACTGAATCTAAATGACTGACAGTCAGTCTGTGTGAGACAGAGTCTGTAACCAGCCACAGCCAAATAAACAATACAACCAGCATCATCTTCTTCCTCCGTCAGACCCCCACCACCCACCCACCCACCTCCTGCTACTACAAATATTTGGCAGAGTTCTCCCTCTTAGGTCACGCAGTTTACTACAACCCAGAGTGCCAAGTACAGTACACAAAGAGCTGAGGCACCCAGTTCATGTATCTCACTACTGCCCTCCCCTTGCTGCGCTTGATTTGTCATCTGACTGGAAGTGAGCAAAAACTAAGTTGTACGTCACAGAAGAAACGGGAGTTGTGAAATAGAGGAGGGGGTTGTATGTATGTTTCCCTGTGGTGTAATGTGGTACCTGTGCTGAAGATACGGTCCCATGCTGCTGTGTGGTCACGCCATATTTTGGTGTTGAGTCTCTTGTGGATGTGCACCGGTGTGACCATCATCACACCAAACGTGCTCATCATCTGTAAACAAAACCACAGAAGGGAAACTTATTAGACACTAAACCATCCGTCACTATATAAATATTTAATGCAATCCTTTCTAGAGTCTTCTGTTTGTTCTCGAGCCTCCTGTCAGTGTATGATGCGGGGCGGCTCAGTCAGACAGCCATTCAGACTGACCTTAACTCAGGTGAACCTGATGAACTATAACTGTCAGTGTCAGTGTCCCACAGATCACCACAAGTGTCCTCTCCTGCCGCTATGAGAGGTAATAACAAGGTGTACTCACTGTCTTCACAGCGGTGATGAAGTTCATGGCTTCCTCATTGACCTTCTCTTGGAGCAAACCAAATCTCTTGTCATAGAGGACGAGGCAAATGGCTGAACGACAAAGAAAGAGTGAAGAGCTAAATCAGTAAAAAACTCATTTTTAATGCATGGACAATCTGGCACGTTTCTGGAGTAATGGGCAAACAAATAACTGCAGAGCAGAGTTATATTTACTAATGGATAATCTCACATCTAATTCCAAAGCTGTGGGTTTTTAACTGTTGTTAGACACAAACAACAGGTTACGTTTCATCTTGAACACAGTAGGTGAACTTACTCTCAAACGACCATTTGTTCAGCTCGAAGTACAAGTCTTCAATCTTTCCACTGTCGTTTATTTTTCCGACTCTGGCAACGAAATCCAGCAGCACCTGTTCGGGCAGACGACACGTGTAAGGAAAAACTGCTTCTTCTCCTTTCCATGAAGACTGGCCGAGTCGCCTCTACCAGACTCTTACCTGGTTAATTTTCCCATCGAGCTTCACCACCTCTGTTGGTTTCATGAGTTTCTGCTGAAACGCGCTCCTCACTCTCTGCCAGTCTTTTCCCTCTCTGCAGAGCAACGTTACACATGTTCTTTAGTGCGCTTTCAAACGAACCACCTTCTCCTGTCTGCTTCCACTTAAGTCTGCGTCCTGGTGTTGAATAAAACGGCTACTTACAGGATGAGCAGTCCGTACGCCTCGTCTCTCATGTCCCTGTATGCTTTCCATGGTTTGACCTCCAGTCTCTGAGGGTAACTTCCCTCCTTTCTGTAGAGCGCCTCCAGCAAGCAAGGTGCGCCAATGTGCACCGACTCGAAGGAGCCCAGCTTCATCCGGAAAATCTTCCCGAATTTCTTGTGATAATCAACCTAAAACCATATAAGTAGGGAGAAAACACATGAGCATGTTGTATTCTGAAACATGTTCGTGTCATTAAAACCAGGCGGTGTTACCCATACCCATAACAAAACATGGACAACTGGGGAGAAAGTTTACCCTACCAGAGCCTCGTGTTGTCTTGTCAGGCCTCCTTTGCGCATGAGCTCAACGAAGCTGCCGACCAGCGGCCAGTTTGCGGGCCCCGGCATCGCGTCCAGGCTGTGCGCTCTGGAGGCAGCGTGAGCGCATGGCGCTGCCTCCACAGCATCCTTCTCTCCCAGCACGCACACTGAGGATGTTGGCTTGAAGTGCTGTAACCCCACAGGCTTCTTCTTCAGCAGCTCAACAATCTGAGGAACTTTTTTGATTTGCGCCCTCATCCTTAAATTCGTAGCTTTCTTTCTCAAAATGCGGAAATGTCTAATGTTTAGCTCTGTACTCGTAGCCAAGCTCTTCTTTGTTATCTTGGGGTGTTTCTCTTTCTTGGAATTGTCAAAGCTCACCGCAATATATATACCCTGAGAGTGTTTATTCTTGACGTGCACCGAACCAATCAGGGGCCTGTCCTGCATTGTGTGGCCGACGAGCCCACCATTCATTTATGGATCCACGTTTGGAGGATCGTATGACCCCAGATAGACCGAGGAAGTGCCCTCGCTCCCCCTGGCTTTATAAATAAACACACAGGCCACAGCGCAGGTGACGCGTTTGCTCGAACCGTGTTTCAGTGTGACCCGCGATGGGAAGAAGCGAAACTTTGGCAAAGCAAATACTACTGCCACACTTTTGCACCGTGGGCAAATATTTGACAGATTGGAGGTTGTGTGTGTTTGCTTTGTTTGTGCTCGGAGTGTGTGCTCTGTGTGGAGAGGTGACAGAGGGTAACTGGGCATTTTCAGACCAGTCCTTATTTCTCATCGTTAATTAGTATGTACCCTGCACAGACAGTACTATTAAAAGTTAGATTGCCTAATTGTCATTTCAAATGTGGTAATCCTCAGAAACGTCATTTAACTTAAAGGCTTTCGATTTAGCAACCGTTAAACTAATATGTAGCTACATGGTTCAAAATCATCAGTCAAAAAAAGTGCGAAGTTTACTATTTGATATTTTATTTTTTGGACACCTTATATGAGTTGGTGGATTTGCCTTAACCTACCACTTGGGTCTCTGTCTCTCGCTGCTGTTACAAACATGAGCACACAAACACACACCCCCTCCAAACTGGCATGACTTGAATAACATGTGCAGAGGCCCCCTGTAACCCTATAAAAGTGCTTATTCACAGACTCTCAGGTGGCATCTGAACAACCTTGAACTCTGACTGATGTTTGCTCCACTGAGGAGCCAGCCAGAGTATCCCCAGATGTAACACACGCACACACACACACAACTCCCCACTCCCTCCAAAAAGAGCAGAAATAAAAAGAGAAGCAGCACCCACGCCCCCACGTTTACATGCCTATTTATTTGTTTTCTCCTGTGTCAGACAATACCAGACATACTATGAAATAGATAACTGTCAGCTGATGCAGATTTTGTCCCATCACTGTTAATGCATCAACAAAACTGATCATTAATCAATAACTGACCTACATAATTATCAGTTACAACAAAAATACCCAATGATATAACATTAATGACAGTTAATAATAGGCTATAAACATGGTCAGTATCTGTGAAAGAATTAGGGACCAGTTCCTTCTTATGTTTTTTTTAGATGTCTTGAACACTAAATGTGCAGAAACCAGCTCAACAACAGGGAATGCAACAATAGCATATGTTGGAGAGAAATATAACTGTGAAAGCTGTGGGAGTTCACTACAAGCTCATCTGAACATCCACTGTGTGTCCAGGTCACAAACATTAGAATTAAAAAAGACAAAAACAATGTAGATTTGATTTATCAGTTTTATATTCATCATATTTTTTATTCATTACAATGTGACTTCAGGTGTTTTTTGTAAAGCAAACATCTGAACTTTAACCAGTTACCAGATGCTGTCACCTTTGAACAGAGTCAGTTAAGTTGTCTCCCTTTTTTTTAAATGCTAAAAGTTATCTAAAAGCTGCTGCGTGAATTGTGTGCACGTATACAGCCACCAGAGCGGTGGCCTATAACATATTCAGCTAACTTTAGGAGAGAAAGCACAAGCACAATTTGGGAGAATGTAAAAAACTAAATAACAAAACACCTCTCAAGAAGAAGGAAGAACATTTTTAATATGGGAATAAAAATACAGGCAAAATACATTTACAAGCACTTTTTGATGACTACAAATTAGCTATGAAATGAAGCAGAGGGACATCTTCAAAACTAAAAATCACCATGATTAAACTGATACTTCTACTTTGGAAACTCAAACATCCTTAGAAAGCTGAAATGATTAGTCAGTACATCAATCAACTGATGAAGAGAAACTTAATCAGGAAATTGATTAACAGTTGCCTGGGGTCACTGGTTTCAGTCGTTTTGTAAGCGAAAACATCACTGCTGCTGGTGCCCTTTGTTGTCTCGTCAGATACCAACCTGAATACGGAAAAGATATGTGGACAAAAGCAGTCTGAAGATATGACTTTGGAATTTAGATGTGAAAATCTGCAATAAGTAAATAAAAACAAAAAGTGAGAGCAGGAGGTTGATGATCAAGGCTTTACTTCAACCTCGCCGTGTCCTGGTCTCTTCTGTCACTGTCACCAACAGCTGGCACCGGCGCAATTTGTAGAGAAAACATGTTTTCTTCTGATGTTCTATGTGTGCAAATAGTATGCAATACGCTCTATGACCTCATGTAGAATAATTGTTAAAAGTTTTGTAACAGATTTTATGTTCTGAAATTGAAGGTATATTTGCACAAATTATATGCATTCAGTCAGTATCTGTCAAACTAATATTACTTTAATGCAGAGGTGGATCCATACATTTTAAAACTATATATTGTATCATTATATCTTGGAAAATATTTTTTTAGGTATAAATGAGAAAAAAAAAGTTCTTTAAATACTAATTCAAACTTCAATTACTGTACCTTTATGTTATTAAGTTAGTATAAGGTCTTTCAAGGACCTAAAATTTTGTTTACAAATAAAGTGGTGAATAATATTCAATTTGAAGGCTATAAAAGGCTTTTGGACAAACAAGCAAGTTTTATGTGTAGAAACATCTCCTCAGCGTGATTCCTCCACCACCATACTTCACAGTTGGGATGGTGTGAAGCATGGTTGGTTGATGGGGATGTTTTATGATGATGTTCCGTGTCTACTCTGGCCAAAACTGAATTTCTGTCTCATCAGACAGAGCCATGTACCAGTTTGCAAACAAAATAACAAAACTAAAAGAACAGTAAACAAAGTTCTTTTTCGGTATTTTGTCTATGTATTCATTTTATATGTCTTTTGGGAAGCCTTTTTTCTCATTTATGTAAAATTTGTCTTTTTTTGTCCTTGCAACATCAAAAACAATGACAATTAAGGCTTTTTGATTTTCCCTGATTTTTTTTATTAGAAGAGATAATGATACAAAACATAGTTGTGAATATTTTGTTGACTCCATTTTGGTATAGTAAATTTTCACATACTACTGATGAGGTTCAGCATTGCCATTCTGTCTAGACCCCCTTTGCCCCCAAGCAAAATTTTCTAGATCCGTCCCTGCTTCAAGTCACGAAGAACCCCTCTTAATGTCTGCATAAACTCTCCTGTCTGAGGCGCTGAAGCTGGTAACTACTTTATAGAAGTTGTAGGTCTCATAGTGGCCTCCCCCCACTAGTCCTCAGTTATTGAGAATGGCATAAGTCATATTCCTTCTACCTCCAAATGATAGATTTGACTGTACTCTAAAGGTAAAGTAGGTGACTTAATAATTATAATAGAGCCACCCCCTGTTTTATGCTGTTCAATAATCTTGTTAGGTGTAGTTATTGTCCAGAACACTGATCTAAAGTAGAAGAGCAGGGAGATGGAGCACTGAGCAGAGTAGAGTGGATTGATTTCAACTCATACTAGTGCTACAACATAGTAGCTTTAACCTCCTAGGACCTGGGTCCACATATGTGGACATCACATTTTGGATCGTCTAAACCAAAATAAAGAATTTTGCTCTACAAGACATCCCTGATATCCACTTCTACTGTTTGTACTTTGTTACAGACAAACATCTTCCAGCAACTGTTAGCAGCACTTCAAATGAGCCATTGCTCAAAGCGGAACAATTGTTGTTTCTCATTCTTATTCTCAGGACAAATGTTGAGTTTTGCATCACTGCTCGGCGGCCTGGTAGCTCAATGGGTTGGGCGTCAGACTGGGATGTAGGAGGTCGCAGGTTTGAATCCCGTCTGACTCTTAATCCATTCCCTACCAGGTGTGTCCCTGAGCCAGACACACAGCACCAGCTCCCTGTAAGTCGCTTTGGATAAAAGCGTCTGCCAAGCAAAGTAAAGTAAAGTAAAGTGCTCAATTGTGGCTGTTTTTTTAATGTTTTCACATGTGGACATAATTTTTCTTAGAAACTACATCACATAAAAAGATACTTCTTTGTTTTTACATTCATCAGGTCACAATTAGCCAAAATAGCAATGAGAAATTAAAAATACATGCCATGACAGTTCGGGTCTTAGGAGGTTGAATACTAGCCACAATGTGTAATCTACAAAGCAGGAAACATACTGTATATCAACATGAAACAACATAAAAATCAAAAAACCCTTCACTGTAGAAAGAAAGAATACATGAGTAATCACAGAAATAAATGAAAGCATTATATACAGAACTATGTGGGTTATTTGTTTAAAATCAAATCAATATCCTGATTGTTGACCCACTGAGGCTTACTCATTGTCTGCATCACCTCTATTGCAGCGTGACTCAATTTACTCTGTTTCTTACACTCGGTGAGAACTTTGTAGTCGGGCCGTCAGCATGCATAGAGATAAGTGATGAACTGTAAGAGAGGGGGCAGCTGACCTTCTCAGGCATCAGTGGTGTCATCAGCACACAGGGCAGGCAAACCTGATGACTCAAACTCACTCATGTCAAAAACGACTAGCAGGTCAGTGAGTTCGGTTATTGGGTTTGAAGTGGAGGCTACTCCTCACACATGGTTGCAGGCTCATGTGAAGAAGGAGGGCAGTCATGTGTACACACAGAGATGCACATTCATATATGAAAGCACAAACACACATTCATGTGTGCTGTAACGGACTAACATGCTCCAAGAGGCCACAAAGGAGGAGATTAGTTTGGGTCCGTAGAAGATTGAAATGCTTTGTACAGTCACAGCAGCCTTACTGGACACAGAGAGGCACTGACCTAACATATACAGTTAGGTGCCCCCTTACCCAAAGCCCACCCTTACACTAAGAATGAAAACATTTACAACAGATGAGGAGTGAAGTCATGGAAAACGAACACCCCACCATCACATCATTCAACCCCTGCCAGTGTGCTTTACCCTATAACTCTGCTCGCGGAGTTGTTTTTAAGTAGTGTTGAGGCAGGCAACGGATTTTCATTCATGATTCAAGATTCAAAACACTTTATTAGTCCTTCAGGGAAGTTGTTCTCACTGTTTGTCTCACTTTATCTGTCAGCTATTCAGCTATTACTTCACAGTGTTTCAGTGCAACCCAATTTGCTCCCCAATGAGAGTTAAAATCTTTCAGATTGTGTTCATTTGTTGGGTCTTGCAATATACTACAGATTATTGCCTCTGTTCAAAAAGCAGGTCAATACCATTGATGGAGCTGCTGCGGAAGAAGATCTCAGTGAACTCGCTGACCCCCTCTCATAAACTGAGCCACCTCCTGGCTGCATTCAGCTCAATGTCTGGTTCAGGATCCCCTGGGTGGAGGAGGATCGACCTCCACCCTATCTGAAAGCAACAAGCTGAAGGAGAGGAGTGTGTTGGGGGCAGAAGGAAGGCCATAGGGCGTTTCCTGAAACATCAATGCAGGCAGCAGAAAAATCAAATGTGGGGTCAAAAATCAGTTATTTCCTGATGAAAGTGCTGAGTAAAGCTCATAGAAAAGGCAGTGTTGATGTTTGGACATGCTAGCAGAATGGCTTTAGTTTGTCGCACACATCACTTTTGTGCTGACTTAAATATCTCTGCCCCTCAACATTTCTACTTTCCTTGGCAGACACTTTTATCCAAAGCAACTTACAAGGAGCTAGCGCTGGGTGTCTGGCTCAGGGACACACCTGGTGGGGGATGGACTACGAGTCAGACAGGGTTTCGAACCTGCGACCTTCTGCATCCCAGTTTATCAGTTTATAAAAATTATGACTTTTTTCAAAAATGTAATGTAAACCTTTTTTGACAGCTTTTACTTTAGTATATTTACTGGCAGTAGATATAGTGGTACTGGTGGTGGTATGTTACTTTACCTTTGCTTGGCAGACGCTTTTATCCAAAGCGACTTACAAGGAGCTTGCGATGTGTGTCTGGCTCAGGGACACACCTGGTAGGGTATAGATTAGGAGTCAGACCTGGGGTTCGAACCTGCAACCTTCTACATCCCAGTCTGCCGCCCAACCCATTGAGCTACCAGGCCGCATGGTATGTAATTCTTTTGGCATCTTTCCAGAAATTCAAATAGAAATACTGTCTCTCTCCTCTTGCTGCCTCAGGGTTTGTTTAGGTTGCTATCCAGTATCAGTCCCATCTGAAGGCAACTGCAGGTTGGATTATTGTCTCCGTAATCTCTGTTATAT
Organism: Microctenopoma stevenorrisi; assembly: GCA_032270685.1. NCBI lineage: Eukaryota > Metazoa > Chordata > Actinopteri > Anabantiformes > Anabantidae > Microctenopoma > Microctenopoma stevenorrisi. Next base: position 16,598,320 of record JAUMTR010000022.1, read on the forward strand.
TAATTTATTAGATATATATTTATTTGTTTCACGTCTGTGCTGCTGCATGCTGTGATGTAAATGTATATATATTTTTTTTTTCATTTAAGTAACCAAATATATTAATGTAATAAAAAAAAGAACAATATATATATATACATATATATATATATGTATATATATATATATATATATATATATTTATACATTTTTTTTCACTGTCTATTTTTTTAACTTTTTTATTTCACGGTCTGTGTTGCTGCACACCAGGTTACATGTCAGGGTGTCCTTGGACAACACTCTGATACCCTGTGGTAGCACAGACACGGGTCTAGATATGTCCTTACAACACTTTCCCCCAAGGGGTCAATAAAGTATTCATTATTATTATGAGATGGTTTATTTTTGTTTGCGCACTCACATAAAAAAGTTTTTTTTCATATTCCTATTTTGGATAGGAATATGAAAATGTTTTGGTTAGTTGTACTGTCTGTGTACAATAAATCCTGAAAGAAAGAAGCATCTCCATTCCCATTTTTGTACATGAATACCTCAGAGGGTAAGTGGGTTATGCATACACTGACAGAACATGTAAATATCGTTAACTAATTCTTGACTGTTGATGTATTTGTTCTGCTGGTTAGAGTACAGTACAGAGTATAGTACCTCAAAAGAACAAAGAACATTTAAGCAAAGATATAAGGGAGTGTTATCTGATATGCAGTCAAAGACACTGATTTACTGTAGGAGCTGCCCTACTTTCTGCATACATGCACATAGGTTAATAGGTATAATGTTTGTAGAAATTCAAGGCCAGTTTGTGTAGGAGTACAATAAATAAAGTAGTATTTCACTAGGTCAATGGTTACTATGAAGTACTGCATATCTGTTGGTATTACTCAACTGTATGCAGTGTGAGTCATTCAGGAAAACACTAATTAGAGATTATGAGAGTGCTGTCATTTATATTTTGATTACGTAGGATTTAAATATTATCCACATACAATAGTAAATATTACTTCTAACTTCACCACGGCTGCCATGGCCGCAGTCAACTCACCGATTACATCGTTGGCACACTCCGGTACACTTTGACCTCTCAAGCCTCAGAAGCAAATTTGTCAAAATTTTGACCCTCAGATACAATGTACCCTCATGGCCCCATCAACTCATCGCTCTGCCTCGGTTATCTTATCATTATAAACAGAAGCTCTGTGTGGATGTCATCATGCACCAGTGTGGTGTCAGTCTGCTGCTGGTGGGCACTGAAAATAGGCTGTGCACGCCAGAACACAGAGAGCTTTGTACCATAAAACTCACACCAAGGTGGTGCCCAGTGGACACACATGACACAAACGACCTCATGAGGCACACTGTTGATGTAAATGATTTATTATGTAAAACATTTAAAGATTATTACAAAAAAATAAGCTAACAGACCAAAAAATAATAATAATTTGGTTTAGCCTTTATTAACGTTTTCACCCTGACAATAAGGAAATCAGAAGTCATCAACAAACTGCATGGAGACACGTGAGGGAAACAGGAATGAAGGGAAAAATTAACCAACAGAACTTTTCTGCATGGAAGTCAGATATAAAACCATGACGCCACATTCGAGAAGTGTTGTGACTTTTACATCCACTCACTCTCCCTTCTATTGTCCATCTAACACGTCCAGTACACTCCGTCTGAACCAGGGGTAGATACTTTTGTGCCACAGGGGGCAAAATTTTTTATGAACTCTAGAACAAAAAGCCATATGATCTTAATGCATACACAAGCCTGTGCCTGAGCTATTTTCCCCTGTTCCTGGGGAATTCCTGTCTGGTGCAGTTACGTAGAGTGTAATGTTGTATAATGGCTTTAGGGATGTAAACTGAGGTTATCTGGCACATAGCCCACCTACATCCTTATTTTCCTGTGATGTTGGCTTCATGAGAAACTCGACAGGGTTGTTATCACACACGGGTAGTGACATGACATATAAAATAATACGGTGTACTTGTATAGGAAATTCAGTAGGAATTGGAAAGTTTAAATCAGAATGAATACACATGCACAATGTAAAGCTATGCTGTGATGTTTCCAGAAATACGTTTCTTGTCACCCAAACTTATCTAGAAAGGATTGTAAGAGTTCACATAGAATATATAAGTTTAAAAATAGGTACCAATTTGATATGATTACCAGTTTCACTTGGTAACTCTCTTATTTATCTTTGTTTCTCTAAATTAACATGATTACACTCTGGGCAGAGTATAGAGGAACAAACATTCGTTCTGATAATTCCTCTAGATTGATTACCAAAATACAAATAGAGAATGTAGTTCTTTTACACTTCTATACAACTAAACAAATATATTTTTGTGGTGATACATTCAAAAAGTTTTGTCCAGGGTGTACCCCGCCTCTCGCCCGAAGGCAGCTGGGATAGGCTCCAGCACCCACCGCGACCCGATTTCGGATAAGCGGAAGACATTGGATGGATGGATGGACGTTCAAAAGGTGTCAATACTCAATCTTGTGCTTTATCTGGATGTCAATGTCACATACAAACAAGAATGATGAGAATACTTCAGACATGATTTCTCTCCACTGACAATGCATAAGCATAACATCTTGGAGGATGTTGTAGTTTTTTTAACACACTGGAAAGTTAGTTTAACTTTAAAACAATAATCGGGAGGAGTGAGTTACAGAGGAGAACCATTGTGCACAGTTACAGGTTGTACATTTCATGACACATGGCATGCGTTACTTCTCATGCATTAAGAGAGTGTGAGTAAAGAGTGGAGTTTTTTCTGAGACATGCAAACCCACACAACACACGCTTCCTGGGAGCAAAACAGCCCTGAGTGTACAGTAAAATGATCAGGTTTCACTGGGAGAAGAACAACATTGCTCAGTTATGTAGTAAACACACGGAGAGCAATTTGGAAACAGGGATATACTGCATGTTGAGACAGTGCAGCTCAAAGTTAATTCCTGCGATCATTGCTTTGTGCGATTTAAAATACCTGCAATATCACTGGACTGTCAGTCTTTCTAGAAAGGTTTTGCTGTCATGCATCACGTTGTGCTGACTTGTTTAAGTCTTTGGCGTACGTTGAGTCAAGTCAATGGATAAGAAACACTGGGCAGAATAGACAAAAACGCAAGTCTGACAAGATTTGTGCATGTTCAGAACATGATGGAAGTTGATCACACACACAACTTCAGCACTACTGAGAAATGAGGTTTAGACAATTTAGACCATTAGACCATGGGCTAAAAGCCAAAACAAAATACAATAACAGATGTAGTGTCACAACCTTATGGACATACACTGAAATACGCGACACCCTAACCGATACTTGACAAGAGACATGTCGCACTATCATACTGTTAGAAAGATGCAGACTGCCTCTCTCAGAAACAAGAGAGTTTATGTGTATGGCAATGAGTCTGAAGAAGAACAAGCACATGAAACCACGGGTCTGCCGGGTGAATTGAATGTACACAAATGCCATAAAGGTAACAGCTTTATTGCAGGTTTTAACATGTGCATACATGTGTACACTGTGAGTGTGTGCACACCTTCACAAAGGTTCACAAAGCCTAATGTGGTCTCGTCCCGATTACCACTCGTTTCAACATCTGTCTGGTTTTGGTGCCAGGATGCAGGACTTGTCAGTTGTGTATGTGTGTGTGTGTGTGTGTGTGTGTGTGTGTTTGTTTGTGTGTTAGTGTTGTAGAGTAATTCAGCTTCAGGTTCATTTACCTTGATTAAAATATATATACATGTATTTAGTACATTTAGGTGCGGCTGACCTGGTTGTTTTTTACTCTCAAATATTTTACACACGCATGTGTGTACAAGCTAAGGAGGGCACAGAGAGTCCGATCTGTTATGAGCTGTGCAACTCTGGGGGGGTAATTGGTTTGAAAAGAACCTGCATGTTGAGTTCAGAGGGGTCCTTGTGTCCCCTGCTCTGAACTCTTGCAACCTCAGTGCATGTGTGTGTGTGTGTTTGTGTGAGTAAGAGGTGAAAGGGGTGGTGGTGATAGGTAGGTAAATGAGCAAAAAAACATGCACCGGTTCACCTCCTTGTGCCAACAGGGTGAAAAGTGATGCCCCCTCCCCCACCAACACACCCACACACACACACACTTTGCCCGTAGTGGCCTGAACACCTGTTCGCATGGATGTGACAGTGATAACACGTCGTGCCTCCTTTGAAATGTCTCGTACTCTCGATAACACCAGGAGAGAACACAAACACCTGAAATGTTGTGTTTTCTGCAGATGTACTTTTGTTATTGTGGAAATTAAAGGCTAATTAATGCCTGTAGCCTCTCTCCACTCCACTCCATTTCCCCATAAATTAAGAACTTATTCAAGTAAGCCAGTATACAAAAGAAAACAGGAAAAACTGCATGTATTTAAAAAATACAAAAATTCTGATTACTTTTACCTCTTTGAGCGTTTGATCCTGCAAAGGACAAACTGTGAAGCAGAAATGATTTGTCTGACTCACATCCACATCATGTTGTGTCAGAAAGTTCAGGAACTGGTGAAATGAATGTGACTCACCATCTGGCAACTGGTGGATTACCAACAAAAATGTGTAATCCTAATGGGTCTTTATGCCTCGTTAAAATCAGCCTAAAACAGGGATTTATTGCTATAACTGGCAATGAATTGCACAGAATAATTGTTTTGTCTAAACAAACAACATATTTTATTCCTTTTTTATCAAGCCTTTAAAAAAATTCCATATTAAAGGCTATGTATTTATTTTTACAGACTTTTTACGTAGGCAAACTGACTTTTTTTTGTTTTCATGCCACATTACAATTACACCAGCCTACACTTTGGTGAAATATTCTTCTATGCAAGCTGGTTTGATACAGAACATTGTGTAGGTAGTAATGCTCAAACATAAACTCCAATCATACAATTTAAATGACAAAAGAAACTGAATATCTGTAGCCAAGATATTGAATTATGTAATATTAATTATATATTAAGGTCAGTTTTATTATTTCATTATTTTTACAGTCACCCCAAATCCAAGGAAAAATACGTTGAAAAACTATGATTTGTCTTGTGATTTTTTAAGGCGAAAGCCTTTTTCACAGCCAATTGAATTTTAGGTTTTCTGTGTATTAATTATTTCACACAGAAATGCGAATGTAATTGGAGATATCATTAAATAACAAATTAACACACACTCTCTCTGTGTCTGTCTGTCTCTCTACATAGATATATATATATATATAATTTTGATCATTGGGACCCCTGGGGGGAAGGGATGAGAGAGAGGGAAAGAGAGACTAAAGATGCTAAATTATTATAAAATAAAATGTTTTAGATCTGGTCTAAGAAAAGAGCTGTTGCAAAGATGGTAATAATTTCATATGATGTGTACAGTGTGTAAAGGCCCACTCTGTGTCCATGTCGGATGACTGCTGGGGCGGGGTGGGGGGTGCAGTGGGGCGACAGAGTGACTGACCTCGACAGATGTTATTACACATCGATGAGGCCGTTCATCTGATCATTAACCCTCACTGCGTAATCACACCAACAAATGCGTGTGTATCTCTCTCTTTTCTAACTCTGTTTTTTTCTACTGTATTTCATTTAACCGAATCGATTTCTCCCTGAACCACCTTCTCAAGGTCTCAGACTGGAGGACTCTGATCTGCACTCAGTGGCTGTAAACGTGTTGTGCTGTTTTTTTGTTTTTTGCAGCTGAGGGCAGAATGTTAAAAAAACAGCCTGAATGAGGTGTCTCACATCTCTTTGGTGTAATCTGAAGAATATTTAGTTTAGTTTAACTGCTGGTAAAGGTTGCTTGTAAAACGTTGTGAGGTGTAGTTACTTTTAATTATGCATCAGTGACAGTTTATTGGGTGGTAAATATTATTTTACCGTAGTGGAAGTAATTTTCTCCAAAAGAGAATCATAAAACTTTAATTACCTCTGTTCCACATTACGTTAAGCCTCTGTGAGACCTGATTTAACTGCTGTCATTTGTCTTTAGCATGGAGCCGACAGTATACACGACAGTGTGTTAAAGACTTTTACGCTTGAATTCTTTGTTGCCGATTAAGAGTAGAATAAATGAAAAACAGAAGCATGAGAGAACCAACTTCAAATTTGGACTTTCGATTAGATTACATGGCATTGGTAAGAAAACTGTGCCTGTTTATTTCTGTTTTAACTGACTTCTCATTGATGTTGATTTAAGAGTAAAGCTAAAGGAGCTCAGAAAGTTCACTCAAACATGTTCACCGCAGGCAACAACAACAACAACAGCAAAACATCAAGACAAAAGAAACAGAAGATGATAGAAGAGAAGAATACTTTATTTACTATTGTATTACTATTGTTAATAATAATAATAATAATAATAATAATAATAATAATAATAATAATAATAATAATAATAATACGTTTTACAAATATTGTAACATTTCATTAATAACAACAGAAAATATTTCGGCATTTTTTCTCTCTGAGAAATTTACATGGAAAACGAACAAATAAACATAATGAGTGTTCAGGCCTATTTATTTGGTATTATTCAGCATTTATTAGTATTCAGACTCTATTTGGTACAAAATGTAATTGAAATCCTTATTTTACTGATAGTAGTATAGGTAGTATTCAGATTGTTTTTATTCACTCCAAACTGAGCTAATGTTTCCCAAGCACTGTAATAATGCTTATATTGTGAACATTTTATTTTTATGTTGCAAAAATGTATCTGCAGAGAATTATTTGCAACAATTAGGGTAAATTAAATGAATTTTAAATTAAACCAGTAACAGTGGAATGTGAATACTTGATATTAACTCAGCCCATCTCCTAAAAATGATGTCAGCTAAACTGCAATCTGAAATATATTTTGAATGGGAACACAACTGCAACCTGATTAAGGTTTCTTTTTACAAAATAAGAAAATATTTACAATCAATTGATGAGAAGTTGCAAAGGTGTTGATATGTATCAACAGAATTCTTTCTGCCAAAATATCCATAGATATATATTTCCATGTATTTCATACTGGCACATAATAATACTGTTGTCTTTGAAGTTTAGTCGGACAGGAATGTAATTTTAAGGAGACAGGATTGGTCAATTATCCATTCAAATATTTACTGTGTACTTTCCAGACCAAAAAAGGTCATATTCACGTAAAATCCAGTTTAATTATATTAACTACAACCATTTGTGCTGTGGTGAGTGTGTCTCTCATTATTACAGTAAATCAGAGTTAGTATCTCTTTGAGAGCTCAGTGAAAGGTGTTGAACTAGTCCTTTTTTAAACTGTTCTCCTCTCATGTCTTATCAAACATTTGGCTCAGGGGGTCACGGGGTCAGAAAAACATTTTGTTCATGCCGATCATTTACGGTAAAAGGACACAAGTGGTAACCTTGGAGATGGGAGGTGTCTGTCGTGGCCAGTAGCCTGTTTATTTGTTTGACCTGAGTTGAGTTCTTTATTAACGGCCTGCAGAGGAAGCCAGGGTCCTGCAGTCTGCTACCTCCTGGGGAGCACAGAGTGGATGTCCGTCTGTTTATCATTAAAGGGTCGATCTGTCATGACCTGATCAAATAACTATTACACACTTTGGCAGCTCTGTGCTTGTGTGCTGGGTTAATGTGTGTGTGTACATGGGCATTTGCCCTTATTTTGTGCAACTTGAGGATTTTTGGCAGGCTGAGTAGTAGCTGGTTGTTTATTTGTAAGTGTTGGACATGTGCACGTGTGTGTGTGTGTGTGTGTGTGTGTGTGTGCACGTGTTTGTCTGATGTGTGAGAAAAATAAAATGTTTTAAATTTATTTAAATTTTAAATTTTACAAATTTGATGTAAATATGTAAATGAAACTGGAAAATAAACATTTTCTCCTTATCTCCATTTTCTTTTTGGAACCGAGATATGTACGGTGAGTATTTCTGATTTTTTTGGTTCACTTATTGTGTGCTGAGTCATTATGCCTGTGATGACGATGTTCTTTAGAGCCAGCAAGTTGTTCAGCCTCTCATAATAATAACTTTGCCAAACCATCGGACTTCCATGTTTAAGATCTATTCAATTCAATTAAATTGAGCTTTATTTATATAGTGCCAAATCACAATATAAGCCATCTCAAGGCACTTTACAATGTAAGGTTTAAGACCTTACAGTTTATATAAATATATATACAGAAAAATGTAGAAAAACCAAGAGCAAGCACTGAGGCAACAGTGGAGAGGAAGAACTCCCTCTAAACGAAGAAACCTCCGGCAGAACCAGACTCAGGGTGGGCGGCCATCTGCCTCGACCGGTTGGGGTTAGTGGACAGAGGAGAGAGAAAATAACAGCAGGTAACAGAGATCATAACAACAACAAGGAGCAGCAGACAAAGCACTGGGCAGGTTGGGTGGATCAGCAACTACAGCTCCAAGGTCGATGATACCTGAGGAGAGATACAGAGGGAGAGAGAGAGAGAGAGAGAGAGAGAGAGAGAGAGACAGGGGACAAAGCACAACTAGGGGAGAGAAAACAAACAAAGTTAATAACATGCAATGATGTCATAAAGTGGACAGAGAAGGAAAAGGAGGAGAGGAACTGTGTGATATAGAATGTAGGAGCTAGGAGCTTGATAGCTATTCTACATTTGGAAACTCTAGGAACCACAAGTAGACCAGCACTCTGAGAGCGAAGTGCTCTGCTGGGATAATAAGGTTTTAACAAGTCTTTAAGATATGTTGGGGCCTGATCATTTAGTGCTTTATATGTGAAGAGACTGATTTTAAAATTCTAGATTTAACAGGAAGCCAATGGAGAGAAGCTAATGTGGGAGTAACATGATCTCTTTTTTTAAGTCCAGTCAGAACTCTGGCTGCAGCATTCTGGATAAACTGGGGGCTTTTGAGTGAGTTATTGGGACATCCTATCAGTAATGAATTACAGTAGTCCAGCCTAGAGGTAACAAATGCATAGACTAGTTTCTTCACTTTGAGACAATGCTCCTAATTTTAGCAATATTCCTGAGGTGGAATAAGGACATTCTAGATTTTTCTTTTATGTAGGAAGTGAATGATAAATCTTGATCAAAGACTACTCCAAGATTACTCACAGTAGTACTTGAGGCTAGTGTAAAGTCATCTAGTGTAATAATCTGACTAGATACCGTGTCTCTGAAATTTGTGGGTTCAAATATCATAAGCTCAGTTTTGTCTGAGTTAAGGAGTAGAAAATTACAGGACAAGCATGAAGTTTCCCTAAATGATTGGTTTCATCTGGTTTCATTGATAAATATAACTGTGTATCATCTGCATAGCAATGGAGATTAACTGAGTGTTTCCCTATAATGTTGCCTAAGGGAGTCATGTATAATGAAAATAGAATGGATCCAAGCACAGAACCCTGTGGAACTCCGTATTTAACCTGCATGTGCACGGAAGATTCATCATTAACATGAACAAACTGGGATCTATCTGATAAATAGGAGTTAAACCAGCTTAGTGCTGTTCCTTTAATCCCAATGACATGTTCCCATCTGTGTAATAAAATGTTGTGATCAATCGTCGAAGGCTGCACTATGATCTAACAAGACCAATACAGACACACGTCCACTGTTGGAAGCAGGAAATCATTGGTCACTTGAACAAGTGCTGTTTCTGTGCTATGATTTACTCTAAATCCTGACTGAAAAACCTCATAGAGCTCGTTCATGCGCAGAGAGTCACAGAGCTGCATCAAAATCACCTTTTAGAGATGTTAGAGATAAAGGGTAAATTTGATATTGGTCTATAATTAGATAAAACCCCTGTATCCAGAGTAAGTTTCTTTAGTAAAGGTTTTACTACAACTAGTTTAAAGGAAACTTGAGGGTTTTTGGCAGGCTGACTAGTAGCTGGTTGTTTATGTAGTTGGCCATGTTTACCTGTGTGTGTGCATGTGTGTGTGTGTGCATGTGTTTGTTTGTTGTGTAAGAAAATTCAAAAGTATCATTGTATAAAAAGTAGTATTCATGGTACATAATTTTAATGACTATTGTCCACTTTACTGTATATAAAGGTACAGTCAAGGTGTATGTTATTGGCCCAGTGGTAAATTTCTCTAATGTCACACACCTCAGTTATTTTTTTAGATGAAATTGCACATAGACATATAAATAAATATGAATGATTAGTGAATATATTTCAGTTATGACAATGATGAAGTCTCACTTCTCACAGTTTGTTTTTGTTTTTCTCTTGCTCAAGTCATCTCTATAGGTCATCTAGCAGATTGCTGACAATATCTTTAAAAGCCTTTTGGGAGGAGTGTTTCAATAATTGTCAAAGAGAGGAATGTCACAGAAATGCCCAAACCCAATATCTTTGAAACATCCCATTTGCTCACAGATGAAGCAGATGTTTGGACATGAGCAAGGTCCATCCCTATTGATCCTCAGGTAGTGAAACCTAATTAGATTGAGATAGCTTTCAAGTGAAAGAAGCTTTTCTTGTGATGCAGAAATCAGAAGCATCATTAAATAGAGCATCTTCAATTGTGTGCCTCCCAGAAGCTGGACCCTCTTATGCCACGTCTTTCATAAATATGGTAAAAAGAATCTCAGAGACACACATGACTAAACGTCTGTAGGTTATCAAGACAGATAGGTTCAATTTAAAGTGATATCACTGCACATGGTTTACTGTTGCTTAACTACTGCAAGTGTGGCATTCATTGTATTTAAAATAAACGTTATTAATGTTAGCGTGAAATGTTAAGGAGCCACTAGCAGTTAATTTTATACTGAAATGTTAGGGGTACTTTTTGTTTCTCGCTGTATCTGTTTTGGGGAACAATCATGGGTGGACTTTTATCAGATTTAAAAAACTATATTTTTAGTTTCTGAAAATAAGTAAAAATAAAAACAGATTCACTTGTTAGTCACACACTCAATCTTTTAACTTCCTACAAAGTTGGCTTTTTTATTATTACGTATTTAGTGATGTTTATGCTTCTCACTGGGCTCCTATTATTTTTGCCTAAACAGGATAGCCTAGCACCTTGCCATACTTTGTCCCGATTACAAAAAGGTGTATTTGTACAAGTACAGTGTGAACACAGTTTTCTCCTCTGTGGATAATGTCACACAGTGTACACATGCTATGTGTTGACTCTCAAGGCCTTTTAACAGTACAAACCTTGTACACATGTTTGTCCCCTCAGTATGTTCAACAGCTGACACAGATTCAATATTGCCATTTTGTTTGGCTTTTTCGACAAGTGTTGAACTCAAAGCCTTTGATGGACACATACAGCACACAAACACACTGCCAAGTGTTATAACACAGGCACAAGTAACCCTACCTTTGGTTTTGCAATCACACTATTTGCTTTGGAGAGCTGCCAAGTGTCATTCACCTGAAGGTGTGTAGAGATGAACTCAAAACTGGTGTCATGTGTTGGTTTTGTGGGTACAGGGTTGTAAAGAAGGGGCTTTATAAGACCACAGAGCAGACCAGAGACAGAAGGACACTCACGGAATCAATTAGCTCTCTATAAGGCTGTCAGGTTAAAAATTCCTGCCTGTGCAACTGAGAGAAAAAAGTAGTAAACAAAAGAAGTAACATTAATTTATAGTCATATTGGAAAGAATTGGAACCTGTCCACATGTTTTGCTTGTTATAAATGCATTTTAAAAAGGTATTATTAGCCTACACTCCATAACACATGATGACAAAACATTTTTTTCTAAACACTCTAAAAGTAATATTTAATTCACGTTTAATTCTGTAGAAACTGATTGTACAGTAATTAAAACTCCATACTGTATATTGTTTCTACAAGCTTCTCACACCTTTAAGCAGTTTATCCCATTCTTTCTGGCAAATCCTCTCAAGCTCCATCTGACATATCTGTACTTGTCTGCTTTTATCCTTCTCTCAGTCCTGATCAATCTCCCTGCTGCACCCCATAGGATGATGATGCCGCCATCAATCTACGAGTCTACTAATGTTCTTGAATAATGCTTGACAAACTGCTAGCAGGCTGTGACTTTCATCTGACCACTCTACCATTAGGGCCTGATTCATGGAGTGTTACTGAGATGTTCATCCCTCTGTAAAGTCCTCCCACACTGCAGAGGACTAAAGCACTATTAAGGTGAACACTGGGTGCCCGGTCCCCTCCCTGGCCAAGATTCTTCAGGATGAGAAACCAAGGATCCTGTAGGGTTCAGACTTCCATTTCCCAATTAATTTTCTTAAGAACAGTTTGAGCTTTTTAACAATGCATGTAGGGGTTACTATTATTGTGACAAAAGCCCCAGTAACTTTAATGCTTTAATGTCTTAGGAACTAACCTTCAGGAACTTTAGTGAGAGTAAAATTTCCCCCATCACACAGTGATTTGTGTTTTCACAGGATCAATAGCACAAGAACATTAATTCAAAAGGGATGTTCAGTTCTGCAGGCACCTGATGTCCCACACAGCATTGCCTTCAAATCTGAAACTTGTGTTAGAAGTAAAATTACTTTCTCTCTTACTTAGACAATGTGTCTTCTGCCAGGAACTCAGGTAGGAATGTCTGCTGATATAACGGAGCAATTAGCATGTCTTGTTAACTCTTTTAAGCAGCACCCTTTCTCCAGATGTTTTACATCCTGTTCAGACATCGTTCCACCTTAGATGTGCTAGGTGTCCTGTGTGTGCAGAGCTCCACACACAGCACCTTAAAGCAGGTCTAAGTCAAAGTCTTTAAAAATAAGGTTATTTTGAGATTGTCAAATCAAATTTTGAGCATTTAAAAACGTTGGCACCTCCCAGTGGTCATATCAATAAATACACTACCAATTCCAGATAATAGCCTAGATTTTCAAACATTAATACTCTGAGGGTGCTACATAAATATTTTTATTACGTAAAAAACACGTCTCATTCAGCTGCAACAGTGACATGTTTCCTTGTGGGAGCTAATAAAACAATTGTTATACAATATTGGAAACATCTTTCTTTACCTAATAGAATTATTATCATCATATCATATGTCATAGTTTTTATATACTGGGCTTAGTCTATATGTACCAATCTATGTACTTTGATATTTTGCATGGCTCTTTAACACGCACAGTAAATACACTGAAAATAGTAGTAAACCATAAACTCATCACTCTGCTTTGCTCTGATTCAAACAGCTTTTTGGGTCAAGTGTAACAAGGCAGACTGTTCAAGTTCACTTTTATTATTTTTGCTTAATATTTGCATTTTCTGTTACTTTATTCTCCACTAAATCTCAGATAGAAATATTTTCCAGCTCGGGACATCCTGTTTAAGTTTGATCTCTCGGTTACCTTTTGTCTGGTGCTGCCCTCATCTTCCCTCTGATCGGGTTCACCTGTACCTCCCCCTTCAAAAGTAACCTACCACACGTTCACCGTTTCCCAATGCTCCCGCTTGCTATTTTTCTCCTGCCTGTTCTGTTGACTAATCTCCTGTCTGAACCTACCTGGAGTGTATTGTGTTTTCCTGGACATTCTGATCGGAACAGGGTGTTTTGTTCGCGTCTGCCAGTGCAGCCATTTTGTCTTCAATCACTCACCTCCATTGAGCCTCTATCATCATGTTCACGCTCCTGTCCCAACATGTTGTGACTGTCACTCACCTGCTTGTGGATCCTCTCACCTTAACCTTTACGTTGTCTCTTGTTGCTGTTTACAGTACAATTTTATACCATTCCTGTCCAATGAATTATTGATTTTATGAACATTTTATGTAACCCTCATTACTTTGCACTGCTGTTTGTTATAACAGCATCTAAAGAATACTGTGGCGACCTCTGCTGTCAGCTGTATAATGTCACCAGTCCTGACATGTCAGCTGGTATTTGCGTTGACAGGACGTTCATTACTCACCTTTTGGTCGCCACTGGGCTCCCCATCTCATAAATCATGTACTGCACAATTAGATGTCTGTGGTTATTTCTCTTTATGCTATGTGCCTTACAACAGTCTCACTGATTTATACACACTTATACACAAGATATTTTGATCGTTTCAGTGGTACGTCCTTAACATTATGTGAATGTACTGGGTTTTTTTTTTCATTTGTGGAAAATAGTTGGTCATGTGTAAAGTAAGAATCACAGTAATAGGATAGACAATACAACAATCAACAGTAAATAACACAGAAGCACCATCATTTAGCAACTATGAATAGGTCTTCCACATAGTATGAGTAATAGAAATAAAATGTTGTTTAAAGTTGTATATAACTGAATCGATAAATATGTTTTTGTAAGAGAACTTACGAGTCAAGCCTCATCAATCAAAGACCATGAACCTCTGTTGGAATCAAAGAAACATTACTGATGCTGAGCAGGGAGGAACTGATTTCAGACCTGCAAGTGCTTCTCCATTTTTATAATTGTGACCCTGGCCAACATTACAAACCATAATGGAGTTGCCGATTTACCATGTAAAGGGATGTGGGTGAACCCCAGTTTCTCGTACAGGGAAACAGCAGCCACCTGAGTTGAGCTGGTCTCGAGCACCACCCTGGAAAAGCCTTGTTCCTTACAAAAGTCAAACACTGTGTGACTCATCCTGGAGCCCAGGCCCATTCGTCTGCACAATGGTGAGATGATCATTCTAAACAGTTCCCCATACCTTTCTTTCCCATTTTGTTTGGCCATTACAGCCACTATACCCACAATTTGTGTCCTCCCATGAACTTCAGCTTCAGCCACCCAGAAACAGTTACCCGGTGTGCTAAGATAGTTCCCAGATATGTCCTGCATGTCTGTCTGGAGTTTCTTCCTGATGTAGCCGGAATATAGCTCATGACAGCAGAAGTAAAGAAGGCCGAGCCAGACTCCTAGGAATGTCACAGCCCCTAGCGTGGAGCCAAGAAGATACCCAGCAACACACAGAGCCAGGGAGATAGTGACGTAGAGAGGGCTGGTCACAGCGTTGTGAAAACTCGGACGGATGTGCTCCTGGATTCCATTTCTGAACAGGCTGACCACTGCGGCCCGGTCAGAGGGACGGTACGTGCGGATCACTACCTTCATTGGCAAAATTAACTACAAGGGAAAAAAACAGGAATCACATGTAAGGTCTTTCTTTTCGCTTGTCAGTTTGTTGGCAAGTTGTGAAACATGGCCATGAAACCATCAGTGACATATGATCATCTGTCTGCATCTATGAATGATTTCATTTTCTTTGCTTAGTCTGCTGTAGTTCACTTTTACATAAAAGGAAATATTGTTATACCAATGAAAACTGTACAGGCAACTACTTGCAGCACTAGAGTTGCTTTTTTAGTGTTTGAAATTCTATCTAATGATACTTTGCTAACTTGAACAACATCATGGTATTTCTTAAGGTATCACCAAGCTAAAGTTTGATATGTTTATTATATATATATCTCATAGCCTATTACTGTAACATCTCTATCATTATTTTTTACCTGTACAGTATACACCAGAAATTTCTACTCCAATAAGATCAATAATCACCCTAACTTTAATGATTGACTTTAAATTCTTTTTGTAGTGTATCTATAAAGGTTCATAAAAGGTTAACTAAAAAGTATACTCGCCTATTTTTAGTTCTAAAAAGTGCATTAATAGTATACTTGCATATGCTTAAATAACAAAGATAATCAGGATTTTTTTTTTCCATTTGTATTAGTGACAGCACTGATTGTGTCTGAAACACAATTTTTACAGTTATCTAACTTCCTAGCAGTATAACTCTAAGTAACAGAATTGTAGGACAGACTAATTAAAATAACTGAAAAACATCTTAAAAGACGTTTATCTGGCTGCTTTATCAATAACACAGTTTTACCAAAACCAATACTTACGGTTTTCAGACAAGTTGTAAAGAATGAACGTTGTCGCCGAGCAGCGCAGTCAAACTACAGCAACTGAAAATGAACTTTAATCTAGAAGAAACGCAATGAAGCTGTTTAATAGTTAACTTTACTGGTTTACTTGATGTAAATGTTTGGAACATACATGCATAGAACATGCATGTCGCTCCTGGAGGCTTATTTGAGTCCATCGGTCATGGACAACAATTTTTATTAGGAGATTAAGATTGTTTTACTATGAGCAATCAAGTTCTTTTAAAAAACACATTTAATTATAAGTATGCACTCACTAAACCTTAACAGTACAACTCATCCTCCACCTCATTGGATGTTATTATACCTTTTTTTTAAGATAGTCATGTGTCTTCTCTAACAGGTTACACATTACCTCCGGTTTAACAGCGTGCTGAAATGTTTGTCATGATCTCTGTCCCGGCCTCTGCTGCGAGCCTTATATGGTTCACTTCCTGCCTTTTCTCCCTCCTTTCTCGCTCTTCACTCTGGCACGCCTATCATTCATAATCGACCTAACTTCACTCACCTGTGTTCCCCTTCCTTTTAAGCAGCTTTTTTTTGTCCGTCTCGCTGCCTGATCGTCTGCTTGTCTACCGTCAGTAAGCAACTTTGCAGCATTCCTCCAACCTGACTTTGTGTATGACCTGGATTGGACCTGACCCTGCCACTAGTGATGGAGAAACCGAAGCATTGTGAACCACTAAATCAATAAGGACCAATTGTGTCGAAATGGTTCAGTGTTTCCAAGCATTTGATATAATTTACTATAGAGACATCTGCTGGTCACTCCTCTGCATAACACGAGTCTGGAGTAATAAAGGTGGCAAGGTGTCATGAAACACGAAGACGCTGTTATGTCTGCGTAACAATAAAGCTGCTTCCTGCATTTTTCTTGACTTCTTAACTACACCTGCAAATTTTGCGTGTGGTTGCTCACATGTACGCTCATGTCTTATTTTTCACACAGCAGACTACAATTCAAAGTAAACTGTTTAAACCCTACTTTTCTTTAAATCCCCATTCCCCCATCCCTTAGTCACACCACTCTCTCCACTCTCGCTACCTATTGTCCCTAGCTGCAACTCATTCCTTATTAGTTCTCTCACAGAACCAGGTGTTGGGAGCCGATAATTCCAACTTTGAGGTGCGTAGATCCGAAACAAAGAACATCTATAGTCTTTCAGACGTAGAACTGATGCAAAGATGATCGATCTTTGTCTAACATGAGCAAAAACATAAACAGGCATATCATCCTTCTGAGCAACAGATGACTGCATATGACTCCATTTTGCAGCAAGACAGTGACTCTGAGCATTTGTCAAACCGTTTTTTCTTTTAAGAAAATAACCGTTAACCATTAAATTGGGCTTAAATAGGCTTAAAATTGTTTATTATTGTTTTGTGATCCATAAACCACCATTTAACTAAAACTAACAAATCACATACATGCGTTTCCAAAATGTATCTTGTGTCTGTGTGTGTGCAGACAAATGCACACACATATTTTATAATATTCTGGGGTATGGTGAGCAGTAAGTATTTTTCATCTTGTTTTCAGATAAGTGTCTATGTTAATCCTTAATTTAGTGACCCACATGTATTAATAGTGTTGAATCCCACTGTTGTGATTGAGGTTTGACTTGTATCATGCTAGTAAGTGCTGGCTATGCATCTTTATGTATTAAAACTCAAACAGTCTTTTGAAATATGTGTTGTATCAACCTGATGCGGAACCATACTATACAATCAAAGGTCTGAGCCCTCACTCATTTGTGCCCACTGATAATGTTACTGCTGAAATTGTTGTCTGTTGTCTGGCTTGTCTGAGATCCTTGATTTTCTTTTTCACATGAAACATATTGTCTCCATATCTTCAGGTATGCATTCTTGATCTTTTGTATTTTAAATGCATACAACACTGGGTTTACAGCTGAATTAGCGTGAAAAAGCAGGATACCAACATAGAAAACTTTGGGTGATACAGCATTCTGTCCTCCAAAGTAAGCAATGCAGTTCAGTATGTGGAGAGTGAGCCAGCACAGAGCAAACAGAGCCAAGACCAAAGACAGAGATCCTGCCAGCTGTTTCTCTTTCTGTAGGTAGTTCTGAGACTGTTGCTGAGTTCCGTTGCCTGGTTTCTGGTTTCTTCTCTCTCTATATTAGATGTGTGGACATGGAAAACATTACTTTACCTTATAAACATGTGCACAAAATGCTGCTGCAGTGTCCGGCTCTCAAATGAAGGGCAGCTTTTAAGAGCCTCATGCTAATTAGTGAGAGGCTGAACTAAAGGTCTGTCCAGTGATTTATTTTCCAAGCAATTATTAAATAAATGCAAAAAGGTCTAAATATTTTGTGGTACAACTGAATGCCTGACATGAAGTAAGGGCTTGGCTTTTAATATTGCTCAACAGATAGCTGGTTGATCATCTCCCACCTGCCAACCCTCCACCTCCTACCCCTGTAGTGTAATTTGTACCCTGGTTTAAGTTCAGTCTCATACAATTGGGTAACAGCTCTCCCATGCTAGATATTTACTGCCCACACACATACACACAGATTTCAATGTTTTTTTAGTTACAGAAGAAGCCAACTCTATGCTGCATGGACACTGTAAGATTTGGATATAATATGTTTTGTTCGACTTCTTCCAGTGTGAGCACACTCATCAGAATCTCCTCAGAAGGAGTGTGCAGTATTTGACAGAATGACTTTTTAATGACCATAAAAGTCTCCACATTTACTGTTAACAAACAGAAATGCAGTGCTTGAACTTGTAATTTAAGGGTAACAGTCAGTTTGGTTGTTGTCCTAGTGATTGGTGGGTAGACATAGGGAAGAAATAATTGGTCGGTGATATCAGAACAAAACGAATCAGAGCCAACAGAGACACGATGAAAACATTGTGTGTTGCTATTGTAGTAATGAGTCTTATCTTAATGTGCCGGCCTTCACCGCTGGCCTTTGACACGTTACCAAAGCAAGTGGACAAAAGTCCAGATGTAAGTGTGATTTCACATGTATAACTATAACATTGAATTGTTGTAGGATTCCTATTACATCAAACATCACTGGACCTGCCTATTTTGTTCTACTTTTTTAAACATGTTTTCACATAAAATATTTTATTTATAACACAAATGAACTAAATTGCCTTCCTCTGTCATTTCAGTTGTGTGTGATGGTATATCATAGGTATGAGCATTTGAATGGTTCCCTCAACATCTAACACTTGTTTGATATGGATGACGTAATTAATTTTGTTTTTTGTTTTTTTTGGTAGTGTGATTCTGTTTTTAATATTCACACCACACTCTGTTTCCATCCCTGTGTGTCCTGACTGCCTTGTTATAAAATGGAATTACACCGTCAGTACTTCACTGCTCTTCAGTAAGGAGAACACATATATATATACATAGCAGACTATGCGATTTCCAACAGTTACCAGTGACGCTCACAGGCTTAGTAAATATATCATCTAT
>JAUMTR010000022.1:16617745-16658876 GCA_032270685.1 Microctenopoma stevenorrisi
AAGTGAGTCCAACTCACACACACTCACTATGTTATCTAGCACAAAACAATCTCTTAGCATGTTTTTGTCTTGACGAAATAGGCCCTATCAAGGATCCTTGTAGTATCTCCACGTTTACGAGAATTTGAATGGTTATTGCTGGTGTCTTCTCCTTGTAAGTCGCTTTGGATAAAAGCGTCTGCCAAGTATAGTAAAGTAAAGTAAAGTAACCTCAGTTTTGTCTGAGTTAAGGACAAAACTGAGGTCAAACTCATGTATGATGTCACAGTATCAGATCAATGGTCTACAGTTGATAATTAAAGTTTCTAAGTTTGGACTGCGGTATCTGCCTAACACTGTGACATCTGGTCTTCAGGCATAACTTATCTTCAACCTACCATGCTACCATGTTTTCAACCTATCACTAGGAAAATCGGCCCAATTCATACATTCACCAGGTTGGCCACACCTGTGTCACTAACCAACATCAGTCAGACCGATGAAGTCCTGCAATTCTCAGAAATGTTTCTACCTTACAAGAAAGTAGTCCAGTTGCCATAACTCAACCTACAGACACTTTGCCCATCTTTGCCTCACAGTCGTCTGTCATACTAACGATTTTACCCTTTTCTTGTAGATATATTAAGATTTTAGGACTAAATTGTTGTGGTCAAATTCAGTCCTGACAAATGTCACATTACAGTACTGTTTTTTAAAGAAATCTATTTTTCCTAAAATCCCACTTGAATGATTCAAACTCTTTTACAAATAAATATTATCCATCATGTTCTGCTTGGGGTCACATTTAAAACTAAACTTCAGTATAAAGTTTGAAGTGAGTACAGCGCTCCCTATGTATGGTTGAATGTTACCGCACTTCTCTTTTTGTCAGAGAACTATCTCTTGTGTCTGTTGGTTGTCTTTGTAAGTGTGTGTGTGTGTGTGTGTGTGTGTGTGTGTGTGTGTGTTTAGGTAAAAACCTAAACTCCAGTTTTACAGCATAGTGAAATGCTCAGTTATATATAGTTATATATTACATAACCATACACAACATTGTTAAGTTTTAAAGAGAAAACTGAGCTACAAACAGTTTCTATCACATAGTTTACAAAGCTTGAGTTTTTTTCTCAAAATGTTACTGAAGACCGCAGTGGAAGGGTTCATGCCCCTCATTGTTTATATATGACATGTGATACAACATAAAGTTTGTCCAACAGTTTCCACTGACACTTATTTTCCCACATGACCACACTAAGTTCAATTTAAATCTAAATCCCATATTTTGAATTAAATAAAATACATATTTACCAAGGCCAGTTTGCACCACAGTGTCGATTCAGCCTGAACGAGTAAATTCTCTAATAACCCAATATGGTAGATGTGTGTGCTGCATCCTAAAATTATTGTGCTATAGCAGTTGCAAAGTCTTCTAATCTGGACCAAAGGAGCTGTGAGCATAGAAAGGGGAGGCTGTGCAAATCACAAATCACTACAACAGGAGTGCTCTGCTTGCATAACAACATCACAGGTAAGGAAACACAATAGTTTCATTAAGTTCATTTTAGTTGTTAATTTTGTTTACTTATATAGTTAACTGGGGAGACCCTATCACGAGCAGTCACACATGTCTGTGTCTCTTATGTTCAGGCTGGCTCTGTTCCCAGCTATATCAGATGAAAAGGGGAAAGGAAAACGTGTAGACTACAGAAACTACTTGCGCTTCAACAAGAGATGCAGACAGGTCATGTTGTTCAAAGGTTGGACCAAATTTGGAAAGAGTGACCCTAAAATTGCACACAGCAGAAACACATCCCGTCAATCCCAACCTACCTCCTTTTAGAAACTGCAGTGCTTGCATTTTAGTTTGTTTGATGTGTACACAAACTCTGAAAATATGCCAATATTTGTCGTCTCTAACAGTCACTGTTTCGGGTGCTCTGTTGGGAGGGTGGGTACATGTAGCACAAAAACAATTGGTCAGTAATATCAATATAAAACAGACTCGAGAGCAACAACAAGGCATCGAAGACACGATGAAGACCCTGTGTGTTGCTGTTGTGCTGAGTCTCGTCTCACTGTGCCAGCCTGCACCGCTGGCCTGCAACAAACTGTTAAAACCGGTGGACAAAAGCCCAGATGTAAGTGTCATTTCACATTTATAACCATGACATTTAATTTAGTAAGAGATCCATTTGGTAAAACTATACTGAACCTGGCGTTACTGTTTGTGCTACATTCTTTTATTCTTAAATTCCTTTTTGTTGTGGAGAAAACAATATATTTTAAGATAATTTCCAGGCATTCTGCTGTCATTTCAGTTGTCTGGGAGATGGTACCTCATAGCTATGACCTCAGAAATCTGTTTGGTTTCAACACTACTGAACGCTGTTTTTTGGCCCAGTGTTGCAATGGATGTTTCAGCAAAGACCACACCAAATGTCTACGAAGGCAATTTTACGATTAATATGTAAGATATATTTTTAAGATTGTGTTGACTTTAACTTGTTGGTACTAATCCTTAAAAGTAAAATTTATCACACTCAAAGATTATTTCTTGTCCCGTGTCTCTTTCAGCTGTTAAATCTTATTTTCTCGTCTCTGACAGGTATGGTTATTGTACTTCGGACACTGAATCATTTAAGTTAGAGAACAACGTCTTGTTCGATCTTGATAACAACAGTAAGAGTTTTTTTAAAATATTTTTTGTTTGTGTTGACCTTTTTTTTATCTCTATCAAACCAATATAGTGATAATTACTGACGCCTTATCTTTTTCGCTTCCTTGATCTCTACGAGTATTCACTCAGAATTCTTATAATACAAAAGGCTAAAATAATCACAAAAGGAACTATAAACAATGCACAGGGGGTGCTTGATATAAATCAGTCAGATATCATAATCAGATATATAAGTCATAGATTAAGTTGTGTCTTGTTTTGTTTCGTTTCTTTTGCTTTTTTCAATTTAGGAATATTTTCAAATGTAATTTTTTATGATATTTTTTATACAGATTAGAATGATTAGGAGTTTTATGTAAATCATTTGTGATGATCCACCATGCTAATCCTTTTTTGTCAGATGAGATGACTGGTGATCAAGATGTTCTGCTGCAAACTGGGTGTCCAGACTGCATTGTTACAAAGGGAAATGATACTGTGGAAAATTTTCTACTCTTCAGTAAGGAAAAACCTGAGATTATAAAACTCTAGTAATAGTGAAAGTAAACCTCAATAAGTGGCTTACAGTCACGGCTGAATTCCTTATTACCATGTGGGTTTACTTCTAGAAAACTATAAGATGTTATTAAGACATCTATAATGATAATTATGTGTGTGAAGTAAGAAACAGCTTCAACTAACAATTACTATTAATAATATTTGAACATATATTCTATTTAATATGTTAATAATTAACAGCCCAAAATATGTTGTTCCGTCAATAGTTCATGTCACGGAACCCCAAATGTTTAATAATTAGTTGTAAATGCAACATGCAGCTGTGAATGATGAGAATATGCATGACTGGTTAAAACTAAAACCTAAAATGTGACCTGCTGATGATACTATGACATGTTAGAAGGTAAACATATATGTAATATATATACTGTATATAGTGTGTGTGTGTGTGTGTGTAGATTTACGAGAAAAGACAAGAATATCACTACATCTCAAATGTGTCACCCGTTGAACAGGTAGGAGAAAGACTGTCACTGCTGCTGAGCTGAAGGAGTTTGAGGCACAGGCAGATTGTCTTGGTTGGTCCAAACCACAGATCTTGAACACAGATCATGGTGAGAAGTTTTTTATTTAGGACATTATATGTTATACATGTTTTCTTGGTACTGCTATGTTGCAATAATGTGCTATACATGCACTGATAATGTGCCTTATTTTTGTATGTAAATGGGAGAAAGCAATATAAGTCCTTTCATTCAATATGTTCATTTCTTATTTTTGTTTTTGCTCCATGCACAGAATATGAAAACTGCAAGGATATTGATGACAAGGATATTGAGGATATTGATGCTGAATTTTGGCGCAAGATGTATCAAAGACTGCAGACTTCATATACCGTACCTCTTCAGTGCTTTTCAGAGAAGATTTTCAATGATATCTCTACATGGATCAAAGAGGAGTGGAATAGCCTTTGGTGAAGGCTCTGATATAAAAAAGATTATGTTGTCCCAGCCAAGACTGTCAGCTGGCCTGCTTAAAACTAACCACATCATCCATATCTCACGTTTGACTGATTAGAATAATTTACAGTGCCAATATTTTCTGTTTTTCCTTTTTTTGTTTGTGATTATATGACTTCATTCCCAATAAATGGCAAACATGCCAATCTTCTAATGTTTTAACTTGACAAAGATGCAAGGTCTTACTTGAGGTCTTACTTGATACGATGTCAGTGAATTTAAATGACTTTCAAGTTTTAAATAAATGTAAAACTGATGTACGATTCAACACAGAATCACCAAACCTCAACACCATAATTTCTATGTCAGAGTGGAAGCTATTGCACCACTGTTCTCAGCTTGTGTCTTCTGTGTGTGTGTGTGTGTGTGTGTGTGTGAGAGAGAGAGAAAGAAAGACTTCCAAAGCTATTCACATTTTCAATGAACCCATGTAGGTGGTAAATGCCGAATTAGCAGTCATAAAGTCCTATTGAGTTTGTGATCTTTAAATAAAATACCTCCTTGAAATCACATACAAAAGTAAGAGCAACAATCTTTTGAATGAGCTGCACAATTTACTGCTGGAATGACATTTCTAGCACAAATGAAAGAGGACATTGGTGCTATAATACAAAAGTAAAGTAGCGGCCTGGTAAAGATAAATGTATCTTGCTAAGAGACAGAAGCACAAAGGGATCAGGGTTCAGTGTCTTGTAACCAACTGTACATTACAACTTTCACAGTGAAAACACTGCATACAGAAAATGTCCTCACTTATCCGTGTACAGTATGGATTTGTGCCACGTTGTAAGTATGGTCAGTTCCAAAGAACTGAACCCTGAACCCTCGTCTTATGAAACAGCAGAGCAGACACTAAACACAACATCCCAAAATCCCACTTACAGTCAGTTTAGATGGTCGTCTAAAGCAGAAACATGACGAAGACTTTGTGTGTTGTTGTTGTGCTGAGTCTCATCTCATTGTGCCGGCCTGCGCCGCTGGCCTGTGACAAGCTGCTGAAGCCACTGGACAAAAGTCCAGATGTAAGTATCTTTCGACATTTATAACATTTAAGGTGTATTTTTTAATACTGCTTTATTACCGAAAACTACTAAAACTTCTTTGAACATGCTGGACCTGTATGTGTTTGTGTTTTTCTTTCTTGTGAGGAAATAAAAAAAAGTGAATAAACATTTACCAAACATTTACAAAATCAAACAAATAAATTTAATGACCCTCTGCTGTTGTTACAGTTGTCTGGGAGTTGGTACCTCATAGCCATGTCCTCTGACAACTGTTTGATTCCAGCATTTTTCAACACATTTTTTTGGCCAAGTGTTGCAGTGGACGTTACGGAACAGGCCACACCGAACCTCTATGAAGCCAACTTTAAAATAAGAATGTAAGACGTGTTGACATTAATCTGAAAATTAAAATGCAATAAACTGTATTTGGGCATACTATATGATCATGTTCTCTCAAGTGTTTCTTTCTTAAATTGTTTTTTAAATCCTTGTCAGGCATGGATGTTGCGCCACTGACGCTCAGCCATTTGTCTTTGAAAACAACACAATGTTTGATGTTGACAGCAACAGTAAGAGTCTGTGCAGTGGTTTCTCATTATTTTTTGTTATCAGCTTTAACATTGCAGATTACTGACTCTTAGCTCATTCACATGGATTTTCTAGACAATATAGAGATTATACTAGACAAACATCTAACTACATGTCAACTTATTGCACTTCACTTTTGTTTTTTTCATTGACGTATGACGTATAGTCATTTTAATTGCATAAATAATCATATTTGTATTTTTCATACGTATTGATTCACACAGAGTATTAGCTAGATGAAGAACCGAAAATGAACAGTTTAATGTGATGTTACCATCTGCACTCATTATATTTCCATCAGATGCCCCAACTGGTGATCCAGATGTGCTGCTGCAAAGTCGATGTCCTGACTGCCTTGCTGTCAAGCAGGATGACACCATTAACATGTTTCTGCTTCTCAGTAAGGACAACAGACAGATATAATAAGATTATTTTTGGGTGCCTGGTGATGTGCTTAGCACTGAGTTTGAGTCCACCAGTTGACCAGATACACATTTGTGTGAAGTTGTGCATGTCTGCATGGGTACTCCCAGTTCTACTCCTGCTTCTGCCCATAGCAAGAAAAGACATGCAGTTAGAGTAAGGTTTGGACTCTAAACTGTCTGTAGGTTTGAATGTGAATATTTATCTGATCCTACAGTATATATGTACCGTAATTGAATGCCAACCTGCTGCTGACAGCTGGAATTGGCGACTTAGTCTACGACTAACGAGATTTAATGGAAATGGAACAAATAAGCAGACCAGTACCAGAGGGTAAAATAGTGATAAGGATCTTTACTAGGAGAAGTATTAGTGCCAAAAGAGAGAAACTGATAGATGGTGAGATGCTAAAAAACTAATAAGAAAAATCCATTTTATTCTCAACGATACCGTTTTCACATGTTACAACAAAATATGTTCTCTGCATTTTACTCATCCCCCTTTGGGGGAGCAGTGAGCAGCCACAGGCCAACTCAGGGAGCTAGGTGGGTGGTTGACCACTCAATGCCACACAATGCAGGGTTCCGACAGACAATCCACAATCCAGAAACTCAAATCTTCTTAAAGTAATAACACAGACCACAGGTCCAAAGTCAAATCGACAGGATCAGACATAGACACAGAATTAAAATTAACTTGCAAATCTAAGAAAGGGTTAAGCAAATTCAGGCACACAGGCAGACAGAGTTGATAAAAGGTCAGCTGGCTGCACAGTGGAGTGAGATAAAATGAAATAAAATAGGAAAATCAATGATATGATCGACTTGAAACTCAAATGTGTCACCTGTTAACCAGGTAGGAGAAAGAACATCACTGCTGCTGAGCTGAAGGAGTTTGAGACGCAGGCAGAATGTCTTGGCTGGTACAAACCACAGATCTTAAACACACATCACGGTGAGAAATGAAAAGTAACTGACTAGTTATATTTGTAATATAGTATGAATCATATATGAGGTTTATGAGGTCATATATGAGGTTTATGAGGTGATATATAAAACCAGATTGAATGTAATGAGACTGTAGAATGATATTACTTCTTGCCATTTTATTCTCTGTGACGTACAAGGTATTGTTATATTATCTAACCAGAATCAGAATAGTAATTGCTGGTGTCTTCTCCTTATAAGTTGCTTTGAATAAAAGCGTCTGCCAAGTAAAGTAAAGTAAAGTAATGTAGTCGTCAAGGAAGATTATGGCTTTGTAAGAGGATGCAGTAGCACTTTTATTCATGTTTGATTATATAGTTTTTTATTGTCTTCATATTGTCTTGTTTGCTCTGTGCACAGACTATGAGAACTGCAACGTACCCGCTGATGACACCTCTGCAATGTCAGACATGATTCATCAAAAACTGCTAGAAACATATGCAGTGCCCTTCAATTGTATGTCTGAGAAATTTCTTCATTACCCCCGTGTTGGCTATGACTGGGCTCTGCAAAAGTGGAAAAGCCTTTGGTGAATGCATCAGTGTACTACTATTAGAATTAGTCATACTAAAAACAATGTATTGTATCAATATCTTCTAAAATAGACTAAAGAATATATTCACAATTCTATATTTTGTGTTTTTATCAAATTATGTTATGCAATTCCTATCTTCTTCTCCTTCATGTGAGACAGCGCCCTCTATTGACAGGCGTTATTTTGCCATATAATCCCAGTGTCAACACATTCCTGATAAAAACCTAACCTAGAACTGTATGTTGTATGGACTGAGGTTGTTAGCCTTGTCCAAATTTGGAAGAACTGACCCTTAATGTGCAAATACTAGAATCCAAACTAAATATCAAAATAAACAAACAAAAAGCATGGACTCTGTATTGTCTGTTTTGGCAGCTATATTGCTTGCATGCCTGTTGTTAATAAAGAGCCTAGCATCATGTGATACAATGACACCTTTTGTAAGAAGTGGTGTGACACCTTGAACAAGTGCTCCCTGGACTTAATGCTCCTGATCATTGAGCATGTTAATGAAGAGCTATCTAAGGTCACGGAACAGAAAAAGAGGCCAACATGGAGGGGTGGCTGGAAACACTGGTCACATAATACGTAGGGGGCACACATCAAATGTAGTTAATTTGTCCAGAAGACCTTTGAGCACAGCAGAGACGGAGGTTTTTGGAAGAGGCCTGTATTTTGTGCCATCTAGAAACACTGACCCCTTTATAACGAAGCTTGAACTGTTTAAATTCTTTAGATCTAAATTGAAACTCTTCTTCACCTGCGCGACCAGTCCTGCATTATTAACTCAGTCCAGAGGTGCGGCTAATTCAAGTGCATATACATAGAGTGCTTGCTTTAAACTTGAAAATAACTTCAATCCAACCTTTTAACAAACAAACATGTAGCCTTCATGATCTCCCTTTTGCATGATGTTCCTTGTTGCTAACTTTATGTATTTTTAGGTACCTTAAGCAGCTGCCATGGCGGAGGTGCTGCAAATGTACCATGATGTTATTATTCAGGTAATAATGGGGTAATCAGCAGGCTAATAACCATCACATTGTCAATTAGAGAATGGTGAGAATAAATGTATAAAAATGATGTATAAAAAAGTGTGTATTCTTTTGCTGTCTCACTGTCAGTGGAAAATACTATGTTTGTAAGGTGCAGTGCTTAAGGCAAATGGTTACCATCAAACAAGTTGCAGAGTCTAGAAAACAGAAGTGAGTCTTTGGAAAATTTTGACAGAGAAAGTATATACAGTTTTATAGGAGATTATGTAAGCTGTTTATGCATCACTGTATGTAATAAATAAAGTGTGGCAATGCTGCAAAGGTTGTGTGGATTGTACTTTACTTAATTACTGTAAGTGGAAATTCATAATTTACCATCCCAGATTTTGTCTGGCAATTCAGACATGACAGTAATCAGTTGCGTTGTAGCATGATTCTTAAGCATATTTAAAACACATGTTTTTTTTTACTGTTATTGCAGCACATTCACCTACTTTATGGCAGAATCAACAGCAGCTCTTTGACTGACAGGATAATCTTTAGCTTATGCTGGGGTTGCTTAGCAACGCCAGCTCAGAAATGTAGCTGGCCGAATTTATGTATATGTTATAATTAATAAATAAAACATAACGCTACTAAACAATTGTCACTACAACGCGTGTTTCGTGTGTGAATATGACGAAGCTGGTGTGCGACAGCGTGTTTATGTCATCTTTATAAAGGAGCAACAAAGGGCAGTCGGTTTTAGGACCCAGGAGCGCGGCGGGCAGGCGGCAGCAGACACCGGTTGATGTGATGGGCCACTTGTCGTTACACATCTGATCCCCCGACAGAGCGCGGCTGTTCGCCCAGGACGTCGTGGACGGAGGCGAGCTTATCAGAGGACCACTGGACAACATCACAGAGAGCGTGAGCATCTTCTCCGTTTTTTTTTTAATCTTGTGTCCGTTCGTGTCACCTCGCAACGAGGCAAGAAGACCCGTCGCACCGGCGACAACCATGAGCCAGAGGTTTACCGTCTCCAAGAGCGACGGCGACCGGCGCCCCTCAGACATCCAGGGGGAGGTGAACCAGCTGTTTGAGGGGGACGAGCCCGCGACCAGCAGCAGCAGCAGAGCGGAGGGGAAGGATGCTGCGGGGACGGAGGTGGTGGTGGTGCTGAAAGGTAAGGAGCCACTCACACCGGCTTCCTTCATCCTAACGCTGTTGGTTAGCTGTGCGCTTCATGCTAGCAGTCCTAATGCCTGACTGCTGTTTCACATTGTCTGTGGACAGATGTGTGTGTGACTGGAATGTTTAACAAGCTCGTGAAGGCACGGTGTGGCCGATCGCAGAGGCATTATTAAAACGTGCAGATTTCTCTTTTCTACAATCTTTGTAACAGGTGCATTGCGCAAACATTTGAAGCTGGACGCATTATTTAGTGATCCTGTGCTGTTGAAACAAAATTGGGACCTCTGCATTTTGGTTAGTGTGCCCCAATGTCCATAGTCCCATCACTCTCTCCCGAGGAGCCAGTGCAATTGTGGTTCAAACCTCTTCACCTGACTGAAATACTCAAGATGACCTGTTAGTCACTGTCTGAATCAAATGCAACCAAACAGAACAAAGGATGGACAAAAATTCCCACTGGATCAGGCTTTGACATTAGCATTAGAAAAGGTTTAGTCATTTAGGCCCAGTCAAGTGGAAATGCATTTATCAGGAAATGAATCAGTGCATCTTATACTGTGCTTAACCTAGGAAGACTGTTCCATTAATGACATTTCAGATTAATTGGCCAGGTTCCCAGGAGTCCCATAACTGCTTTTACTGTGGCTCTAGATTCCTTTCCCCTTTGTTTCTGGTCTTTGCTCTGAAGCCTGAGCACTGTGGCCTTATACCTGAGCTTTTAGATGCATTGTATATTTGCTGGTCAAAAGCTCTGACCAGTGCAGCAATGTATAAAGATAATCACTAACCCTTGTCCTTACGCTTCATGGCATATTCCTTCCGTTGCCTTTACGTCATTCTTGCTGTGCCACGGTTTAGGAATCCTGACATATCTCTACTATTACAGCACCTGGCCATTGAGGTGAGAAATGAAATTCTTTAATTGCCTTTCCAGCGCGCCTGTTTGTCTTGTTAGTTTAAAATATGCCAGTCTCCTCCTGTGCAGGTGAATTAACATGAAAATGTGTTCTTTGGCATTTTACCACTTGAATGCTCCTGTGTATATCCGTCATTCCTCTGGACAGAATGGCTGCGTTGGTCAGGAGGAACTAATCCTACCATTTACTTGTGTTCCTCTTAAGAGATGGGGAATGCTTTTTTGAAGGACTTCCACTCATATATGTTGCGCTCTTGTGGAGCAAAGTCTCTACACTGATGTGGTTGCCATAGTAACACAGCACATTTTCAGCAGGGTTGTCTCATAAATGGTCTTGCTATGAGGTAGAACACTTCAGATTAAGCACGTACCATTATGAAATCAAACACTTGTTGGGATGGTGTGAGATTATCTTTTTCATATTTAGTTGTGTGTGTAGCTTGGAAGTGATAAAAAAAATTGATTGATTGTGAGCCGAGTAAGATGCTACTGTGCAATAATTTTCTTATTGATTCTTTCTTTGTTTTATTAACTTAAATATTGAGTTTGTGTTTAAACCAAACTCAGAAAGACGTGTAGAAAAAGGGAAAGTGTACAGATCCAGATCTGTCAGTTTAGGTATGGTGTTACTTTTTATGGTGTTACAATTTTTCTGCTGTGTACAATTTATCGTATCTACGACAACATCTTTCAGAAAAGTTTTTTATTTGTTGAACTGAAGCAGTATCTAAATTCCTTTCTAATGCCCTCAGCCCGCCATCCTGCATTTATTGATCCATAGGGGGGTGTGAGCGCAGTCAGCTCAGCCAGTGTAGCTGGTGAAAATGCAGCAGGAAGGAAGAATCTTGTGTGGCTGCCAAGTGTCCCCTTTGTCCTTGACCTTGATGATGCGAGGTAAAGAAATACTTTGGTTAGATTGGTTGATCACCGAGGAAGGGCATGCAGCAGTGTCCTACAATGGAATAAATTGCATTTTAACTATTTATTGTTTAAACAATTATTATGTATTGCATATTATTTATTGGATTATTTAACTTGACAGGAATAAGGCTAAACAGTAAAAATCAGAAATGCAAATTCACTAACTGCTAACAAGGAGACAAAGAGCAATATTAAGGATAATAGCACGACAGCTCAGTGGGTAGAGTAGTTGCCCTACAACCCAAGGGTGAGCAGTTCAATTCTCAGTCCCACTGAAGCTACATGTCAAGGTGTCCTTGGACAAGACACCAAAACCCCGTAGTAGCGCTGACACAGGTCTAGCAGCTGCCCAAACAATTATTAGTTCCTATGTCTGTCCACCTGATAAATGAAAGTTCAATATTAAGAGCCCTTTTGCTTAGATCCTGAAAGCTCCGCAGGGAAATATGTGTCTGTTGAGCACCCCCAGTTAATGCCCCACTGTTCCCCAGGATGTATTGTATTTCGTCTGTTTGGCATTTCAGGCTGGCAGGGTAGCATAATGCAATCTATTACTGACGCCTGCACTTGTGGTTTCTGGCCAAGCTGTGGTTTCTCCAAATGGTTGTTCATTTTAGCATGATGTATATGTGCTTTTTTCTTTGACTGTAACTACTGTATGAGAAGAGGTAAAAACACAAGACCTTTGATGAATAACCATTTCCTAAACGACTTGGCTGAGATTTAATCTGTGTCATGGTGTTCTGTTTCCTTCTGGGCAAATAGAGTCCTGAAGAGAATAATCTCATCTGCAGCTCATAAGACATTTGTATTTTTCTCTTTTTATTGCAGTTGGTTATACATCAAAAACAATTATGTGTTTCTGCCGCTCAGTACGTGATGGTTACCTTTTAAAATGTATTCTGTATTTATACACCAAAATTATCTGTGCATCAAGGAACAATTTAAGTTTGTAATTGAACCATTTTCCTCTGCGTTGTGCTGTTTATTTATATGTTTATGCTGCTTAGTACTTATTATTATTATATTATATGATTATCATTATTTCCTTTGCATCTGTTTCAATGCTAATCGATCCACGTACTGAGGCCAACTCTCCAGCTCATTTATATGTTTTAACAGGTGTTGCTCAACAATGAAGAACTCAACTAGTCCGTACTACCGTTGTTAGAAGGATACGTTTTTGGCTTTAGCTTTTTCAGAGACTCATTGCTAAGCACATACTGAGCACAGTTATTCTTATACTATTACCTAATTATCTGCAATATTTGCATGTTTTTCAGGCATTTTTGTCCTGTGCTGTAATGAATACATGTAAATAATCAACGGCCTTGTTGTTGTTGGCCATCTAGCTCCACAAAAATAGCTAATGTTTGAGATGTGTGGTTTTATTGGCTTAATGGCCAAGTTAACTTCACAAAGGTTGAAAGAGTGCTGTAAAAGTAATAATTTTTAGCTTAATTTATAGCTCTACTCGTGTTTAGAGAGTGGTTGGTTGGCTTTTTGGGTGAGTTGTCTGTCTTCATCTATTGTCAACGTTCGATTTTGGAGGTTTGGCTGTATTTCAAAAGCCGCCTGATAATGGTTAATGAGGTACTGCATTATAGCCTATTCTAAGAGAAATGGACACAGTTTTTGGAATTGTCTAAAACTATTTTAGTTGAATCTCAGAATAAATTCATGAAGCTGAGATTTTGCTTGATCTGGTCTGGTGTTGCTTAAGGGACAATCCAATCTGACAATCTGTGTGCATATACTGCATGTACCGATTCAACAGGTAGGTGGTAGACCCGTTGGTGGAAGACACCACGCTGACTGGCTGAATCACCGAACGAGAAGAGAAACTGACTTAGTATCCATAAGTATGTGATGAGCAACAGTGTTGTGAAAATAGTAAACCGATGCTTCCAAGGACAAGGATGTACTTTGTATATAAGCAGTCGTAGCTCTTCTTTTGCTTTCACTTTTTGAACGATGAGTGAACCACTGGTATATCCTAATACCACAGAAAGGAGGAGGGTATATTATGCAGCAAAGGTACCTAGTGAGCCAGGGACACTGCAGCTATGCAGCATGCGCTGTAGCCATTCAGCTACCAAGGGTCTCCGGTTACCTCTAGTTCTTTGATTTTGGCTTGGTGTGTCACAGCACTCTAAAATACACGCCAGAGAGCTTGTTACAGAGCTATTTAGTACCTTCCACATTTTGTTTAATTAAGTAATTAGATTGAATTTCAAGCAAGTAAACTAATGTGAGCCATCTTTGTAAAACTGTCTTTGACTGGTAAAAGTCCTCTTCCTATAGTTGCTGAATGTATTTTTTTATTGCTTGTTGTTGTTATTGAAACCCTCTGGGGTACAAAAGAATAAGCTCAATAAATCATAACCATAATTATAGTCTGGTATGAACAAAAAGGTAATTGCATAGAATCTTACGGTTCATAACGGTTGAATAGAATTTAAATGATATATGTGGCGACCGCTTTGCCTAAAGTCAGCCAGGGGAGTTTAAGGTGTTGTTTGTGCACATTGTTGTCCTGCTAACCACCTTATCTGAGCTGGGCTGGGAATTTGAGCATGGGAGCCTGTCAATTACAGGCCTAGTATTGTAACATTTAATGCTTGACTGGCTGTAGCATTTGTGTACATCAGGAATAACCAAATGTCAAAACAGATCTGTAGAAACATAATGAATACATGTATTCGATTGAAGTGATGCGCTGTGTGTTTGTGTGAGAGAGAGAGAGAGTTTGTGTAGTTAGGTGGTGATTGCTTCGTCTTCATAGCACCAGGTCCTTATTTTTTTGTTGTGTTAATGTCATTGACAAATATTTGTCCACACTGTACTGTTTCTTTAAACCAGGGGTGAGCAATGTTGAAAATAATCATATAGCAGTATAGTGCAATTTGCTATGCTATCTATTCAAAGTTCCTTTACTGACTGTGCTTGCTTCATACTCTATAAATCTCTAGTGTGAGGTATGTGCATGAAGCAGTGTTATACTGGGTCCAATGAGACAGAATTGAAAGGTTAATGGCATCCACAGGGACGCCTGGTGATGATGGGGGTGAAACAGTTCTCCTAAGATGATGATCTATTTGTTTTTGGAGATTTTTTGTTCATTAAATTCAACTTATTTTTCCATTAGCATTAGCATTCTGCTAATAACTATTGTGCTGAAGGTATGAGTTCAGATGTCATTGGTAAGTGTACGAGTGAGTAAAGTTACAGAATCCATCAGCACCATCTAGGCTAATATTGAGGTAAAGAGAAAGAAACGTTTTTGTGGAGGAAGGGGGGATTTCAGCTAAGCTGCATTATAACATTCTCTCTTTCTGATACATAAATATCCTTATCATTTTCCGAAGCTATGTATTTTTGCATACAAACTGCAGGCAATGTTGGGAGAATCAGGTGCAGACATTGTGCACAGTTGTACTGTATCTCTCACTGTAGTGCACAGTGAGAGAATGTCCTTAAAAGATGTGCTCTGACATGGGAAGAGACATATGTAGAGGAAAGCCGGTTTCATGCTCTGACCTTACCTGTACTTAACTAAGGGCCTCGCAAGCGCAAGTCCAGGTAACCTCCCGGTCATCTGATTCAGACATTTGCACCCCTACTTGCAGATCACCAGCGTAATGGTAGCTGTTTTCATTTTTACTGAGAGTTGGAGAAAAAAGACGAGCGGCACAGTGATGTGGTGGTTAGCGTGGGCTGTGCCCGGGTTCGAATCCCGAGGTCGATGTGTATGTACATTGTTGTTGAACAGGGAAAATCTTTAGATTTCCACCTCATCTCTTTGTCTGCTTCTTGGCTGTATGTCCAGCTCCTGTCGCAGTGCCTTAAACGGCTGAACATGTTGTTCAGAAGAGCCATTGATTTGTAATTCAGCTGAGCAGTAAATGCCATAGCTGGATCACCATTGCTTATGCTGTTCCATATTCTACAATTACTATTATTCATTACAGCTCATACACAATCAACTATGTGTTTCCAGTCCCGGTCTAATTTCAGAAGAGCTGAGTCAAATTGAATAAAATGATCAGAGGCTGCTTCGGGGGTGGGGGGGGCAAGGAGTGGGCTGAAATAGGACGAAGGTGACATTGACTCGACAGAAGAGGGCAGTCTATGTAATGTTTTAATAGCAGACTCTGAAGACTGATGCTGTATGTGTGGATGCTAAGTCAGTATAAACCAAGACCAAACAAAGTATGTTAATGTTGCTTTTCTGTTGTTTGATGCATGTAGAGAATGTGTAAAAGCAAACACAGAAAGGCTGTAAGGCTGAATGTAAGAAATTGCTCTGCAGCGATCCAGACATGTGTTTCACTATTAAGACATCAGGGGGCAGTTGTGTTCTTTCTCTAAATCAAGACGGCCAGCTTCTACTGTAGTCCCTTTAGTCAGAACGAAGTGGTATAAAAGGCTGATATGAGGAAGGGGTTTAGAAACCCAGTGAATTACACAACAGTCTGTGTTTTATGTGTGACAGAAGGTGCATGTTAAGCATATGGCGAGCAGGGAGAGTGTGTGTGAGTGTGTGTGTGTGTGCTCTTGTGTGGGGATATGTAAGAGTCAGAAAAGAGAGGAGGGGGTAACGGCACAAGAGGGGGAGTAATCCTTAGCCCAGAAATCCTCGTGCTGTTATGTAACAGCGTCTGCATCAGGGCGAGGTGTGTGTGTGTGTGTGTGTGTGTGTGTGTGTGTGTGTGTGTGGCGGGGGATCAGGACCAATTGATAGAAAGTGACAAAACCCTCCTCACATGCAGGCAGGCTGCAAGGCAGACCTCTGTGACACTAACATGGGATGAATGGGGGTGAGGGGCGGAGAAGAGGCATCATTGAAGAGAGGTAGAGCATTTTCCTCTACCACGCAACTATGACGGTGACACATCCATCACAGGTTCACATATCCAGCAAGTTGAACAACCGCGTCACATTCAGCACACGGGCTTAGCTGCAACCTTTACACTTGAGATTTCTGTTGTCTGTTGTCTCACAGTCACGAACATTATTATCCCACACAGACTCAGCATGTCAGGCGAGTCTTAGAACATCCTGTAGGAAACAACTCTAAATGTCTACAGAGATGAATGTTGTAGAAATATACAGAAATATTCTACAGAATGCAGCTTCATTTTTGCAGTGCTTGAATCCTTGCAAAGAGGTGTCATTGTTTCTGGGAATTACTATTGCATGTTTATTTCATATTTATCATGATTACTCAAACTTAATTGATTAGTCAATTACTCAACTCAAAGTAATTACCACAAAGTCTCGTCTATGATACTAATATGTTTTGTATTCTGTTTTGGAATTATTATTTTTAGCTTTTGTATATAGAGCAACTCTTGTCATTGACAGCATTTATTTATTTTTCCTGAATAATTGGGGAAATATTAAAACTGCTAAAAGTAGTCTACTGTTACTAAAAATGATCTAACAAGATAAATAAATCCTAGAAAAAAGCACAATTCTCTGTGTGATCTTGTTTAGGACTAAACAGACAAACTACAAAGGGCTTCATCATGGAACTGAAGAGGATAAAATCACGTAGAGTAAACGCAGCCTGTCTCAGCCTCCTTTGCCTCTCAGCAACTTGTCTGTTTTGTGCTTTTGGTTTGTGCATTTCATGTGTCACAGTGGCGTTGTAGTGTTGCAGTTAGTTTCATCATTGTGAATTTATTTATTAGTCCTGTGGGATCTGCCCTCCGCCCCATGCAACCAAGAGGTGTAGGCAGCCAAGTCTCTCAGGACTCACATTTAACAATGACAGTTGTTGTGTAGCAAAGTTTGCTGTTTATTAATTCTGAATACTAAATCCAGCAATGGCTGTGTATAACACAGGTGGATAATATCATTCACCAGACTTATCGTGATTAATAACCAGAATGTAGAAGGTACACACGGCTCTGGTGCAGGTGTTTTTGTGTCTGTATCACTCTGTTTTGATTTGGAGAGCTGTTTACCCTCAATCTACGGAGGCAGTGGAGGCAGGGAGCAGCCGGCCAAAGATGCAGGTCATGGATCCCCATGGGGCTGGGCTGGTATTCAGGAATTATACCAAACCTTCCGGTCCCTCAGGACTTGCGCACTCTGTTCACTCTCCCTCTGTTACTCTCTTTCTCTGGCTGGTAAATCTGAGACTAGGACTGATGTAGATGCATATTTTTAGTTTAGAGAAGGTGAACTATAAAAGGGGACATATGATGTAAGAGTTGTGCCACTAGCTAAACTAATTTTACAGATGTGCCCTGTATTCAAAATTTGTCTTGTGAATTTTAATGTTTATTTCCCTCCTCTTTTCTTTGTTTTTAGTGGCCAGCGGGCTGGATGCGATGGTGCTACAACAGGCAATAGGCTGCATGCCCAATGTGTCACAGCTCAGTTCTCTCCACAGCCCAAAAGGCTCTGCCAGTTTGTTGCGCTTGGGGAGTGGGGATACGCACTCTCCATCACCATTACCATGCGTACCGCTGTGCTACTGGGGCGCAATGTCATAAGGGTGACTGCAGAGCAGGCCTGGGACAAATGGGATTTCCAAATTCTTGTCAACAATTATATTTATATTAAACAATATGTAATATATTTACTTTTTATTTACTATACTACATGATAAAAGGACTGTTGCATACTATCAGAGATGAGATGCAGCTGTTTAAACAAGAAAACCAGTAAAGTTAACAATAAATTCTATGTGATTTGCTTCTATTTTCACCTGAAGCATTTTTCTTTTTTAAATTACTTGGCTCACAGTGACGCTGCCTTCCACTGCTCATTTCAGCATCTGAGTTAAAAAGACGTATCGGATGACTCGACATGTATTGTGTTTTCAGAGTGTAATACTGTTGTTTTTTATTTTAACAGCAAGGAGATCCTTGGTTGTGTTGAAACAAAAAAAATGACAACTACTGTGCAAACTAAAACTTAAAAATCCTGCATTGTGGCACCTGAAACATGAGTAGTAGCAGTGTTTGTAGAACCCATACAGTCAGATACGGTAGATAAAAACCAAGGGAAATAAGAATTAATCAGTTACAAACAGCTGTTGCAGCAACTACGTCTCATAAATGTCATATTTCAGCATCTAAGAAGCTTTTAACTTGCTCAGTGTATTTACCACTTTGTTGGGTTATTGGTGGGATGTGTATACAGTTTGTGGTGTAATTATATTTCCGAGAGCACTTGAAGACAGGCCAGGCCGTTCTCAATGGTGCACTCATGCAAGGTAGCGAACATGTAATTTCAAGCTTTATGGTGAGCAGTTACAAAGTGGATAGTTGGACTAAAAATCTGAATATTATTAAGGATAGACACTTCACATGTAATAACAGTTTCCTCAAACACAAACAGATATTCACACATACAGAACACCATGATTAGAGGAAGGTGGCTAGCCAGCTCCCTGAAAACGCGTCGTGTTTGGAAAGCTACTTTGAAAGCATAACCTTGCAAATTATTCACGGGGGAAGTAGTTGCTCTACAGTAAAGCTACCCTAGAGAAAAATCTATTAAAACTTTATCATGTACCTTAAACTAGTTCTATAGATAAATGATCACATTGTCAGTGTACGTGTGATATGAATTTATAACATTATATACATTAAAATGTCATTACAAAGAATTACATTTTAAATGGATTTGAGTTTGCTGCATGAGGTTTCTACGTGTTTACAGGTCAATGTTCTGCACTTCTATAGTGTTTTACTGCCTTTTGTTATTCTTTTATCGATTTGTCTGATAAGCTTCACATATCCATCAAAATACTGATTTAATAATGACCAGCCACAATGATGCAGCACCGTTTATCAAATGACTGTGTTATTTCCCTGCTTTCTCTACATCCCTGAACTCGTCCATAAAGGTGCAGTTTTCTGTAGACACGTGGCTGCTGTCCATTCTGGGAATCTCCCTTACACCGTCTGTAACAGTGGATTCAATCATGACAAGCCATTAATTCCCTGCCGTTCTTTCCCTCACTGACAGTTGCCCTCGTTCTCACCTTCCTTTTTTCATGTCTCTATGACCTCCCTGTTATCTGCCTGCCAAAAGCCAACTGCTTCTGGAGTTGCTGTATGAAGAATTTGAAGAAGGAACATTATGATCCTCTCTCTGCGCAGTCATTTGTTTTCTTCCCGTGTGCTTGTTGTCGGCCAGGTAAACTGCAGACATCACAGCTCTGCCGCGTGCATCATCTATCTGTGAAGTATGTCCACCTGATGTGTAGTTAACGCCCACTCTCAATCATTTTTAAATAAGATTTTCCACACAGCACTTTTTCACCTGTGTTTAAATTGTCCCTCTTTTCTAGCTAACACGTCTCTATTTTCCTCTCTCTCCTCACGCTGTGATCATTCAGCTCGGGGCCGCCTTGCCTGTCTGTCCCACTGAACGAATGGCAAAAATCATCCATGTGGAAACGGGTGTTTGGTTGGCTTGCTAAGTTAATGGTGTGTGGAAAGCATTATAGGTAGACTGCCCTGCCTGCATTTTGTGTGTACAGTCGAGAATCAGACGGCTAGATTAGGATAGTCTGTGAGTAACAAGGTAAAAGGAGAAGTGCAATCCAGATATGTTAGATTTTAGCTGTTAACCACCCCCCAACCCTCTTGCTTGCCACCTCCCCAGCCCAGTTGTCAGCAGTGTGAACTGGAGCTAGATGGATGGCTAATAGGTTTATTGTGACTCTTGCAAACGCTCCATCACACTCCAGGTTTGCTTGTTTTCATCTCTGATGAGTCTTCTTCACTTTCTTTCTTTTGATGATATTTCTTTTTTTTACAATTGCCCCTCTCTGTATTTTACCTCCCTATTTTTCCTCTCCTCTCTCTATCTTTTTTTCCCTCTCTCTGCCCACCCCCTCACTCTTACTCCCTCTCTCCCCTTGGTTTTGGTGCATTGCAGTGGCTCCACCACCACATTGGAGACACAACAGCCTTGGCAAATGAGGTCTCCCTTTCTCACACACACACACACACATACAAACACACACACATGACCAGTCAACGCACACACACTTTATACTGTCTTTCTTATTTTATCCCCAATTTCCCATCTCTTTCACTTTCTTACTCTCTGAAGACTTATTGAGAGCGAGAGACAAAGCTTTGAGAATGAGCCGAACAGTAACCTCAAACATTTCCATATCAAAAAGCTGCACAAGATTTGAAATAAAAGGCACAAACACAATCCTTTGCCCTCATTCTTGCTAGGAAGAAGTGCAGATTTCCATATGCACACGCCACAGCTTTCAGATGCAATGAGCTTCTCAAATACTTGTACTTCAGTTTTCATGATGGATTGCTCTAAGATTGTTTTGGGAGGGAGACTATAGATACTTCACAGATCTTGTAACGACAAAGAATTTGAAAGATTAGTGTCCTCCATTACACCTGCATAGATGTCAGCTGTTGTAGCATCAATCCACCGGATCTCTCAGTTGTTCTGGAAACGCCAGCACCAATGAAACATATGAGAGATTCTTCTGCAGTAGCATGTACTTCACCGTATAATGATCTATCACCCATCAGATTCTTTGCATAATGTCTTGTTCTTCACTGTGCTAAGTGCTGAAATTAGGTCTACGTTTTCTTGTTTTACATATTTGAAACATCTTCACTTTACTTTACTTGGCAGACACTTTTATCCAAAGCGACTAACAAGGAAAGGACACAGGCAATTACCATCTGGTTTCTGTAAATTCTAAATTACTACAAACTAAGAGCCCTGATGAGACCCAACTTGTCAAGAAGAACATGCTAGAAATTGTAAGTGCTAGATAACTTTTGTGTGTGTGTGTGTGTGTGTAAAATTCATTGGAAATACTTTAAACAAGTGAGTTATTAAATGTTTTTCACAGATGATGATGGTCACAGCTAGTCAAACGGAGCAGGGCAAGTCATTCCACCAGCCGGGGGCAACTATGGAAAATAGACTTGGGATTGTAGACCCCGGGAAAGAGGAATTTTTGGTCTCCTGTCATTTGCAGATCTGAGAGTGCGGGCAGGAGTGTAGCTTACTCATAGCCATTCACAGCCCTGTAGGCAGGCATCATGGATTTAAACTCGATGCGGGGAGAGAGGTGAGAAGAGGTGTAACATGGGTGTATTTAAGCTCGATCAAAATGAAGCGGGACACTGCATTTTGGACCATCTGGAGGGGTTTGATGGTGACGGCAGAAGCTCCAAATTCTTAGTTTTGTCTGTGGTTTCTTTGGCTTGCGGCCTCTGAAAACACAGAATCACAGTGCGAGTTCTTTGACAGTTAGTGGAACAGATAGATACATTTCTACTGAGAACGGTAAGTAGAAGTTTTCAAATACATGGAAAATGGTTGGAATCTTGACTAAATGGAAGTATCTTTATAAACGTATGCCTGTTAAGATTCCCAGCCGTTCAGGTCATAGGTAAGTTCAGTGGTAACTGAGCTTTATAAATAATTAAGCTCAATATCTACATTTTAGCAAAATCTGAGATCTTGAGAAGTCTGTAAACAGCTATGGAATATAACTATTTGTGGGGATTCTTTTCAGATGTGGATTACTACATACTGTTTTACAGATTGTTTACAAACACAAGACAGAGTGGGATTGACTTATAGTGGGTGTGTTCATATACTGTATATTCATATTAATATGTTAATGTAAAGAACTGTGACAGTGAAGCTGTAAAGCACAGATTATTAAGGTATATTAGGTCACGTACAACACAGGCAATGATTGAGTTATCATTGTCATTTTACCGTACTAACACGTGCAACTAACATCTGTTCTGCAGATTAAGCCTAGAATTTCACATAAATGCAGATGGCAGCATATTACCCCCCCTTTACCACAGATGCATGCAGGATTGGACAAGGAAAACCCAGTGTGACGTATCCCTAGTTATAATCCAAGCTATTTAAGTTTATCACTCCCACTAGTGAAAACCCAAAGCCAAGCCTGTGATTTATAATTCCATGCTTGCGTTACATAATGCTTTTGTCTTTCATGCTTGAACTCCCCTCCACGCACAGGCATAGTTTATTAATGAAGAGAGTTGTATGATTGGAGAGTAGCTGTTGCTGTGTGTGTGTGTGTGTGTGTGTGTGTGTGTGTGTGTGTGTGTGGGAGGAGACTGTGCACTTGACATGAGGAGCCTGACAATGTGGCCACCCACGATCCTGAAGACCATATAATGGCACAGTTGAAGGGGATTACCCACTTATGCTGGATGACATGTTATGAGACTATGTACAGTACACTATGTTATGTGTACTGACTGAAAACGTAGAAAACACTAATAACCTAATAAGACTTGTTTTTCACTGCTGTCGATAACAAACAAGGTTGTGCTGCCGTGCATTTCGGTATTGTTGTCCTCTTTCCTCTTGTAAATCATTCAGGCATGCTTTCTTGTTTAAGCTGAAAATTCTGTGAGTAATATCTGGAAGTAAAGTGTGACATTGTTGGTTTAACAGTAAGTCGAGGTTATAAAAATAGGCGCATTGAGTAGTTGTAATTGTCTAAAAGTGACACGGTGTAACCATTAATGACAAACGTCTACCAAAAATCATGAATCAAGAAAAAACTATTTCACTGTTTAAGGCTGCAAAAACACATCAACGTGATTGCTTAGTTACAATAATGCAATTAGTGTAGAATGTGCTGATGTATGTGGTATGTTTACCTTCTTCCCAAATTATGGCTGCTCCCACTTTCTGGCGTGCTATAAATGCTTCTACGTAAGTAGAGTAAATAAAAAATGTAGGTTTTTTTGATGATTTTATTTGTTAGTTATTTATAGACAGAGCAAAGATGGCCTCTAAGAGAAGGTGAACGCCACTGCTGACTGAAATGTACACAAGGCTTGCCAAAAACATCTTCATTCAAATTAGGTTATTTATATTGCACCAATTCACATCAGTCGTCTCAAGGCACTTTACGGTCCTTATAGACCGTATAGAATCTAACTACATATAAAATTCAACAATCCCACATGAGCAACAAACAGTGGAGAAGAAACAGAAGAAGCCTCCAGGACAACCAAGCTCATTTGCCTCAACCAGTTGGGATGAGTACAATATAAGACCTTTAATTGGCGCTTGGCAGTAAACACAGTTTAGGTTACTTTGCCCTTTGTGCAAAGAGAATACTTTGA
Organism: Microctenopoma stevenorrisi; assembly: GCA_032270685.1. NCBI lineage: Eukaryota > Metazoa > Chordata > Actinopteri > Anabantiformes > Anabantidae > Microctenopoma > Microctenopoma stevenorrisi. The sequence goes on from JAUMTR010000022.1 coordinate 16,641,600, forward strand.
GTCTGCAGGTAATGTTGAAGCTGCCATCATTTTCCATTTTTGCCCTTCTCAGCCCAGAAGTTGAGGCCTATCTATGCCGACACTGGTTTTAATTGAATTTGATTTTGTCTCCACTAAAGTAAGCGTCTGTAATAGATGCAATGTTGCGCAGCTGGCTGCGCATGTCCTATTGGGTCCTAATGGTTTTTGAATGCTCAAAAGTCTACAAAACAATGCCTCTCCTAAGCTGCTCTTGCAAAATATGTATAGGCTGAAAAATAATCTAATGAATGAAAAGTTACAACTTCTCCATGTTATTCTGATTTCCACTCATTTATATCATTTGTATGCCTCTTTTGCTGTGTAAAATCCCTGTAAAGCAAATGATCTAGTAGATTATTTCACATTTAAATGTTATTCGCTCCTTTTTATTATGTTTTTTTTCTAATTCTCTCCATATCCCCTCTCCCTGTATTATTCCCTGAGGCAGGTTGACATCAGAAATGTAAATACTATGTATACCAACAATGGAGCTGTTATGCCATTGATGGATTTTCTCAATGATGCTTCAGCAGACTTGATACACATATATATTTTTTTAAGTCCTTAAGTCCTAATCTCTTATGTATTGGACTGTCCCTACATGTTGGTATTATTCCGCTCTTGGCTTGTCTCTCTCATCATTCAGGGAAGAAAACCAGCCTGAACGTCACAGTGTGCTATTAATGGATATACCTAGGATGCCATGTAGTCAAGGAAACCATACATTTTTATTTTTTTAACACATAGGTTTTGTTAATGTGCAAAGTGGGACTTTGTTGAGTGATGTATGTAAACGATAAATCTGACTGTGTTAGTTTGATATTAAAGCCTTATTTCACAAAGCCCCTGACAATTTGTTAATGCTTGATGGCTTAGAAGAGTTCAGTTCTTTTCCTTGCGACTTTGCTGATCTGATTCGGCTTCTTCTTGGCAGAGAATGAGATGTGGGAGAAATGCAGAGTGAATCATCTCACTACTGTGGTATCTGGCTCAGTCATGGAGCAGCAGCACACAAACGATCCTACTTTTATTGTTTGTGTAGGATCTCGGCTCCAATTGTCACATTCTGAAAGCTGTACTTGCAAAACACATTACAAATTAGAAATTTGGTTCTGTTTGTGTAAATCCAGCAGAGTAATCACTGTGGCAAATTAAAATGGATAACTGTTTTTAAGTTAACTCGGGTCCAAAATGTTGAGTTTGAGGCCAAACCAGCATATTTTTGTCCGCCCCAAGGTTTTGAGTCCATTTTTTTCACGTCTGTACAGTACTGTAAACTACATCCCTCAGACCTTCCAACATCTCCTCCTTAGGCTGTGTTTATCAGTCTTGCACAAACACAAGTTAATTAATGAAAGAATAATTAGCTGTGCTAATTAGTGGGCTGTAAAAATATCTAAAAGTGCATTCTTCTAACTCAGACACCAATCTTACACCTTAAAAAACGATTTGATATAAGCTTTTCCCTTGTGCTTCCATAAGAGGCTTACGCATTTCCTAAACATTGATTTGATATTCTCGGCTGACACGTGCATGCTGTGATGGTCATGCTTGTAATCCTGTTGGCTAAATATGCTTAGCTGTGAAAGCAGATTAAGACATGGCTATGTTTTCTTGGCCATATTTTCCCAGTGGCCTGGGTGATCTCAACATAAGTGCTGAAACATTGGTCCGATGTTGTTGTGTTTAAACATGACCTAAGGCTAATGTTCAATCAACGCAGCATGCAGTACAAGGAGTGGAAGCACTGCTCATTTTACTCTTGCAATTAATTGCAGAAGAAACCTGAATCTTCATAGTGTATAATTAGTGTCTCTGTGTGTGTATGTGTGTGAGTGTGTACATATTTAAACATATATATATTTTACGCGACACATTACTAAGGTGTTTAGGAGGTGTTCAGAAAACAATATTTGGTGGAATAACCATGATTTGCAATCACAGCTTACATGCAGAGGTCTCTTAATTTTTTCCAGAGCTGCACATTTTAGTCCATATTCAAGTTTAACGAAACTGTGTTGTCAATAACACATATATCTGAAATTGAACCATTAAAAGAAACACACACACACACACACACTGATGAAAGTACTATAATGATTAATTCTAAAGAGGAATCACCTGTCTTAATTCTCTCTGCACCTGTAAACCAAAATAACTTTGCAGCTAATTAGAAATTATTTACAAGCATACTTTTTTATCAGAAAAGATAGGCTTGATAATAAATCATCGGAAAGTAAGCAAATAATTGTTCTGGTATATCTTCAAAGCACATTGCAGGATGTCTACATTTTGCTCTATCCCAGTTTTGTCATTAAGTAGATCGCTAGAACGGCTTTGAGCCTAACTGTCAGACAGACAAGGTGAGAGGAACATGCATGGTGTAGGCAACATAAGGTGCAAGAGGAGCAGTGGACTGTATGAGGGCAAAGCTCTTACCAGACCTTGGCACATGACTGGACAAGCAGCCAAGTGGAAAAGGGCAGTCTGGTGAAACTGTGACTGGACTGTAAGATATAGTGGATGTATTAGAAAAGGCACAAGCACAAACAGGCTAGCACCATTTGGTTAGTTACATAACGAAGGATTTTCCACACAGAAGTCATTAACATGCTATTTGCATTCTGTGTGCATATAGATAATTCCCCATATCTTAAGCCTAATTTGTCAATTGTACATATACGATTTCTACTAAACTGTCAATTTTATCCCAGAAGTGCAAATGCTGCTGAACCTTTGCTGCTCCGCTGACTAAAAGTGAATCATATTCAGTGTAAGGACTGTCAATAGAATACTTGCAAATCTAGCCTCCCAAATTTGGATTGAAATGCTAATGCTTAATGTTTCATCTTGTCGGATCACATCAAACATGGTCAGAGCCAGCAAGACTCTCTGGCATCTGAAAAAACTCCCTCAACCCCTACTTACAGTACATTAAAGGCACATAAGTCTGAGCATCAGCATGGGGCCAGATACACGACAGCCATAAAAGAGGCGAAAAATGCAGCAAATCCATGCTGTGTTGTTTACACAAAGATAACACTGTGACCAAGACAAGAGAAGGGGAAAAAGGGAAGGAAATAGAAACAAAGAGACTGGCAGACTCACTGCTCGCTATATTGGACAGGAGTGCCGTTGCCATGGCAACCAGCAGCTCTCAATTGGTATTTGGAGCAGCGAGTGGAATTACTGCAGAGGATTTGATGTTCAGTACACATCTGGGGTCAGCTAATATGCCGCTACAATCAGTGACTCCTTTGCTTGCTCCACACCACGCTCTCAATCCCTTGTTCAGGACACAGCGGCTGGCACCTGATCCACTAGCGTTTAAATTCTCTCCATGGAGTGCCAGATTACCCGACAGGTCTCCTGATCCTGACAGATGTTTCTGCGGCGGCGAACAATGGATTCACGGATGTGCACTGAACATGTGCTTATTTTGATGGCATCCATTATTGACTTTGTAAAAAATGTTTTTTATTCCCTACCAGCTTTTTACACCTGCACTGTCCAAGGTCAGACTTTATCTTAGTCAAATCAAAGAGTAGAAATATTCAAACACTGTTTTTGCTGTCATAAGACCTTAGAATATTAGTGTTAGTGCCAATGTGCAACTTTTAGGCATGTGGATAAATGTTTATCCTGATAAAATATTTTTATTTCCAAGATGATCAGGGTGTTCAGGGTAGTGGTCATTGTTTTGCTTTAACAATAGTATCTGTGCCACTGTGGTGTTCCTACATTTACTGCAGTATGTAAGAGGGATGTCAGTCGCCCAAGCTGGGCTATGGCCTAGGTATTTCCACATGTTTTTTAATGCTAATAAAAGGTATTATATTAAATTATTATTACTGATATCTAGATATCAAAATGGAAAGCCAAATACCTATGCAACTAATATCCAAATATTTAGGTTGAGCCTTACTTAGCTAAAATTTAGGTAAATAAAATGTAAAGTCTCTCTCGTCATTAAAGACATTAAATGTATTGGAATTAGTACTTTGGCAAATAAACGAACTAAGCGTATTAGTAAACCCACACTTCCCAATGTGCGCTCTTCCCAGTCAAGGAACTGCAGAGCTGGTAGCATCATCTTGTAGCCTTTGTGATTTGATAAACAAGCTTTATATATTTGTGTAATGATGTTTTTCTGTGGAGAGTATGCTCCACTAAACAGAGATTCAAATAAATAGCCTTTTCAATTTCAAAGCAGACGCACTCTCTCTCTCTCCACCTAAACTTTTCACTTTGATTGCTTTCATTCTTTCTACTTGAGTTGATAAATCTGCTAAAAGGGTTGAATGTCACGCCGGCATTGTCATTTAAATATTTGAATGTCAGTTTCAATACCAAACAGGAAAGATAATGGCAAGAACTGAGTCCATTTTTAGCTTCTCGTTGTACAGCAGCATTACTTAAACATCTTCCGCCACACACTTTCTCTCCTCCCCTAACATGCATACTCACACATCAACCCTACCTCCCAAGAATTCCATCCCCATACAACTACAGTGCAGTTACAAATGTGCTTTTGTACTGAATGTAATTGAAATGATGCTGTGATGGTCATGAATGTACAAAAAAACCCTTTATTGCTTAATAAAAATTATAACCACACACGACTCATTTCAACTTCATGTTTTTGAATGAATATATCCTGCCATTCATTCAAAACATGCGTTGCTTCAACGAAACTGGGATTGTGTTTACAACAATGTTTCACGTGTGCATACTGTTCAAAAAACACATGCATTCAGAAGTTGTCCATGTCTTTATAAGCCATAGTCTGTTTCAGAGGATAAATAAGAATCTCATTCATGCCACGGTGTTCAAAGACCCATTCACTCAACAGCAGCCTAATAGATTCACATACAGTATATTCCGTCTCCATTTATTGGATGATTTTATGAAGACATTACGATTTACTGTACACCGCTTTCATAGACAGTACAGACACATCACGGTTGTAAAAGCTCTTCATGCCGCAGAGCTGAATTGACAATTAGCCAGGCATTGTGGTCAGTCAGTGGGATTGTCAGTCAAACAGCAGACAGCATGATTTGTCTACCTTTCCTCTGAGACACTTTCATCATTGTTTTGTTGTGTTATTGAGAGACAAGCTGTTCGTTGAGAACTGAGTGGTTGCAACATCTCCCCCATCATTTTTGTAAACTGAACAGGGTAAACAAACTCATTCAGCAACATAATGCTCATGGCAATCAATTTTCCACAAGTAAAGCTCAAACAATGCTCTGTTGCTACTAGCATTCAATAAGGAACTTTGGCTGAAACACTGTCATTATTGACTTTGACATGGATTAGATCTTACATTTTATCTGGAGTGTATTTTCTATCATGACGTAAGGTGAGTGAAGTGGACACATTCATCAATTCAAGAAAGGTTACAGGAGGAGTGTAAACCTGAGTCTGATGAAGGACACGATTATAAACATAAGGAATCTACAGTATATGTAAGTAAATCTGGGACAAGACATGTTGTTTTTATTCAGATTTGTGGAGCCAGTCTGTCCAAAAAAACACTTTTTATTTTATATTTAATTCTCTTGAACACTATTTCCTCTATTATAGTGACTTGGTAAGATTAAGTAACTCATCTAGAGGTACAAAGAGCTTTTCATTGGCGGAACATAACATCGATGAGCATGTTTTCTGTTAAATTGAAAAACAAGATGTACCTGTACGGGTGCATGGTACAAAATGTTTTAGGCTGATCCACAGAGGTCTGTGTTATACAATGCATTTCAACCCTGTGTGAATATTTGATAGAAAGAAAGAGCGTATTGCATATTTCTCTGTGTCTATGTCTCTGTGGATACAGAGGGGGATAAAAGCCCCACTCACTAAGACTCTAATGGTTTTAGTGGTAACGTTATGGTCTCACAGGAGTTATGGTAAATTTATTCACAACCTTCAAGTATTTACTTTATTTTTTTATCTAAAAAAAGTGTTCAAAAAATATTTCTGCCACTGGTTTTGTAGGAACATGGACAGGTAATAAGATAACAAAATTTCTTTAATTATGTTATCTAAGGAAACTAGTGCCCCCTTTTCTCTACACTCCCCCTCGCCTCTTCTGTGTATTATTCATCACAGAGGACTCCTGCCCTGCTTCCCCAGGCTATTTTTACCCAGCATGCCCATCACATTAACTGAGAGCCCCAATCCCCTGCTGGTTCCAACAGCAAGACTCCTTCCATCTGGATCATGGATTACATCCCTCCTTTTTTACCCTTTCTCCCACTGTCTGTATCTCCGAGTTCCTCACCCCTCTTTACATCATTCCATTTCTGTTTCCTCACCACTCCAGCACCTGACCTGCTCTCCACTGTCCTCTTTCTTATGTCTTTCAATCATTCATATTAGTGTTCCCAGTCCCATGAGAGTACTCACTACACATCTCTTCAGAGCACAGTCATCGCCTGCTGAGCTGCTGTTACAGCATGGCTGACATACCCAGCTGCACATATCAGTCACTATCTCAGCTATCTCTGTTCACAGTGAAATCCCGCAATGTTGTCATCAAGTTTAAGATTACCTTCATCCAACGCATGTGGTCACTGTTAAAGGGTAAATCAGCAATGCCCCCTTCCTGATTTTCTTTCGTTTTTTGTACTGAAATCATACAGAGCATCTATTACCAAAATTGAGTAAATTATAAATCCAGTTTTTTAAAAGATTTATTGTATTCAGGGGAAAAAGCTGTCCAAACCTGCATGGTCCTAACTGGTGGTAGGTCCTACCAACCTGCCTCGTGTTCTCCATGCTGCCTCTTGTTGTTCTTTGATTTGCCTGTTGTTCTTTTCTCTCTCCTCTGTCCACTCACCCCAACCCGTCGAGGCAGATGGCCGCCCACCCTGAGCCTGGTTCTGCTGGTTTCTTCCGTTAAAGGGAGTTTTTCCTCTCCACTGCTCAGTTCTTGCTCTAGTGGGACAAACAGCATGTATATTTTGATAAGGTCTTAAACATCTGTTGTGAATTGGCGCTATATAAATAAAACTGAATTGAATTGAATTGAATTGGTACCTTTGACAGAAACACCTGCAATCAAGCGCATGCAATAATAAGCAGTTTTTCACATTGCTTTGAGGCCACTTCATATTTATTTTTGGTGGTGCCAGACCATCACAGACAATCACAATATCACCATCATGTTTGACTGTTGGTAAGAAGTTATTTTTTCACATTAGGATAGTTTCATGCCGGATGTAGTGGTACACATATCTTTTGTACTTGCCCAAGACTTGGACAAGAACAAGATGTTTTTTTGGCAAATGTGAGACAAGCTTTTGATTCATTTGGTCAGCAGAGGCATTTATCTTGTTTGGATTGACTTTCTGATTGGATGCCACTTGTGCCCAGTGTCTTTCTTATTCCTGAGTCATGAACACTGGCCACAGCTGAGGCTGGTTTCCTTTATGACCTCATGGATGAGTCTTGGAGTAATGTTGGCAGGCCAGAAAGGTTGGGGGAATACTTACTTACTCAGAGTCCGGTAGGTTTTTGTTCCTCAATAAATTATATCAATTTTGTTTGACGATCCAAAGTATTTAGTGTGTGACAAATAATAAAAAAAACTATCTACAATGATTGAAGTTTCACAACATAATTAAAAAGACTGCAGTTAAAATAAAGAGGTAGAAATCTATCTTTGATAAAAGCAGAGATAATGTAGGTGGCGGGTTCAGAGTGCCAGTATAGCTTCTATTGTTAGACAAGCTAAGAATTATGCTGCATTAAAGTATTTGTTCTTTCCTGCAAAAGGGCTCAGGAGGGGCACTGCCAGGGTTCTAAAAATGACCTCCAGCTACTGGTGTTCATTTTTATGACCAGACTTATAGAAATATCCTCCTTGAATTTGGAATGAGGGCCTGTGGTCGCCTATTACAACTCTGCTGGTAACATTATCACCACGATGGCATAGCCAATAATAACCTGACTGTTTTAAAAGTGCCACGATTAAATAATTGGAGCAATTTTCAGACCTTATGCCGTTGCAGTGGGTGCCAGGTTCTGCCAAGTGTCATGTGGCCAGAGTGTGTTGGTGGTTCTGGATGAAGCAGGCATAAATGTCATACACTGGCCTTCATCTTACCCTGACGTAAATCAAATTTGACACTGAAAGGACATTATGTATTGATGTGATGATGTCACCAAAGTCAATGTTGAAATTTTTTTTTGTAGCGTATATTCAAATACAGTTTAGTTGAGTTTTGCCTTGAGGCTGATATCTGTTGAAGAGGCATGTATGTCTGGAGCTTTCCTCCTCTTGTTTACTCTGTGACTTATGAGCACATTTGTTTATAATTAGAGTTAAGAGAGTCACTTGTTTATGTACTGGATTCTGACACCATACACCTGCACACCCAGACATGACAATGAAAAGCTACATGCCTTATCAAATATGCTCACAGACACACACCGTTTTTTTCTAAACAAATAATCATAAATATATTATTTTTATGTATTATTCTTAAATAAGTCTTACATTTCTAAAATACTAGACATATGTAGCCCCTATTACAGTCCTTCAGGACAATTTCAACTGAAAGTAATCCTAGGACACAGGGTCATTTAATTTTGAATGAGTCTTGTCCCTCATCAAATAAACAGGCCCACCTCTATAGAGAAAGACTTGCTCATTACTCTTGGGAGTGTTTTAAACTCACTTCAAGAGCCAATGAAGTATTCTTTATGGGAGTCCCTAGCTATTGCAACGCTATTGTTCATTTCATATGCACCCCCACTTCCCCTCAAGGTAGCAAAGTTAATATTTGATAAGACCCACAAGGTGACATCATCTCGTCATCCATAAGAGCTCACAGCAATCATGTTTGTGCTATTTTTGAGCCCCTGCAAAACATAATCTGTTAACTTGTTTTCTTCTGCTCTATGTAATTGCATTTAGATGAATGCTACATGCAGCTCAGCACTTGTGATTAATGGAAGTATATGACAAATGGTTATTACTAAAATGAAAAATTGGTTCGGTTTTTATAGAGAAAGTAAACAGGCTCATTTGTAGCGAATGTCCAATTCTTACCTTAATCGTTTTTTTTATCTAGTGTTAAAATGTATTATATCTAGGGCTGGGCGATATGGACCAAAACTCATATCTCGATATATAGAAATCGCGATGAAAGATACATATCTCGATATTTTTGATCCCATGAAGTGGTTACGAAAAGACATTTTTGGGACAAGTGTTCATGTTCCAAAGCTAGTTTTTGGCACATATGAAATAGGTTTTGTAAAAAAAAGATGCATTGGTGATTAATTATTTACGAGTTAAAGTGTCCTTTTATGCAGTAGCAATTATGCATTTAGTAACATGATTAGGGCCTTTGAATATTTCCTAATTGTGTTATTCTTCTGAAAACTAACAAAAATTAGTTATTCATTTTTAACACAGTGCTGGGTTTAGTAGAGCTCTTACTGTTTTGCTAATGCATTTCAACCTGGTAACAGACTCAAAACAAAGAACTTTATGTATTTCACATTAGGATAAAGAAGCAGTCTTCCCTTTGTAAAATAAAAGTGCTTCACGTTTGGAATCAACAAATATTGTATGAAATAAATACACAGAGGGAACATCTGGAATACAAATGAATTTTGTATAGTTCTGCTTTAAACTAAGCACTAAGTGTTGAATGATTTTGGTGTTTCAGTGAGTCTGTTCGTCAGATCTGACCACTGACTTTTTCTCGTGTTTGTGTGGAAAGCTGAGTCCCGTCTAAAGAGGAGACACGTACACGATGCTGCAGCAGCAGAAACCCATTAGAAACTATTGTTTTGTGGTGTTCTCTGTTTGGGGGCAGGGAGTTGAGGAGACTTTACGGCTGCAGTGGCAGCAGCAGTTTAACGAGCTGTTCGTTCATCTTACGTCGCTGTTTGAAGAGAGAAGGGCTCAAAGCTTTCATTAAAACTGTTCTGCTTTTTATACATAAAACATTCTGCTGCTCATCTGACACGTGAAGTCCAAACATCCACATGACTGAGTTGCTGCTTTTTCATTTACTAACCTGCTCCTCTCCTTCTCACCGTCACTCCTGCTTTCTTCATTTATTCGCTGCAATGTGAGGGGGAGGGGTTTGAGCTGTTTTTACAGGACGAGCGCTGTCTGAATTGTTGGACAACTAAAAAGAAATGACGCAAAAGAGCTATATCGAGTTTTACGATAATGCTTATTTCATACCGCATTTAGAATTTATATCGTATATATTTTTATATTTTAAAAATATCGATATATCGCCCAGCCCTAATTGTATCTAAAGCTTTTTTTTTCTTACTTGACTCCCACAAATTGCATTTTGTGACAAACATACTGCTATAATTAGATGGGGAAGATAATTAACTAACAGTGTAACAAATTGACATTATATAAACAGCATGTATAACTCGACCTAGTAGAGTTTGGATTACCCTTTTTTATATTTATAGCTGTAAATGTATTTTCACATTTCTTTTGTAAGTGAGGGATTTCAACTGAGGGGGCATGCTCACCTGATTGGATGGGCCTTACCCCCTATGGCCCATCCATGGCGCTGACACGGAAGGCAGTGTGCCCTTGATGTTGTACTCTTTAGCTAAGAAATCAGAAAGAAAATGTCAAGCGAACTTTGTTTTTAATTGTATCACACTCTCGTTTGTACAAACACCTTCCACCATGTGACAGACGCTAGCACAACGAGGTAAGGGCCTTTGGGGCTTATGTGTTTTCTGTTACTTACTGTATTACATCATCTTCTGTTGCCTTCCTCTATTCTCTGTCACACTTGACATTTATTTCTCTGTAGCATTCTTCATTTAAGTTCTACCCACAGATATGTCTTCCATTCTCTCTCTCATACACACTGTGACGTTCTTTCTACCTTCCTAACACACTTCACATTAGCTTACCTTCTCTTCATTTAGATCTGTCATTTGTTCTGTCACCTCAGTGCGCTCCCTCAAACCTCAGTCCCCCTTCCCCACTGACTCAGCAGCTGGTTTCTGAGGTTGTACCATTTTGTGTGTCAGGTGGAAACAGGTGATGCCGCAGGGTGCAGGTTGACCTCACTGTGTCACTTTCATTCCAACTCGCATCAAGTTTGTTTGAGATGCTGCCGCTTTCCTTCAGGCTCCTTTCAAGCTTGTATGATCTACATGGTAATAGCACAAAGAGCTAGCTAGACGGATGAAGTACTGGCACTCAGGTCCATATTGTTGTGGGAAATAACAAAATTGTGTTCCTAATGTTCACTCTAATATCAAAGGCAGACCACACCGGCTTCAGAGCAGTGATATAGACAAAAATAGTGTAACAGTTGAGTTGACATCCTTTAAACGGAATTGCCTTTTTGTTCTCTCTATCTTGCCCTTTCTCTTTTATTCCCTGCATCTTCTGAGATGCATCAGATCATCCTGCTCTTCACATTGCTAATTTGAAACAACACAAATAGGACACAACGTGAGGACAGTTGTTACGTTTCTCTGAGTGTTGTCGTGTCAAATGTAATGTGCCAAATGTATTCACATTATAGTTAGAGTATGTAATATTTTTCTCCTTATAAAACGTTCTTTTTTTTAAATATTGCATATTTTGTAAAATTGTGTTAATATATACCTTCCTATAAATAATTAATCTTTCCCCAATGTACTGTAGCTATTAGTTCAATTAGTTTAATCGGTCTGACTGTTTAAAGAAAAAACTATATGGACAAGGAAAAATGGCGTTATACGTATTAATTTCTGATGTTTTATAGACTAGACAGTAATTGAGGAAATAATTAAGATCAATTCACATTTTGAATAACTGTTTGCTACCCTGTTGTACATCTGTATGTACACACATGTTTAAAAAATACTACTTGCTGCACAACTTGTATGTACCTGAATATTTTAGTTTAAGCAGTTTTTGTAATGTCAGCTTGTTTTAGATTAATACAGATGTGCCAGCTTTGCAGTAATTCAGCCAGTTAAGCCAGGCACCAATAACTTTTCAGGCAGATACCTCCAGAGGATTCATCACCATTTATTTTTCCTTGAAATCTTCTTCCTAAATTACAAAGTAAGGGGAGAAGAACCAGTGAAATCTTTTATGCTTAGTTCTGGATGTCCAATAACTCTCAGGCAAGTAGGTAAGTCATGCTGGAGGTGGACCGTGTGTGTGTGTGTGTAGCGCTTCCAAAGATGCCAGAGCAAATCAACAGAAGGGAATTTAGAACCGCTCTGCTTCCTGCTCCAGTGGGCAGATAAGATTATAGCGTTTAGATTCAGAAGCAGACATTCTCTCACTTCAAGCTGAACACAGTATATCTGCTCCACGTCTGTAAAAACTTCAGCAGCATTATATTAACAACGTGCTGGTGCCCTTTCCGTTCTCATTTGTAGATGTCCTAAATCAGATTAGCTGTATAATTCACATTTCATCAGTGGTTCATGGTTCACACGGTTCATATAATAATCAAATAATAATAACATCAAGTCATATATTTAATACAATGCTAGATCACCCAAAACTGAAGATGGTCTATATACAACAACCTATTCACTTATGATGGCATGTGCTAACCTGAAAAGATCTACCTCCTTGATATGGTTGTAATTCTATCAGCAACGGGCCGAGCTGTAATCTTATTATCTGTTTTTAACAGAGTTGTGGTCGGGTTGGGGCTCAGCAGTGATGAGAATCTCCACAGGGCAGATTACCTCTGCATTATCCACTCAGAATAGGACATTATCACCTATCACAAGCTAGAGGTGTCAATTGATTCAGTTTGGTCCTCCAGTGGTGCGGGCCACTCCCATCACCAGTTAATTATAGAGAAAATGAGACACTTTGCTGCAATGGGCAGAGCTGGTACAGACTGTTGGTCTGCTATTATATGGGATGTTTTTCCTTAAAGGAACAGTATGCTACATGTATGAACAGGGGATTGAGCAATTTAAAATATAGTTCACTCAGCTTAGTCGCTGTTAACCACCATGATGTTTTTAATCAATAGTAATTAAATAGTAATAAATAGTAGTAATAAAACTCTGAAGTCAACCGGCTTGGATGACTGGAGTCCACTATTTCAATTAAATACACTTAAAACCAAATTATTTGTACAGAATATACAAATAAAGTAGTAACAGTACGAGCATCAAAATACTTAACATCGATGCTCAAATCACTGAGCCCTGCAGTGAGGCGATGTTGGACAATTTAAAATACAGTCATCTGCATGGAGAGACTCTACAGTGCCAAGTGGTAGTGCATTCTCTTTGTGAGGTTATCACTGTACTGTTATAGTTATGGGAAAAATATGTGTATAGGGAAACTTTTGCAGCATTTATTTGTCTTTGTCTGCACTGGAGGAGCTGCTTTTAGTCTCATTGTTATTGTGTACAGTGACAATAAAAGCATTGTATCCTGTTCTAAAAAGAATTATTAATTAAAAACAGATGTAGTGCTTTGTTATTGAGTGTTTGTAATGTACTGTATGGGTCTTTGTCATCACTTTTCCTATGCATTTTCCTGTTGTGTCAGAGGGAGAGGCAGGTAAGTTGCATAAGTAAATAAATAGCATGAAAAAAACATTCAGCAAGAGGTGTGTTGGCAATGGAGCTTAATACATTTTTGAGCCATTTCCAAAATGGGACCAGCTAATAGAACTTATCTCTAGAAAATGTAATTCCCATGACCAAGAATTTACTTACTGAATACATATCACCAACACACGTGCATGCACGTTTTATAATTATTTTTTTTAATATCCCACCCTGATTAAAACAGGGTAGATATTTTGGTGCCTGCAATGGAAAAGCGCATCGTATTCGGCTGGGAAATGGTATCTTGGTGTTGATATTACAAATGTGTTTTCAAGTGGCACAAAACATGACAACAAATATGTGCAGATGTGGCGAGGTGGAGTGTGGTGGATCAGAAAGGTTCTATAAACATTAGTATATTTAAACTGGGTTTTCTTTATCAGAGCTTTTCATGTCTATAAAGTATTCTATTTTCACTCTTTTCACCTTATTAAACCAGATTTTCTTTCTTATGTTACCTTCCCTGAAACTTGAAAAGAAGATTCTTATAGATTATATTTTATATTTGTTTATTTTCTACAGCATCAACACATATCTGTACTAAATAAAGGGGTTTGCCATGTATGTCACAAGTCTTCAAAGTCACTGAATCTGTCTGCAAACTCCTGACCCAACCCAGAGGTTTCATTACTTGGAAACATTTAAAACACTTGCTGCACCTGACTTTCCAACATCTTTGAGACAAAGTGGAAGTGCTGAAACCTTTTGTTTTTCACTTGCTGTGTGTACAATGACAATTAAGCATGAAATGCCCTGACATCTCTGATCATATACGCTAGTTCTTACCTTTGCTTTACCTGTAGACTCACATGCATTAAATCCACTTTGCATTAGACAGAGGGCTTTCCTCCTCCCCCGCTTCCATAAAAGCCCAATAAAGGAAAGCGCTTCAGTATCTTACTCCGACTTAGCCACCTGACTTCAGTGTGGAGCAGGAGATCCCCATACTCTGCGGAGGATTCTTCCAGGAACAGCTTGAAGTTTCACTGTTGCTGTGCTTCTGCTTGAACGGAGTTGACTATTTTCACAACAACTTTGCGCATATAGCCTAGTTTATTGTTTTATAGTTTGTTGGTAAGTGATGCAGTGACAACCTGTCATAGCATGTGCTCGGTCAGTTGTTACAGACACCAGCTTTCAACAGGGATCCTTTTTTTCTACACACAGTGCACAGCACTCATTCAGTACAGTGTAAATATCCACCCTCCTGATCATGGTTTTCAATGGAAGTAAGGACGTAAGTCTTTGACAGACTCAACACACTGAACTGAACCCAGTCCAGCTGTTTTACCACATCTGCAGACCATGCAGACACTCTTGCCACAGTATTTGCACCAAATTTTATGTTGGCACAAAATGGTTGTCTTTTGCTACTGTCATAGCCTCCTTTAGAATCCCACCGTCAGTTAAGGCTTTTTGTTCTTCAATAAGATGTGTGCCAATTTGAACAAGGCCTTCTTCAGATTGTTGTTTTCAGCTCCTTTATCTTCTCTTCTCACAGACTGCTAGATGCAGGAAAGTCTAGTGAAAAGTTGCTGTGGACCTTAAAAAAACGACGCTCCTCATTAAATGTTTTACCGACTGACACCTTTGCATCACACATCAAACTGTCTCCTGCTCTTCATGAAAATAGTATGTTTTTAGCCTTTTATTGGTATGGGTACCTGTGATGGCAACAGTTACTGCCCATCTTACATCACCTCTAACTCATAAAGCTTGACAGCGGTGCAACGGACATCTAATTGGAAATTTGGTCTAAAAAGGGGATTGGACACATGGGTTGTGTTAAATTTGACTTATCAAGTTTTCAAATATAACCCGATTTAAATGATTTTCCTTTGCCGTAATAGTAAATTAAAATTTGCACTGTAGCAGACGGACACTTAATCTTGTTTTTTCTCTTTTAATTAATTTTTCAAGTATTGAATAACCCCCCCACCTCCCACCCCATCCTGCTTTTTCAGCTGCTCCTAACGTGAAGTCTCTGAATGAATAAATGTATGAATGCTAGATTTACGTAAACAAAACCACATACTGTACAATAATGTGTTAATTTGGGACCATGAACACAGTATCTGTGATAGACTCCCTCCACCGCCCCTGAATGCACTGTAGTGCAGACTATGGGTGCACTGTTGCAGAACTGACAGAACTGGAAAAAAATGTCAGTGTGACATAAAATTGGCATGAGATTAATGTGGGGACATTGATGAGGTGACCTTTTATGAAGGTCACCTCATTTAAAAAGGAGGAAACATGTCACATATACATCAGAAATCAAACGGGACCTTCTAAGACAATGGTGTGGCGTAATTTAAAAAGTGTTTGTTTTATATTATTGATCATTTTGCTTATTGCAAATTAGATTAATATGTTGCATTTGCCACTTGTCCTCTGGTCACAAAACATTTTGTCTCCTAATCGCTGACCTGTTTGTGCCTGCCCCATACGTTTGTACAGCTGCACAGGGGCAGAACAGATAAACGATGGCCTTTTTAAAGCTCACTAGATCTGATCTAAATCAGATCTCACATGTGGTTTCTAAATATGTATGGGTGGATACTACAGTACAGTTGTACAATCTGTTTTATATTTAATTTTTGTTTTTATGTCCCAACCCACCCAGAAACTTACCAATGAAGTTTAATTAGTTATTATGTTGTATTAATATTTTTTCATTTTCTTTATAAAATTTCTTGACGTGATACAGGTGCTTTCCTGCATGTGCTACTTAGTAATGCCATACTAGTCTTTGATATTTTGAGGTGTCATGATTGATTTGCGTCATTAGGGGATAAATAATAAACAAGTTGATAGATTATCTGCTATTATATACAGTATAAAGTTATACAGTTGTTGGTGCTAATTTTTTATTTTCACAGGTAATATAGGACAACATTTGCATTTATTTTGGAAATGAATGAAACAAAAACACGATAGTGGTTGAAATATATTAAAAGTTATATAAGCTCCCACTCGACCCACTGTTAGGTGTAACAACCATGATCTACTTGCCTCTCACCTTAACTGAGCATCTCTTTCTAATTGAAAGTTTTTACAGCAGACTTTTTGACTTGCTCTAGTGTCAAAGAGAAAGGAAAAAGAGTAAACTGTAAGTGGCACCCTAAACATCAATAACATACCCATTATTTTTAGTTCTGCCAGCGAATTATGCCAATGAGTCAGCATGCATGTTAGTCTCAGAGAGACCCAGTGCTGGCACATTAAAATGGAATATATAACAAGCACATTAATATCCCTGCCAAAGTCTGTCGACAGCTTTTTTTTATTGTAGAGAGAGCTGAAAGCTCCCCTCAAGAATGAGTTCCTCTGGCTTTATTCTATTTTATTATTATTATTATTATTGTGCCTTAAAGTTTGATTTTGTCCAAAAAATCTAGTTCACACTTCATAATGTAGGTCTACCTTTGGAATTGTGTGCTTCACGGTGATAAATTTTTTTATCATGTGGTTCTGTAATTAATTATGTTATTCTGTATCCCATTCATTTAAAGGTATGCCCCTCAACTAGTCCCACATGCTTTGTCCAAATAATCTCGTTCAAACTTCTTAATGTGGATCTACATTTGGAATTGTGTGCTTCACGGTGATAAATTTTTTTATCATGTGGTTCTGTAATTAATTATGTTATTCTGTATCCCA
>JAUMTR010000022.1:16661169-16708783 GCA_032270685.1 Microctenopoma stevenorrisi
GAGGACAGATTCAACATAAATACACACACATATTTGTACTCCACTACTTTAGTACTGTACTCTGCGCCCCTCTTGCAAACTGTTGTGTGCTCCCCACCACAGCCCTGCCTATTTCCGTTCAGCTTGCCATGGCACCTGGCACAAACACCCCACGTGACGCGCCCCATCACGACAAAAACACCCTAGTGCGGCTCAGATCAGCTCACCCCACGCAATTTCTGCAGGAATTGCTAGATCTAGTTATTAATTGAAATATCACTATCTCAAAAGCAGAATTAACTCATCATTTATTTAATAATCACAATCACTGGTTCTTGGTCAAAGTCTGTAACTAGTGCAGTGTAGCAGCACATCAGAGTTCCTGGTGCTGTTTGGTTACCTGCAGCTCAGATTGTTTTGCATAAGTCTGCTGACAGCCAAGTACAATGTATTCTGCTCATAGAAGCTGGTAGTTTATTTTATGTGGGTGTGTGTATACAAAATTAGCTAACCTAAGTAGAAATTCTATAAAAATAATTTCAAAGCCCACACACCTTAAAGCCTACAGTAACCCTTTAAAACCTTTCCACTTTAGAAGTGCAAGCAGAAAATTGTTAAATGTTACACAACAGAAACCAAATTCAAATGTTACAATACAAAAAACACACAAAAAAGATCTTTTCTCCTTTGCAACTTGTTTTATCCTCCAGAGAGTGAAGTAAATCACTAGCAACACTTCACCAGAGCATTTTTCGGGTTGTGGACATATTTAAAAGACATCTACTGCATTTAATTTCTACAAAAGGACAAAATATGGCTGGCAACTCCTTACTAAAGATAATCCCTCTGATCATGTTCCTGCAAAGCCTGAACCAAACATTGATTTGTGTTGCACTGGATGAATCGCCCCCTTTCTATCTGAGTCAAGTGTCTCCTCTCTGACGTAAACAGATGTTCTGCACTCTAAAGCAGCTTACATGAGCAGCCTACAAAAGCCTTTAGTATGTTGCTCCAAGAAGCAAATTGCCTACACTGCTTTGGTGTGCAAGATGCGGCACAGCAGCCCATTTGTGCAGCGAATTGCCAAGTGCTTCTTATTATACTTTTACATTATCACTAGACCATTTAATTGAGCCTATTTAAGCCATGTATAGTAGGAATGGTCACAGGTAGAATACAAATGTAGCCATAAAAGTCTTCACCACCAAAAATCTGTACATTTTTTTTGACCACTGTAATTTTGGATGTGGTATTGGAGTTGAACAAATCTGGAGTGGTGATCATTTCATATAAGCCAGAAGATGTAGAATCATACATACAGTAGAAACTAGCTCTCATTGTTTTCTATTCTCATTCAGGCTGATGCTCCCTGCTTCTCTTCTTCTTCTCTCACTTTATTTTTCCCTCTCTGTTGCTCCATTTCTTTTCTTCGGAGGAAATGAAACTGGGTCATATCTTCCTTCCTCCTCCTCATCAGCTTAGATGGAATAAATAGAAAAAATGGGGTGAATGAATATGGTAGATGTATAGTCAGATGGAGATTCATGGATTTAATAAGCAGGCCAGCTGACAGTCCTGGGTGGGCCCAGGACAACACGATATTTCTACATGCATACATACATCACAGCTTGTGTAACACTCAATCCAAGAGCACTTGAAACATATCTCTCCTCTCCGGGTACATCTTATTCACCGTTGTGAGCCTTTTTTTCTCTCTTGTTCAAGGTGCAACACACTGCTCTTTTTCTTCCTGACACATCTTTATCTAAGATTTCAGGGGTTTGAGTGTGTACTGCCTTCCTCTGCAACTCAGACGCTCTTTCAGGTTCACACTTTTAATATAGAAAGAAGTTTCCCTCCACTCTCACATGCAGAAAAGTAAAATCACACTTAATATCATTTGTATTAAGAATCTTCACATCAAAATGTGACTGACATATCCTGTCAGTGCTTTTTGTTGAAGAGTGGTGATCAAAGTTTCTTGTTATTTATGGATTAACACATATACAGATAGTAAATTACCTGCAAAGTTTGCAAAACCATTTAAAAGGCTCTTTCTTTTTTTTTGAAAGCACAATTATTGTCTAAGAAAAGGTTAACCTTTTGTTTACGCACCTCAAATTTAAGATCAGACTGAAAAATCCAGAACTACACCTTTAAGTTTGTTTTCCTACCCTAAGTTGGCTTAGCCTTTCAGATTGATATAAATGCAATACATACTTTACAAAATTAAATTTGTGTGGTTCTTACTGGCATCCATCTTCTGTATTTATATTTCAGCCATTGCCCTGTCTCTAGTCTCTTCAGCTGAGGCTCAGCTATTAATGTATTTATCTACAGTTTAATACCAGCGCATTAATCTAGCACAGCAAACACGTACATGATGATTGTCTGGTTACTTAAAGCTTATCCACACCTTTCCACTAATCAGAATCCAGAATTCCCAGTGGCCATGGTAAATTGCAATATATTTGTCTATCCATGACACACAAATGTGCTTCAGTGGTAACACTAATACACATTCTGCACCAAAGTCAGCATTGAGATAAGTATGCTTGGAATTAGGTAATACCAGAAGTGGCATATCGGTATTTAATCTTTAAGGCTTAGACACCACTTAGACGGTCATGTGTAAAGGATGGAGTTTCAAGAAAAAGGGGCTGTCTGCATTTATCAGCTCCTAACACTTTCAGTCACTGTCCCTTGTACTTTAGCTTTCACCTGGTAAAGCTCCTACCAGCTTTGATAATATGCTGCTTTAACTTTAGTCCGATTTCAGTGGGGTTAAAGGAAACTGTCTAGTTTAAAATAGTGGCCTATGGTATGTCCAACTTTTAACGGGCACTGTGTATATACAATAAATTACCTTTGACACACTCGGCATGTAGAAAGTGTTGACTTCAGTGTCCTGGGCGTTTCTTTCTGCTGTGAAAGGATTAGGTGATTAGAAAGACAACACTCTGTGATCAGTGTGTGTAGGCCATATCACATTAAACATGTTGTAAGCTAACAAGAGCCTAGCGCTGCTGTATCATAACATCACTGGACCATTTTGAGCACCTTGTTTTACCTGCTGAGACTACAAGAATTTCTCTCACATCTTCCGATGTCTGTCTCTCAATCAAAGCCTTCACAGATTTAGGGGTCATTCATCAAGGCTGCCCCTGCTGCACAGCTGCTCTCAGATTAATTACTTAACAATCTGTCTGAGGCCCAAAAGGTTTTGCCGGACCTGCAGGTTTTCCCTGGCTTCCATGTAGTACACTATGCTCTCTGAAAAATATGTGCTGACGACTCATGTAACACCATCCCATCAAATAGGGCTAACAAGGGCTGAACACATTTTGCGCTTGCAAACGTTTTACATAATTGTGCTGAGTTGATTTCTGCCTTTTTCTTTCCAGTTGTTCTGCCATTATATTCCCCCCTCATATTCGATAATGATGGCAGGGTAGTGTTCTTTCATACTGCAAAATCATCTTCATAAGGGACAAAGCTATTATTAGATATGTTTGTGAAGGACAGTTTTTTTTAAAGTGGGTCAATTCAATAAAGAAAATGTATCAAGTAGGTGTAAACTTGTTATTTATTTGGCAGCACCAGGTATACTGATAGACAATAGTAGATGGAACGCACCCAGGCTCTCCCGAATAACATCCATTATCGTCCATAGCCCATTGTAAATGATCCCTCCAGGGCTGAATGCAAACCGATTTCTTGAGCCCATTCCAACACGGCCTCATACAAATATCAGTTAAACTGATATATCCTGTAGTGCATGTGCATGTGTGTATGTTTGTACTGTATTTGCCCCTAGATTTGCTTAAGGGTGTAATATGTAGTTCTTTGAGCAGATGATCAGATTTATAATCAAGGAGAGAATAACACAGGGGTAATCTAATTGAGCTGAACTCATCAGCTCAAGTGCTTGAGCATTTTGCTAATAAACTGCATTTGTTCATTCTAGAACCATGGCTCTGCGGTACCACATCAGTCTCACATTATGTATATGGAAATCATTTTAATGTTTGCATATTCCATTCCCAAAATGTCCCCGACAGAAAATACAATGCATTATTTAATACTGTGCAGCTTCAGTTAGATGTATTGCAGTAATTATTAAGTGAGTAAAGATGTGACTTTTTGGCTTGTTTTCCATGAACTCCACAGATACAATGATGTTGTACATTATTGTAAAATGTAGTAAATCAACTGTGAGCCATGTTTGTGTGAGTCAAACACAAACATTGTCATTTGTGGAATGAAACTAGTGCCTTAGATGCGTCTAACACAAATGCTGACCGAGCCTTGTCTGACACATTTTTGACAGATCAAGAAAGCTTGTGCTTTGCATTATTTAAGCACCTTCTCTCTCTCTCTCAAAACACATTTTTTAATTTTAGACACTGGGGGAATTCAGAGAGAATCTTACAGATGCTGTTTGATTTTCGAAATTCTGACTCTTCCTTTAGCTCTAAACTTGGAAATAAGTAGCAAAGAACTGTTTTTTTAAGCTTACTTACATTTTTGTTATTGTCTTTTGTTGTGTGTCCAGTTGACGTTTACGCTATCCAGGGATTTCAATATTTTTTCTTTCAGCTTGATGCTGCAAAATATTCCATTCCCTCGACGGTGTTCAGACACATCATAATGATCTGGCAGGAGCCCAAGATGCTGGGACGAGGGAATTTGCTAAGAGACATGCTTATTAATCAAGTAAACAATTCCTGAAAACCAAATTTAAAACTGCTGCACATTTGTTAAGTCATGAGCACCAAATATGGACTGTCAACAGTGTGATACAACATAATTGTATCAGAATAAAAAACATAAATATGTAAATGGTATATCTCAAAGGTATAGGAAACCGTTTTTTATATTGCTTGTATATCAGAGGGAAAAATAAATACATTTTTAAAAAACACTGTCAAATAACCTTTCGGGAAGCAGACTCTGATTTAATGTCTGTGCCTTACCAGTCATGAGCCTCACCGAATGTCACTGATCATACAGACACAGTTATTTTCTTGTCTATTGAGAAAGTAAATAAAGATACTTACACACAATATTGAACTATTTTCGACACAACATATAGTACTTTGGTATCTTTTTTAATATATATTTAGATTAAGAGTTTTGAAATAACTGAATCACTTGGCCCAGTCAGTATCTCTTACTTGTAAACTAAATCATAGCATGTTTCATATTTACTTTTCTTTAGTTTATATATATACATATATATATATTTTTATTTATTTATTTTTGTTTGTTTGTTTTTTGGTTATATAATAATTTTGCATCCATTACATAGTGCAATAAAGTGGTGTACAGTCCTGACTGTGTGGCTTTGGACCATAATGTACTAAAGCCTTATCATTGCTTGACTGATTCGATTGGAGAACTTTTTAGAAAAAGACTGCATGTGAGTCCTTTCCTCTTCTTTTTCTTTTTTCACTGGGTTCTCATCCATATATTTGTATCTCTTATCTGCAAGCTGCAAGCACCCTTCTTCTCACCTCCCTCTCTCCCTCATTTCCTCTTCAATCCTGCGCCTTTTCATGACACAAGGTCAGCAGAGGTCAGTAAGCCCTGCTCAGAAACATAATTGAATTCTTTTGACCATGGCCTGTTATCATGGAAAGTATTTTAAGTGAGCTGGTTTTTCTACTTCATTAGTAGCCTCTTGAATAGTGCATACCAGGTCAATTTGACCATAGTAAGACTCTCTTTAGTAAAACATTACTTAGCCAAGATTGTACCTTACACAATCTTGTTTAGGCCAGGCTCTAAGTTCATGACCTTTAAATAAGCCTGCAATCGAACCCCTGAAATGGAAATGTCACCTTCTTGTTTAAAAAGATCATTCTCTGAAATGTAATCAATTGGCTCTTCTGTGGAAAACATGACACACAAACAAAATACTACATGCATACAAGTACGTTTGGGTATTACCTTTTTTGTTTGGAAACACCAACTGCAACTAAATCCAGTAAGGACAGATGATACAATAGCAGGACAAAGTACTTACAAATGTCCTAATGGAGAGACAGATGCTCCAATAATGTCGAATTGGCTGAATCATCAAAAAACCAGTGAGCTCCGACACTTGTGGGAGAATCAGGTAATCAGTTTTTTTAGTAGCTTAACAGCTTAACAAGGTCAATGACATCTGAACCCCCTGAATCTGGTGTGAGAGAAGCTGGACCGAAAAGTTTAGGAAAACTCCCCAACCAGCACAGGGTGAGGGAAATCACACATGAAGTGAAGTCCTGGACATTTATTCTTTGTTCAAATATTCTTAAAAATGAATCCATTATGAGAATTGTGATCGCTCATTAGTATTTATTCACTCAAAATTATCCAGTTACAGGCAGGTGATTGAATAACACCAACATAATAATAATGTGTGCATATTATTTTTATCCATATAAACATGAAAGTTTAGTATTCTAGCATTGCAAGTATATAGTTTGCACTCTCACTTGCAACTCCCATGCTGTAGCCAAAGACTTTGCTTTTGGCAGTGTCGTTGATGTAAGGGTTTGGACTAATCCAATAATAAGACCCTGATTGTAGACAAGACACTGTTAAGTTGTCAGCATGCCATGCTGCTTGGGAAAAAAGAAAGCTTTCAGATGCTTGAGTGAGTGAGCAGTACATGCACAGAATAGTGCCAACAGAAAATCTTAATTCCAATAATTAACTTTCTGATTGTATAAATTGAAAAGCGTCATAGAAACAAAAAAGGCCTATATTTAGTGTGCAGTTCTCTCCTAAAAACCTTGCTATATATGAGAATGCAACACTGTGCCACATAAGTAGAAACTACCATAACACGTACCTACATGTACCTTATGAACAGTGAATTGTGTTTTTGTAAGTGAGGAAATAAATAAATAATTTTGTTTCCAGCAACTGAACATGAAGAAAAAGAAGAAAGAAATCACATTAAAACATTAAAATGTAAATAAACAATGTATGTTCTCTTACTGCGGTTAAACGGTTAGGTGACGTATTATGTGTTTCTTAGGGGTGCAAAAGCTTCACCATAGACCTATGCTATGGGGCTGGTAGACTTCGTTGTTTCTCTCGCTTAAGTGCACCCTCTGTTTAGCACCCCTTAACTTTTTTAGGCAGCTTTTTCTATAATGTGTATAAAAGGGCAATTACTCTGGATAAGCGCACTACCGATATATAATCGCATTGCTATTCTCTCCAGCTAATTCACTCCAGGCAGTTGTACGGGCCACATCCATTAATCAAACAGCAATATTGATTGACACGTTCAAATAATGTAAACAGCTTATCAACATGCGACGATGTAAGTAGACCAGGTGGTGTGAGACCGGATAACGGCGAATCGCTCAGGTGCTCCACTTAGTAGTGGATGGTAACTGTAGTTTACCTCGCTAGGAATGCAATTTTTCTGAGACAGGGTTGTCATGTAACAAGTATATGTTTTCATCTGTCCCTTGTTCTGGTCTGTATAATGTATCAAGCTCCATCCCCTTCTTTCTTTTCCACAAAGTATATGAAAGCATTTCCTTCCTCCCTCCTATTTTCTGAGTGCTGACTGTTAACAAACTCAACTCCGCAGCGCTTGATGAATACTATTTATTTATTTATCCATTTTAGTGAGAGAAGGTAAAGCGAGAGATAGTACTGACTTGTATAGAGCAGCCAATTATTTTGAACGAATTGTTCTTTCTATACATTGACTTGTTTATATTGAATGCAGATTAATTTCCTACATATCGATAAATCTCTTTTTCAAGGTCAGGTGTCAAACAAGACATTACATCGATCAACAACTGATAACAAGGAATTACTCGAATGTACAGTACAGTTGGCCTTTTGCCTTTCTAATTTTCCTCCTAATAAAAAAATTTGCAGAGATTTGGCAGTATGTTAGCTCATTTCAGCTCCTTTGCAAAATAATTATTCATTTCAGTCAGCCAACTCACATTAGAGGATTATATTAATATTCAATTCAATTCAACCTAATTTATATAGCACCAAATCACAACATAAGTCATCTCAAGGCGCTTGACAGTGTAAGGTTTAGGGCCTTCATGGAATATAAATATATACATAATATTTTCCAGCAGTGAAGAGGAAACACTCACTTTAGCACAAGAAACCTCCAAGAACAAGAACCAGGCTTTGGGTGGGCGGCCATTTGCCTCGACCGTTTGGTTGAGTGGACAGAGGAGAGAGAGTGTCTACTTCCCGAACCTGGATTAGGACCTTGATAGCTAAAGGCTCTGCCTCCCATTCTACATTAGGTAACTTTTGGAACCACAAATAAACTAGCACTTTGAGAGTGAAGTGCTCTGATGGGATAATAAGGTTCTGTGAGATATTTAGGAATGGTGGAGCCTGATCATTGAGTGCTTTATATTTTGAACTCTATTTTAGATTTTACAGTGAGCAAATGGAGAGAAGCTAACGTAGGAGAAATATGATCTCTCTTGTAAATTCCAGTCAGGACTCCTGCTGCAGCCTTCCAGATTACCTGGAGACATTTCAATGTGTTATTGTGGCATCCTAACAATAATGAGTAGCAGTAAGCCAGTCTGGAAGTAAGAAATGCATGGACTAGCTTTCATCTTTTTGAAAACCGGATGCTCCTTATCTTAGAAGTATTCCTTAGGGGGAGGAAGATAGATACGATTTAAACCAGTTTATTGCTCTTCCCAATCTGTGCAATAAAATGTGATGATCTGTAGTGTGGAAAGCCACACTAAGATCTAACAAGACCAGTATTCAGAAGTCATATGCTAAGAGAAGATCATTGGTGACTCCAGCTAGGGCAGTCTCTTCAAACTATGGATTTGTGAACTTTGCCAAGGAGTTGGCCTCTTCTGATTAACTGTCTTCTTTTTCAGAGGGGCTACAGTATCTAGTGCAGTACACAGTGAAGCTGGGGCATTATCGACAATATAATTCACGTAAAATTGAAATATGTGACATTTGCATAAATCTGAAAGGAGAAAGGTTGCCAATTAGGGTAATCTAACTGTACCGCTCTTTGGGAAACATGTCTACAGGTGGATGCTGGGGCGAATATGAGCTGATTAAAACATTTCTGCGCATAAACTAGTTTAAAAACCCAAATGTTGTTTGTTGCACTATATAGGTATATTTCCAATTTAAAGGTGGACCACCAGAACCAAGAACATAAAGTGAACATCATGGTGCAGTAAAGTAACTTTTAACATATTGTCCTGATGTTTTTAATACATTCATTCATTACACATCAGTTCATACATTTGAAATCATTATTGCAATTAATTTTTTTTAATAATAATAAAAGTAGTATTATATGGTCTAAAAACAAAAATCTTTCCTTGAATGGTTATTGACAAAAAAGGTGTCATTCAGGACATAATGGTACCCCCTGAATATTTCAACTCTGTCAATGCTAAAGCTCTTGTCCTGTTGATATTGTCCTGCTAGCTGTGCTCTGACTACTAATGAACAGAGAATGTACGTGTACACACAAGCTCAGTGAAGACGTTCATTGCCAAGCTTAAGGTATTGGTTCATTGTCAAGCTCAAGCTGTAGCTTGACAAAACCAGTTTTGTTTGAAACACTGGTAATAAATGTATTCATTGGAGCTGAGCATGCAGTTATATGTTTTGTTCTTCCTTCTCTTTTTGTGGAAATCTATTCTGTGCATCAGCGCTACCATGACTAAAACCAAGATTAATTGCTTTCATATCACTTGTGTGGGATCAGTACTGCAGGGATACACATAGAAACACACACACACACACACAGTTAGAAACCGAATGTGTTCATACTACACACGTTATCGCTCACTGTACACAGTGTGCCAGATCAAAATTAATCTGCACTGATCAAAATGAGACCAGTGGAATTGACATTGTCAGATTTTGATGCGATGTTGGCACCATAGAGCATTCAGGTTTCTCAGTTGGAAACAAACATCTCAACACTTTCACATTTAAGAAGTACAATGTTGCTCATTTTTAAAAAAGATAAGCAGCGACGTAATAACAAAATTAATAAAATATAAGTCTCAAAACAACACAATAGTGAACAGTGTCTTCAATAATATGTTTGGCTTCTGAAATAAATTGATATCTTGGTCACATTTGATTGACAGTATAAAAACTGTACTGGATGATGTCAAATCTGCAAGTTTGCAAACCCATAAAAACGAAAAGACAACTTAACACTTAATACAGATGTTGCAGATGTTGACTTTTTCACCTATTAACCAAACCACTGTCTCAAAACTGTTATAACACATTATTACACTCACATTTACACACATAGGTTGTTGCTGATGTTGAACTTTTTATTTCGACAGAAAACCGGATGTTGTAAGTTGGAGATTTTGGTTGTGAAAAAAACCTTAACTGCGTACATTTTCTTAATATATTTTGTGATTCTGTCATTTATGTTGACTGTGAACTTATGATGATTATGTTAACGTATAATGGCTCTAATCAGCTCTAAACTTACTACTTTCATGAGGAAAGTCTGTGCAGAAACTGATGGTGCCCCTACACGTTATTATTCTTTAAATACAACATACTGGAGACATTTGCTGGGCCAAGTTAATCCGGTGGTTTTCGTTCTCTGTTTTACACTTGTGAGATGATGCAGACATGTTTATCACTGCTGCCCTCTAGATAACAACATGCTGTTGACTGTTGCTAGGAGAGTGCTGCATTCACTGTCAGTGCCACTGTAGGAATTTGGGAATTTCTGTGAAAATTTGCCAACTAGATTTTCTCAGTTTTTCTGCATTGTGGGTAGAACCACTTGGAGGTTTATTCTGGGCCCCAAGTGGCCCCCAGGCTGCTAATTGAATAGCCCTCCTCTAAAGAATTGATTTTATGAAAAACATTAAAAGCCATAAAACCACATTCTGTTGTTAGTGACACAGAGCAGAGAGATCAGTTCAGATCTGTTTACTCTCCCCCAAGTCACAGCATCAGAATGAAATAAACCTCAGATTACAAAAACAGAGCAGAATAAATCTATAGTTTTAGTTTCAATTTTTAGATAAAATGTGTTAGTACATGAGAAGTAACAAGCAACAGTGACTCAAAATTAAAGCTGAGAAACCAGGCAGGTTAGTCTGAGATTAACCAGATCACTTGAGTTTGAAACAATGGAAATTGTGAAGGTGGAGGATAGTTTGCCTTTTCACACTTATCAGCTGAGAACTGTTCCATTACTGTCAGGAATTCCTTCAGCAATGTCCCATTCTGGTCTATGATCGGTTTAGATGTCTCTCACAAAAGCAGGCGATCAGAAAGATTCAGTTCTGTTCAATCCTAAGGAAAGAAACTCAACCAGCTAACAAAAATACACAAGAGCACATGAAACGCACAAATAGAGTAGATGCTGTGATTGGTCCCCCAACAGAGGCCATTCTAGAATGCATAGGTATACTTGGGAGGTAAGTATGTATGTGCTATTGTGCAGTATTTTTTAATGCGCGCGTGCATACGTGTACAAGGCTCTCCATGTTTATCATAACTACATACAGATGATGTTGATAGGACTTATTCATCCACTGAAGGAAACAGAGGCTCTATTTGCATCTGACATTAAAGTACTGAGTGAGCACAGCGGCTTATTACAAAGCCGACTGGAGAAGCCGATGCATAATGCACCGCGGTGGACAGACATCAGAACAGTGAGGCTACCGCCTGCTCACTCTTCTAACAGCATCAATTCCACTTCCCCAATCACCTCTGTCTGATAGAAATTATGAGAGGAGACAGGCAAGCAGGGAGGGGGAAATAGATGTAGAAGAAATCACACTACTGTTTGAATATGCAATCAGTTTGGCAGTACAGTGACTGAGCAACATCATCTGAGCAGGGGAGAGTGAGCGTTTTTTGTTTCTATGAGTGGGTGAGATCAAGATCAGAAGTGAGAAAGGCAAAAAAGCGAAAGAAGGACAGAGGAAACGAGAGAGAAACCAAGTGGGCAGCTTTGAGGCGTTCCATCATCCGCCAAACTCCTGCAGCTTCCCTCTTCCCTCCTCCTCATCAGCCTCCTCGTAGGGAGAGAGAGAGAGGGGAAGAGAGAGAGAGAGAGCAACAGAAAGAAAGCGAGAGAGAGTCACGCTTACAAGCCAGCAGAGAAGAGACGTCAAGAGGAGGATCTACAAAGGGAAAAAAAATCCTTCTCTCTCTTCTCCTGCCTCTCTTCGTGCATCCTACGGGCAGTGAGGAGCGAAGAAGAGCGAGGAGGATCCGGCTGGCATATTTTCTACGCTGCTTCCCCGCGATTTCCGTGGCTGTATCACAGTGCGTGGAGCGCAGGGAGAGCCGCAGAGAGCTCGATCAGTGACACCGCTCCACAGCAGAAGAACAGCGCTGTAGAGGAGCCGGGATGCTTAACAACCTGACTGACACAGAGGAGGGGGACGGGGGAGCGCAAAGCCAGGGTGAGTGATGGTTGTCACGCGTGTGCAGACCCACACACACACACACACACACAGACACAAGCAGATATGCATAAACAGATCATGATGGCAATATGACACACAGTGTACATCCGCCCACGCAATTAATAGACGGAGAGTATTGCACATAATACACAACATGCGTGATTGTTTTACTCACACAACGTAATGAGACTGAGGAGTCACTGGAGGATGCAGGGGTCTGTGTGTATGTGCGCAAGTGTTACGGCATCCTACAGTGGTCGGCCTACTTGCCTCCTCTGCTGCTGCTCTTACCGCAAGGCTG
The DNA here is from genome assembly GCA_032270685.1 of Microctenopoma stevenorrisi. Lineage (NCBI taxonomy): Eukaryota > Metazoa > Chordata > Actinopteri > Anabantiformes > Anabantidae > Microctenopoma > Microctenopoma stevenorrisi. Next base: position 16,673,893 of record JAUMTR010000022.1, read on the forward strand.
TTGTGACAGGAATAGTAATGGGTTCACTCCATACGATGGATGGCGAGTGTAAGGGCAATATAGTTTAGTCCTGCACATGCACAGACTTGCAGTAATACACACACACACACACACAACACACGCAGTACAGAACATTATCTAGGGCAGCTACCCAGTGGTTCTTCCATTCTTTATGGCAATGTACCTAAATACTCCCACCACATATGGCACTCATAGGCAGACAGTATGGGTGCTCTCAAACACACACACACACACACAATTACAGATACCAACCAACCATTGCTGCTAATCCCGTCACCCCCAGCTGTCATAATCACCCTTCCATCCAATCCCTAGCGCTTGGCCCAGTCCTCAGTCTCTGCAGGCTTTCTGGAGAGAACCTGCAAGTTGCTTGTCCAGAGCTATGATATGAGTGCTCTTATTCCACCTCGCATACCTTTCCTCAGCAGAAATTGTCGTCAGTGCAGTTAAGGTCTCTGGTCACCTTAGTTCGACTTAATATAATCGAGAATAATTCTGTGCGAAAGCTGCAAACTCGTAATCTTTGTGCTACTTGTGAAGGAATATTGAAGCTCTCTCTCTCTCTAGGCCCATGCACTTTCCTCCTTTCCCCCCTTAAGCTTTTCTAAGCTTTGTCTCGGCTTTTTTTCTCACTCTTTCATGCCTCTCATTTTGTGTAATGTACAAGTATTCCTGTTCCTGTCAGTCCCGGGCTCTCAGGGACGCATTAGAGAGACAGGTTGCGGATAGAGGAACAGTCACTATCCTGCTTCTTCTACCTGTGAGGACTTAATGATAAAAATAGACCAGTGCTGGGAACATGAATATTTAACTTAATGCGGGCATCTCACTCTTTTTTTTTTCATTTTCTTTGCGGGGGTTTGAGGAGTGGGGGGATTAAAGTGCCAGAGCATGGAAAGGAGTTGTAAAAGATTGGTGGCGGGTTGGTAGTGCAACAAATTGGAACCATCCAGAGCAGGTTAACAGGCATGAAATAAAGCCACACAACCATGCATGTTAAGCTAAAATAATTAGCTGCTGCGTGTTCTTCTGCCTTTCACCTTCACAGTCAAATTCATTGTCCTGTGTGTGTGTGTGTGTGCATTCATGTATGCGGAAAATGGCGGTTTAAAGTTGCCGTGCGTGTTCCTAATGAGCACCTGCTAAGGCTGTAGCTCAGTCCCCCTCCAGTTACAGTATATACAGATGTCAAACTGTTTAATTTGTTATGCTGTCCACTTCTATGTATGCCTGCATACATTTAATGTGCACAGAGCCACGTTAGGAGAGAGGTGGGTAAGTAGACCCCCCCCCGTCTGTGCGCCACCTCCTCCCAACTCATCTATAACATCACCGTTTCTCCCCCGTTTCTCTCTCTCTCTCTCTCTCTCTGTATCTCTCTCTTCCACTCACACACACGCGCACACATGCTCACACACATCCGACCCCGTCCCTTTCATCGGAATCACAGCTCTGCTAAGCTAGCTGTGCGACAACCTGAATAACTCTGTTTAGTCATCAGTACTATGCAGCGCAGCTCCAGAGGAGGGCTTTTCGCCTCTTTACAGTTGGAATGTCAGAGGCTGTTGCTGTCCACTCTCCCCTGGTGCTGAAAGTGACTCCCCCTCTCTCTTGCCTGACTCCAGTAGCGCGTATATCAGGGAGCTCAGGGCTGCTCGACGCTGTCCAACGTGCTGATTCATAGCCTTCATTACACGGCTGGGTTACAGTCCGGGAGAGGAAAGCACGGGGAGGTATACACAGCATAAGGAGGTGTGCATGTTTCCTTTTTAGAGCGATATTTCTGTACTGCACACAGAGATGAAAGGTAGAATTCTACACAACCTTTATAAAGGCTCTAAGGAAACTAAAAGAAGTGGATACGTGTTGAATCATGACCACATTTACATATTAACAAGTTGTCATGTTGCTTTCCGACCACATTGTTTAATATCTGCAGATTGTAGTCTGTGTGGAGCAGTGGAGAAGTGTGAAGAGTGTCAGCGGTGCAAGGAGGTGGAATGCAATCGAGAGTTTTAGGCATGGTGAAGTTTCAGAAATCCATTTCCAGTGGAGAAATGCTTTATTGGCATGTCTTGTTTTTTCAGTGCTGAGGAAAAGCTGTTACTGTCTGAAAGACGGAGTGATCGCTGGCAAAGGGAGGAGAGGGGTTGAAGAGGTGTTTCCTTGCAGCAGGTGTGCTGTGGTGTAATGAGTCATGGTGGTGTATGTCTTGTTTTTACTTCATTTTTCATTTCTTTCAGACACATAAAGACACTACTAGATCTACTGCATCTACTGTATGTAAAACATGAATTCTGTCATCATTACAGTGTTAGGTTGAAGTAAACTACATTTGCTCGGACAGTCGGAGCACACAGTGTTTATGCTTCACTATTAAAACAAGCTATTAGTGTTTAATTGCCTGTGTACTTGTTAGCAAGCAAAAGTGATTTCATGCTACTTCGCCAAATGTTTATTACTGTCTTGAAAGTTTTGTATTGTGTTCAGTAGTTCATCAACGTGTCCATAATGTTTAGTGATGAACTTTTCTTTTATTTACTTAATTTTTTACATGTGCATTACTGAACTCTGTCTTTTGCTAAACAGATGATAGCTGCCTCGTTCAGATAGATCAGTCTGTTCCCTGGATGCTTACAACACATTTCATTATTACCTCTGATACAAATTAGTATCCTGTATACATTATCCGCTATACACAAAAAAGTAAATGAATAAGTAATACTGCCTCCTGTATGTGCTGCAGGGGTAACAGATTTTTCTAGGCCAACAAAGTTTGCATCGCATTAGTTTCCTTTAGGGGGGAAAAAGCCAATGGGATTTAAATTAACTTTAACAACCACCATCAATACTTTTCCACCTTTTAATTTATTTTAGCATTTACCTGGAAGAATTAAGTTAAAATAGACTGCAGCTCTGTCAGTGTATATAACACAGAACGGTTTGGTGTGGTGCTGAAAAACGTCTCATTTAGCCTCTTTTTAGCAACTTCTTTTTTTAACACATGTAAAGTACAAATCACAAGTGGTAGTCTAGATGAGATTGCAGATTGCGATGCCTACATGAATTAACATTAGTGTGATTACATGTAGAAACTGGATTTAGCATCTTATATATTTAGTTAATAAGACTATATGCCGTATGTGTGTGTGTGTGTATGATAGTGAATATTATAGTTATTATAGCTCCTGGTAGCCAGGGTTTGGTTTGTCCTTTCTCTTTGAAAATTTCACTTATAGGAACACATATTTCACACCTGGTTTATTTGTAATTTGTGGATACTGTGGTAATTGCCAGGGCTGGTTGTTATTAGCACAAACATCCTCCTTAGAAAGCTTCTTTGTCAGAAATAGACCAGATACGCTGCTGGTTTGTGTTTACAGTGCAGCTAAACAAGCTCATTTTGTTTAATACAGAGTGAGCCAATAGAAACTGCAACTGTGATTTAATTTAATGCTGCACAAAAAGTGGAAATGGTTTTTCAACAACAGAGCACAACACAGTTGAGGAGTCTTGTATCCCATCGCTCAGCAAAATCTAAAACGGATTCACAAAGTATAACTGAATCAAACATTTCCATTAGTGGTAACAGAGTTACTAACAGTAGGGTAGAACAGTGCACGATTAGGCTGAAACCACTGTGGTAACACTTACATATATATATTGATTCTTGTGAATACCCTGCATGAAGGCAGGTACTTCATTGGAAAGAATGCCTGGGTCAGTGACAATTAAAACCATACAATTACACGAAGTATTTCCATTGAATGTCTAAAACATTACAGCAATAAAAAATTGCACTTGCTCTCCACCACTCTGGCTGGCTGTGGTTTGATGTCTTTTTCTGCTTTTAAATCATTTGTGTAATCAGTATTCACGCATGGGGAGTTTTACGTTATGCCTTGTTTATGTATTTATGACTGGGTTTTATACAGTAGGAAGCAATCTGAGTGTAATGACCTGTGCTGCAGGTACATTAAATGAAGAGTAACATGTGTTCCCAGCAGGCTAGAGTTTGGAGACATCATACTTACTTACAACTTTTATTCATATTTTTAGCAGATTGTTTTATAAGAGAGATAATCATCAGTCCATACGTCCATCCATCCGTCCATCCCTCTCTCTCGTCTCCAGCCAGTCCGTACTCGTGGTCAGAACTGTGAATAGGGTTGTAATGATGTTTTAGTTATGGCTGACTGCATAATACTGCAAAATGCTCCCTGGGGCCCTCTCCTAGGGAGGCAGTTGTGGTGCATGCTCAACGTCATTATTCTCTGTCTACCCGCTCTGTGACTTATCCACTGTGAATAGAGAGAGGGAGAGAGCAAATATGCACCGTAAGTGAGAGAGATTGCTGGCTAATACAGAACCACACACACTTGTTACTTGGAAAAGTAGCTCTGTGGCTGCACACAAAAAAAACATTTTCAGCAGCATTGCACTTAAGTGTATCATATCTACATGAGTGGACAGATACATGCAGAGGACACTTGTGTAGCCTGCAGTATAGCTCCTAATCCAACCCCTTATGACCATGTCTACCAAAGCAGTTGTGTAGCTCCGTAATGGTCTTTACTGCATTCCTCATTAGACAACATTCAGAAGGGGACCTTCACAATGTGCATAAAAAAGTTTTACTACTGTAATTTAGTAGCAACAGGGTGTTGAAGTTTTGCCTGTGTTAGTGTTTTTCTATCCTCCACTCCATGCTCATCAAATATTCTGCTTTGTGTTGTTTCTATGTTTTATTAGGGTACCAACCACCATTGTCCGATTAGCTTCTGAAACCAAATATTCAGTAGTTTGTAATTATGAAGAATCATTTAATTATATTTAATACATGAAATGTTAATGGTCGGTTGGTAAACCACAATGGTTTACATAAAATAGGGCTGCCGGATGCATTTTCTTGCTAAATATGGTGTGGTTACAGTCAGTAATGTGTGTGCGTGGGATTCATTCACTGGTTTGGTCAATTTATATCAGGAGTGTACAATTGAATGTGTATTGCTCTACTTCCCTAAAGCTTGTTGTTCTAATGACAACCTCAAACAAAAACATTTATTTATATCTGCACAAACACACATTGACATAATCATAATCAACCCAACCACTAACCTGAACTCAATTCTAGCCTTACAAAACAGTGGTAGAAAAACACAGGCTCTATGTTCTGCATGGATCAAAGATTGCAAATGATGGATGGCCTCAATGAGAAATAGCCGGTTTTATTGCAGGGACAAAAGACTTGAATCAACTCAAACAAAACTGCATGAATCTGAACACGGGAACCTTTCATCTTAACGCTTTGGTAAAAATGCAATTAAATTAAATTCAGTTCATTTATGTCGCACCAAATCACAACAAAAAGCATTTCAAGGCACTTTACAAATAAGATTTAAGACCTCACACACTATAAAAGTTAGACTTTTTAAAATGTCATGTTTGTCATTGCATTTTAACTGTATGAAACTATGTGAATCAAATATCTTTTAATAAATGTTCTGTACACAGCATTAAAATGATAACATAGTGATAACATGCAAGTCAGGTGCAGTATTACAAAATGCCCTTGAAACTGAAATCACTTCAATTAAAGTATGACTGCTGATGAATACTCAATGTTATATATAATTATAGTTATATTACATATATATAAAACTGTATGTTCCAGTGACTATGTCAGAATGCATGCTGGGAAATGTATTGATTAGAAGATATTCAGATAGGACACATTAAGATAACGCTGATTAATGATTAAACATTTTATCTACAGTATTTGTCTTTAATGGACCTAAAGGTATTGGACCTTCCTCAATGTTTGTAGTTTTTGCATCAAAAGATATTTGGTTAAGGTGCACTGTGTGTGTGTGTGTGTGTGTGTGTGTGTGTGAGAGAAAGAGAATCTGCACACAGCAGATAAAACCTCTGGTGGTGCTGACAGCGCACGCTCCACACCAATAGGGAATGACATGCCCGAGCTTTCCTCCGCCTTGTTATTGAAGACTCCTAAGTCCTTGATGAGTCTCTCAATTTCCAACCTATCTGACCTCACTGTGAACCGGCCTGTGCCAGGAGATGGAACCATAATGAAAAGCCACGTATTGATTTGCTCTCACTCATACATCTATTTGGGGTGATTTAGCTGTTGTGTGTTGAGACAGGACTCAGAACCATGATACACACACAGCCTGGTACATTCATCAGTCGTTGTACTGACAGAACACAAAGACGTATGGTACTTCAGACAGAATAAAAGCTAACGAACCACTGTTACTATATTTCTGTGTGTTTGTCTGTGTAAGTCAGAGCCTGGCTTCATCCCATTTTATCAAGCTGTCTTCCTTCGGTTTTGGAGAGAAAAATAATCAAGTAGGTAATGTGAATTGCCATGGTTACGGTCTGGGCTGTTGGAAATGTTCCATAAATTTGCTAAATATGAAACCTTTATACTAAGGGTTAGGCATGACAAACAAGCAAACTGCTTCTCTCCTGCCATTCATTGGTTTCTACAAGTAAATTCACTTTCATACTTAATATGGAATATTTCAGTTTGGGAATTTCCCTAGTAGATAAGTAATCTGCATTTCACAAAGCACAAACAGAAGTCCCATTTCTGTCTCTTCTAACTCACGTTACCTTTGCATGGCAGCACACTCTCCATCATTCCCTCTCTGGCGTCGATGAAGGCCAAACAATTCTCTCAGTTTCATCATTAATGGCCAAGATACCTACCAAGAAACTGAAAATACAGATTTAATTTTTATACAGTATGCACGTTCCCTCATGCACCATGTATCTTTGTCTGTATCTATAAGAGTCAGACTGGAATGCAGCAGGTCGCAGGATCAAATCCCAGCCCAGACTTCTAGCCCAGGCCAGGTGTGTCCTTGAGTAAGACACTCACTTTACCTCCTTGCAAAGCACTTTCGATAAAAGCATCTGCCAAGCAAAGTAAAGTAAGTAAAAGTATTTGTGTGATGTCTTCTAATGTATGTATTTTTTGAAATTAACAAAATAAGTAAAAGTTGCTCTTACTGGCTGAACTCGCAGGAGAAAACTTCTGGCAATGGAAAAACAAAATATGTGTTCGCTAAGTGAACGAGTGAGAGGTGGGGTAATGTAAATGTTCAATGTGTGCATGTGTGAACAATCATCTGTTGTACAGCATGGTATTGTGTTAGAAAGTGGTCCAATTGGTGCACATGAACGGGAAGAGTGACAATAAGGCGACAGTGAGGCCAGTTGTGACCATTTCTAGAGAACCCCAAAAAATAGTGCCTGGTTGCCTTGCATGAAAATCAAACACTCAGTCTTGTAATTTGACAGGGGGGTGAGGCAGGGGGCTATAGGGAAGCCAATACCTCTCTTTTATCACCCAGGCTGTCATTTTGGCCAGCAGTACACCACAAGTGACATTATGTTTGGTGATAGATTGAAAATGGTAATTAGGCATATGGCCATAGCTCCAACAAAAACTTCAATTCAAAGTTCCACATTCACTGTAAGCAGCATCTTTTTTGCTTAATTTTTAATGGCTTGCAGGATTAATTGATTGCCAACATAGAAGTAGGGCATTTACATTAAAAAGGAACAACCTGAGACGTAGGGGTTGAAGGGTACATCTTTTAGCATCTTACAGTGTTGTAATTGCAGCCAATTCCCAACTCTCTGTGGTACACATGTCCATTGATCAGTGGACAATTGGCATATCATTGATCACATGGCCCATTGTTAGTCATTGGTGCTAGTTTTAGTGATTATGTGCAGGTACTGTTTTTTCAGGTTGGGAAAATCCAAGTCTTGTAAATGTATCTTTCACTAAAAAACTTTGTCCAGATGAATAGAATCAACTTTCTAGGATAGCCACAGTAACCAAATTCTCATCCAAGTCTAATTCACTGCCACAACCTGCTGTCCAGATGCTACCATCATATAAAGGCCAACACTCGTGATAAATCTGCCCATTTGCATGACTGACCATATTAAAGCTCAATCTGTAATTTTGGACTCAATAGGGAAATGGCCACAGCTGGTGATGTTTCGCTTTTTGCTGTTGTTCCAGTTTTCCTGTTAGTTCCTAGGTATTAGAGTGGACAAAGTGTAATTATAGAATATTGATTTTCTGTTTATTTTATGTAGGGGAAATAATTTGGCAGGGGTGGTGTTTGAGGTGGGGGGTGGGGGGCAGTCAGTGGAAGCAATATGAAATGTCTCTTTCCAAAGCTTAAAAAATGCCTCAGAATAATTTCTATCATCAGAATCACCTATGAAGTTTTTCAATTCATCTTAAACAGCCACAGGGCAATTTGAAGCTAATATCTGTTTCCTAAATTGTATTTTTTTATTTCAGAAAGTGCACTTTGTATTATGTCATAAATATCAAGTTGATGGGTTATGGTAAAGCGCTGTGTTGTTAACTGTCTGCACCACACACATTGCTTGAGATAAATGTACAGAGGCATTACTGGATTAGGGCCATTATGAGTGGGATGTAATGAGCAACACTATAATTTGAGCATTTTCAGTGGCATGGCTATCACTGTGTGTGTTGTTTGGGAAAATAGTCATTCATTTTAGCAGAGGACACATTCTCCCCTTTTAGCTAGACAAACTGCGGACAGCTTATTCTCTAAAACCCACACACAAAATAATCTGGGTACTTATTATCAACTAACGTGTACAATTTGTTTAACAGGCTACGTTCCACATACAGCCATTTGACATCTTTAAAGCTGCAGCGTGTATCCACAGGCACCACTGTGTCATTTGTTGACAGTGTCTTTTGTAAATGATCAAACAGACAAGAGAACAGAGGTGGACACACTCAATCACACTCCAGTCATGCAGTGTGATTGATACTGCTGTTATGCGCTGATAGCCTATAAACTTAATACACATACAAAGTGCTGTGTGTCTCTCTGGGGAAATCCAGGACGAATGCACAAATAGTTCAGTGTGGCACATACCATACTTAAGTTCGTTAAATGACTTTAAAGTGACTTTACTTCTAACCACTTGCGTTCATAGCCCATGTGCATATCTGAACATTTTAAATAATGCACATGTTCCTGCCTTAACAGAAAGCAATTTAATGCCACTCATCAGCCGCTCTGCTGTACACTGTCTTATTCGACCATTGCCCACCACTTAAACACCTCCCAGCTAGTTGAACATGTACATGTAAAGTATAATTTCACAATGAAAAATTTATATCTCTCGATATGAATTTCATGCACCATAGCCCTTAACATAGTGCTGCATGCCTCACCCCTCTCTCACTCTCTCTCTCTCTCTCTCTTTCTGGTGACAGCTTAGTTGACATGTCCGTGTATCTCTTAGTTGGACGAGTGTCTGGGGCTAATATGACTATGAATAGTATTTCCCATTTCGCTGAGGCCCAGAGAGACTATATCAGCATCCTCAGCAAATGGAAATAAACCATCTGTCAGCCGGCCCCTCCACAGGCAGCGGAAAGCCGTGCCACTTGCCCTGTGTCCCACCTCAGCCCTCAATAGGAATCCATTTAGCTGTTGTCACTTATGAAATGGAGCAACTTAACTGGAGAGCTCCAGGGATTGGTGTAGCGTGTGCCGCAGCGTAAATACAGAGGATTTCTCAAGGCACTCTGATGTGATGTTTTATGTTTAGCATGCAGGATTAGAGGATATTATGTCTCTGTGGATTCCCAATTTACAGCAGTTACTTTCATTTTTTTGTTTCTTGACGAGATATTTTACTATTTGGCTGGCTCTCAGATTTAGTTTACAGACTGACCTTCAGTTAATGAAGTTTAGATTAGTTTAGAGCATCATTTAGTGACTCTTTTTTGGTGTAAGATGGGAGTAGTAGCTTTACAAGTCAAAGAAAAACACTAGCACCTTATAATGATACTAATACAGCACATTCTGCTGCCTCTCTCAATCAGTCAGTCACATATTAAACCAAATATAATTACTTACTATAAAGGATTCAAACTCAAACTTTCTACTCAGTCAGGCATAGGAACATTTGGAAATGTTAGAAAAGAGCCACACATTCTATCATCCTGGTGTAAGTTTGCAGGTTATTTTAGCTCCAGAGGAATATTGCAACAGATATCAGTTGGCAGAGGTATTTTCATACTCATGAAAGAAGATGTTCATGCTGCACAATTCAAAAGATGGTAGTGACACTTTCCCCCATTCTAACTCCCCTAATAAATATATTTATTCTCGTCTTATAGCCTTTATGGTCTTTGTTATTCAATAATGCATGTTTAGACTCCAGCTAAGGGACATAAAAGCCACCCGTTTCTTAAAATAGAAACCCTTATGTTCTATTTTGTCTTATTATTCATGATCCATCAGTTGAAGGTTTTCACACAGCCCCGTATATTCTCTGAAGAGAAAGCCCTCACCAGTGATGCTTCACTTTTTATCATTTTTTCATTTTTCAAGGGCTGTCAAGTCAACTCTCAACCCTCACATCTCAGTCCATGTACTCCATTCTTATGTCCATAGCTAAGAAAGAGATTTCTACATGTATGCTGAGTATTCTGTGACCTCTATCCAGTAATCCGTGGACCTCTACTTACTGCTGATCCCGCCACATTCGCGAGCTATCATCTTCTTCCTTTTCTCACCCTGTCATCTTCATCCAGGCCGTCTTGATTATTAAAACCAACACGTCGTAATCCCTTCATCCTCATTCCGCAGCTGCTGCCAAGATGGGTCATCAGACCACTAGTTTTCGTAGCTTAGCTTAGCACAGCCCAGGAACCTTGGCTCAGCAGCTCGTTATCACAGCTGGGCCTAGCCTCAAGACTTATGTGCTGTTCGGTCAACTAAGAGTAATTGTAGTTTTGGTTCTTTTGAGCTGCTAATGATTGTGCTGTGTTAACAAAAACGCGTTCATCCTCGGGAGATTGGTTTGTGCTTCGGTTGTGCCGAAACTGTTTCATTTTGTAATAATTCTTCTCTCTTGCATTGCACAACACTTTTAATTATCTTTCCTCCTTCTCTGCCTTCTCCTCACCGTGTCCCTGGCGTGATTCGGACTCCTCTTGGACGTGATCACTGCAGCTTGTCACACATTCATCTAATTTCATTATCGTTGGTGGTGCAAAGGGAGCAAGCGAAGGAGCCTTTGATATTGTGGAGGCACATTGTGCAGGAAGGAAGAAACAGAGGGGCTCATGGGATGGGGGGGCTGCCATCACTGCTCAGGCACATCAAAGGATTCCTCAGCAGATGTCTCTAAACAAGATGGCTGCCAGGTCAGCTTAGTCAATTACCTCTGTAATAAGAACAGGTTGGTGTTCATGCAGCATTCGCGTGTTTTTAGCGCAGCGAGCAGTTGAGCCCTTCGTATCAAAGTAAGGCATTGTATTTGGATAGGTTGACATATCTTTTGATCACCCAAAGATGACCTTTAGATGAAGATGAATATTTGTTTTATGGAGTCAGTGAATTAGTTGCTACCCCATTTTCAATCAGACATAGGAAAAGAGAGTTTAAAAGGACGCCTATAGCTTTGTTATTTTGCCTCTATGGCAGCTGTCATCCTCTGTATCAGAGGAGGAAGCAACAGGGAATAATAATCTGTGTTTGGTATGTTATGGGCCTGAAGGCCTGACAGACCTAATGGTACATTGGTGGCCAAATCATGTGTGACTGAATGAGGACATCAGATTCATATTTTGGATTTTAGTGCAGTAGGATATACATTAAAGTTCGAATGCTTAGGTGAGAGTCAGCTAAGTTGAGTCGATAGAGAAACACAGTACACTTGTTCATTAAGAAGCCCACAGCTTCAGCTGTTATTGCAGCCTCACTGCTTATGCGGTTGCTCTTCTTTCATAAATATGAACACAGATGGCATCAAACAAAATGTTACGCAAACATCTCTGCAGCCTCCAGGGTTACTAAATCTAAATGTTGGACTTCTGGTAGGACCCGAAATCACTCGTGTGAGTGATTCGAATGTACAGACAACAGCCTCTCCTTTATCCAAAGACTCCACTATTATCAGTTTGTAATCATAGGTAGTATTATTCACCGTACACATCTTGCTGCAGTGAAAATATTTCCCCAGCTTTACTGCTGCTGTTGCAACCAGCAGTCTTTTAGCTCCATTAGTCAACAATGCAGGCAGTTTCCTCTAGAAGTGAGACAGGCGGCAGCATTGTCTCATGCATACAAATAGGAAAGCTAGCATGTGATCCATTTTGGAATGGAATAGACGCTCCACATTTGGCAATAAGGGCAAACATCGTAGTGGGATTTAAGTGCTCCCCCACCCTCATGAGTCGATGTGACGCATTCGGCTGAACATTATACTTGACGTGTTATCTGTTCACAGAGAGCATAAGGAAGCTGCTCAGATGGTCAAGCAGCAGCTCTGCTCATATTTGTGGGATGAGAGAGGGAGGGAGAGATAAAGAAAGGGACTGCATGCAACTCCAGCCTTTATCCTTGGCTGCATGGCTAGTTGCTATAGCAACATGACTTTGCATTCCTTTTTACCTGCCGTTTTTGATCAATTCTCACTCTTGCCTCTGCCTCAGCAACCTTCCTTTGTCCTGAAATGCCTCACTGGTGCAGATGACTTCCCCCCAGCTTTTAAGTGAGGACTGCTGCTACATTTGCTCTGCTAATACAATCATACTAATCGCATTCACTAATGGCAATTACTACAGATGTCATCACTGTGCACTCTTACCTTCATACACGTGAGTGACGACTGCATAGTAGCACGGTATCAGAGTGGCCCAACTATAAAACCTGATGGTGAAATAAGACCAACGTTGTTCTAGACTGCCATTATCTCGCCGCAAACGCTGACTAGAGTGCTCCTTTTAATTTAGAGAGCTCTCTGAGTGTAGCAACTGCAGAGCCAAACACCTTCCCAAACTAATGATTCACCAGGTGCCAGGAGACACCTGATGAGTGTCCGTAGACAACCTCAGCTACCTTCCATCGTGGCTTTACAGAGACATTACAGAGGCGTTTGACGAAACCTGAGCAGACATTCATGTGCTTCATTGGGCCTTTTCTCCGGAAACATCAATGAAAAAAAGAAAATTGTGTAGCCGTAGATTGTGACCAATTATCTGCCAAATACAACCTAGATAAAAAATATGTTTGAACTATATGTATATGTCACAGTTTTCATCAGATGAACATTGTTTTCTTCGTATGGTATTATGCTAATTAGACCGTCTTAATCAACCAAGGCAAAAGGAGAGCTCTGTACGGGGTTCTGTGTAATGGGTATGTAGATGGAAAGTGACAGTTCTGTGTGAAGAAGCTGGGTACGCAGTAATGCCTGAGCTGGAGGCACTGAGGCACGATAACTCGGATCTCACGTAAAAATGCATTTCTACTAAGTGATATATGCATATAGCTATTTTCATACACAGTACACACTACAGCGTGTAGTAAATCTCTGCACACAATGACTTATGTTCATGTGCAATCACAAGCACCGGTAGGCACAGGAGTACAGTAACATGTCCACCCTGTTTTATATGTGTGTTGTGCATTTCTCATATTAAAAGAATATGCATAAAACATACTACATAGCCTACTCTCATATTCACTCTCACAGAAACACACAAAGAAATTTGTCAAACGAAACTTGTTCTCCTCTCATCTTCTACCACGCTGCTCCCTGCATGCGGTGCAATCATGCCTCCATTTATCAAATGCACATATGAATTGCCGCAGAACAGCAACTCATTAGAATGATGCATTATGAGGGAACGATTGTTTTGGTAAAATGTATCTGGTGGGTTGACTACGTTGATTCAAAATTGTATTTGTGTATATTTCTAGTTTGTTCTGTTCCACTAAATTGCATTGCCATTGGATTGTAGAAATGGGGAAATGCAGAAATAGAGAATGCAGAAATTAAAAAAGAAATGTTGGCGGGTAAAAAAGGCCAAGCTGGCATCATAAACATTCAGTGTGGTTACAGGGAGGAAAACAAACACAGAAAGAGGTTTGTTACTCTAAATTAATGTACATGCTTTGACAAGGTGGCTCTAATGTCCCAGCTCATTAACGCAACATCTAGACTCGGTCACACAATCTTGCCAGAGAGCAAACAGAACAAGTAGCGGGAAAAAAATGCATTCTAGCCTTGCAGCATTTCTCACCACATATGTATGTGCCGTCTTACACAACCATGCACACATATGCACAAGCACAAACATCCTATAGAATGAAATATTATCCGTTATGATGTTTAATTTAAACGACTGTGGAAACTGAGTGAGAACTGCAGCTCTGACAAAACATAACTCACCAATGGCGCTCGTGTCATTTACACATCACCTGAGTTTCCCCACTATGATTTGGCAAAGGCAGAAGCTTGCAGTGAGCCTGTGTTTACTGCTGTAGTGAGGATTATTCATTAATCTCCCTCTGGGTTTAACTGGTGTTCTCAGATGCAGCGTGCATACTATGCCTATATTTGTGGAAGCTGGATGAGATAAGTTGTACATAGAAGAAACCAAAGAAAACAGTGCAAGCATTCGCTGTTTGTAGTTGTTTTACCCTTCTTGATGAACCTTCACTTCTTTGTGCTGTGGTGAGGTTCCGTTGTGGGTTGTGCGACCTGAGAAAAACAAACAGGCCAGGTTTTTGTTTTATACTATTTGGTGCTTCAGGGGACAAAACAGTGCATTCAAAAATGTTAGTGGGTTGTTTTCAAAAATTTAAGTTTTACTTGTTCATATGTTCTGTACAAACAGGGAAGCTGTACCTCCAGAACGGTGTATCTGAAATAACCTAGTACAGGCTGAACAACAGAGTACCATTTTTACTTGCAGTAATTTGTCTATTAGCATCCAAAACTTGTATTTTTGGAACCAAAGTCTTTATTTGGTGCCTTGTCAGGAGACACATAGATGCAGGGGGAACAGTTGGATATTTTTTTCCGTCTCCTGGTGCTTGGTGAGTTTCTGTTGGCAGTGCACATCATAAGAGTCTCTCTGGTGCCTACATCACTATGCCAACTTTCAACCACGCCAGTCAACAGCAGCAGCGGTACCACTAAGTAGGTCACACTGCAGTCACACTAGCTCCTGATCTAGTGAAGGAGGAGAGAGATAGACAGGGACACAATTCATTTTTTTAAAAGCACACAAAAGAGAGGTGGAGATGCATTTAGTGCAAGACAATTTAAGGCACAGGATGATTCTGAAAACGAGAGTGAGAGCTGGGAGCACTTACTGAGGAAAGTTGGCGGCTCACCGGAAACAAGGCAAAGGAGTCACGAAACCAGAGGAGCTGATTTACAGAAAGATAATTCAAGATTGCAGCACAGAACAACATGCAGATGAAAAGAAAATGGAGAGAAGACATGCACAGTGTTTAAAGATGGTGATGGCAAAGCAGCTAAAAGGAAATCATACATGTAAAAACACAATCTTCACGGACACATTGTGCTGAGGCTCCTATCCGAAAAGGCTGCATTGCAAGAATTCTATCTATGTGCAACTGGCCACTAAATGTAACTGCCCTTACTAGTGGTGCTTTAATTTCTGTTTTTAATTTAAAAGTATTAGAGGAATAGCATTATTTTATGTTTTTTTTATAAAACCATCAGATAATGAATCATTGAAAACATATATTACGTGATGGACTAAAAATAGAAAACATTGTAAAAACACTAAAACAGCATGACAAACAAAAAAATAAGGACGTTTTAAATAAAGTAATCTTTTATAGATTATATCACATACAACTAATACCATTTTGTAATTGTTGACATGTGTTAATGTTTTGGGAGTTCTGTTGAAAGGTCAGAATTATTAAAGCTAACTGAAATTAGTTTCCATAGGCAACTAATTTTCTCCAATTTTATGATGGCAGCTGCCATCTGGGAGCCGTTTCTATTTATATGTTTGTTTCAGTTTAAATATTGTGATGTTGAGTTTGTCAACCAATTCAGTCAGAAGCATCCTGATGAGATATTTTTGTTGACTTTGTCATTGACGCTTTGAAAACATGTCAGTGACCGGGATTGCTACCTCTGGATGGTAGCACATCAGGAAATGTGTTATGTAATCTTTAATAAGCAAGGCTTTTGGCATCCACTCTGTACTGTTGCTTTGGATTTCATTTTGTTTGCGACTCGTCAAGAAAGATCGTCATGTGGCTTAAATGAAATGATAAAAAATTGATATTTTAAGAGTTGGTAAAAGTAGAATGAATAACTAGATATAGACATGTCAGCCAAGAAAATGAAGAGAGAGAAGACATGCACAGTGTTTAAAGTAGGTGATAGCAAAGCATACATATATATAACATATATATATATCTGTAACAGTGTGCTTACTGTAGCACTGCTAACACAGCTGCGAGCTCTAATAAGAAGAGACATGTTTTTCTGTTCCAGTCAATACCCTCTACATCTGATCCATTAAGACAATATATCCATATCAGTTCTCTCTCTCATTTTATTTCTTGCTGCACTAGAGGTGGTAGGGACATTTGCTCAAGTAGTAGACTTAAATAATTAAAGTAAAAAAATAATTATATAATAATAAAACGCTGATGAATCATTTATAAGGTGGTTAAAAGCAATCCCACGTTTACCAACTACTGTTTTTATTCAACTATCTGAACTAACACATATTCGCCATAATTTTCATTTAAGAATTTGTTTAACAAGTCTGGACTAAACTTCTACATTATGTAATAACCAGCATCAAATTCATCAAATTTTCTTAGTGCCTACTTTATCTTTTTACGTGCTTTAAGTAATATTTATATTATTAGGTTGTACTTTTTCTTGAGTAGAAAAATGAAAGAACACTGCTTGGAATATTTTTCTTGCTTGAGTATTGAGTTAGCATAATTTATACACCTATGTTCTGCACTGTGCTACATGACGAGCACAGTGATCATACACCAACACGCTCACATAGATTCACACACAGACACACTCGCTTCATGCTAACAAAGCGCAGTGTGACAGTTTAACACCCTCCTTATGTTTTAATACCTGTGGCCATGTCAATAGCCTCGAATGCCAGTGTCAGCGCCCTAATGGAATCACTTACATTAACGTCGCGTCTCACCTCCTTCCTCTCCTTGAGCTGTTTGCAATGCAGAGGTTGTGCTGCCCTTCAACCCTCCTGCTCGCCCAACAGCTGAGCGAGAGAGTGACAGAAAACGAAGTCTGCTGTATTTCATAGATAGTGAGGACTGTATTATGTTACTGCCAAAGCTAACTGAGTGTTTTGTCATGACAGGTGTGAAGCCACCTGACGTGCCTCTTTTTTAAAGATGCCATTATGCATTGAAGCCTCTTACATGATTTAAAAAACATATACAGTGCTGTAACACAAAAGTCTTCAAGTGCCGGTAATCTATCAATGAATTGAAAATGTCATGGCAACAGCTGCTCCATCCTCCACACCTCCCCACTCTTCTTTCTTCAGTTGATTTGATTAATTTCTGGCCTTGAGTCGGTTGAATCTCTGCCAACTCTGTGAAGGACATTTCTCTTCTGTATACTTAATACCACTGTCTTTGAGAAACTGACATTTAGTTTTTTTCCTATTGCCCATTAAAGGACCAGAAGCAATGCCATGTCGGGTTGTCTGTTAAATACTCTAGTTATTTATCTATTTATTTTGGCATTTTATGTTTTAATTAAAGAGGTGAAGGAGGGACAACAATGGTTCCCAATCCACTGGTTCCTCCAAAAGACATAAAGCTATAGAAACTGATCACAAATATGTAGTGTTAACAGACTTTGTGAAGCTTGTATTCAATAAGATTGTATCCGATAAGATAGAGATTTACGCCATTATGCTTTGTAATTTGATCCCAAATCAGTTTAAATACAAACAGACTTCAGCAACAGCACTATTTATTTTTGTGTTTGGGAAATGATTGAGTCTTAATGAAACTACAACTTTATATGTGTGACACCAAGGAAATTGTTTGTGTCTGTCATTTGTGAAAATACCTAAAAAAACAATCTGCTGTGTTTGTTTACCTGACAGTAGCTGTCTTTTTTCAAACCTACCAAGTTGTCTTTGTGCCTAAACTTAACTACGATGCTCAGAGTTTCCTAACTTTGCAGGCCCTCTCCTGCTGCCTGCTCCCCCGAATTCTATTTTTACAAACTTCTAGAGTCACATTGTACCGTCCCAGTCTTGAACGAAAAGTAGAGATGACATGTTGATGCATTTCTTTCAAATTAGAGGACAGTCGTTGACACAGGTAACTGAAAAATGTAAAACGATTAAAGATTTATTTAGACCTCTGTTGAGGACAGAGGCTCTCTGCTGGATGAAAGCTTGAAGATGAAACTAGAAAGGATGTCTCATCATCCCAGCATCACTGACTGCTTCAGTTACACACACACAGAACCGGGACAAGTCTCAGCCAAAAATAGCACAGTCACATTTTCTTACCATTCTTAACAAGTTTCATTTGTGCTCACGGACATGTCATTTCTGCAAACATGCTGCATATGTGTGTTTGATCATCCTCTACAGTAACAGACAAGTGAGTAGGAGCAGCAAACAGGGGCAGTAATTCCTCAGCACTGATTGATGACACTGCAAGTTCCACCTAATGTTGAGAGTCCCTAAACACCGTTATGATACTGTACACAGCCAACGCACACATTTTGTTAAAAGCAATAAAAATGCATCCAGTAGTAACTTGTTGGAACTGGGCATTCGAGGGTGATACATCAAAATCCTCCTCAAATGCAAACACTTTCGAAGCCGAAACACATTTCATAAATCACCTGAGGAGACAGAGTTGGTGTGTGTGTGTGTGTGTGTGTGTGTGCGTACATCATTGAATCCTCCTCTCTTATCCTTCAGGAAGTGACCTCTATTTACCTGTCATACATTGTTACCTACTCCAACACACACACACACACACACACACACACACACACACACACACACAGGTACTGCAGCATAATGCAGCATCAAGTCATTCCAGTTGTCCTCACTTTGTCAGCTCAAAACCGGAGAGACGAGTCTCAGCACTACAACTAAGACGATGTTCTAGAAGGAGATTGATGAGGGAGATTTTGGTAGTAGTGTAGGAGGCATTGCTTTCAAAAGGACACACGGTACAGACACGCAGTGTGAGAGAGATGACGAGTAGTTTCAAATCTGCACCATCATGGAGACTAAAGTGTCTTCCAGTTTGCAGTTAGCGAGGACAAGTGCCTCTCATTTTACTGTGCCTACAAAAGCATATGCACACAGAGGCCCCCCCTAAACACACTGTAGAGAAGTTGTGTAACGCTTGTAGTGAATAGGGGTAGAGAGGGTGTGTCAACTGAGGCATCGGCCTTCGGTAGATGGAGAGCCTCGGAGCGGAACTGATTCAGCCCTTTGCTTTGAGGCTCGGCTGCACCCGGCTCAGCCTTTGAACTGTACACGCGTCCAGCCTCGTGGCCCGGGGTAATTAGTATTTCACCGGCATCCATCTTCAAAGGCGGTCGGAAAAGCAAGGAGCATCACGCACACACATTCCTATCAAAGGAGGCCCTGTCCTCGGCGGTGAGGTCTAATGTCAGTGTGAAAAGCTGCTGCAGTTAAATGCTGGATATGCTCAGGTCATGAAAATAAGAGAAGGCCTCAAGGCCAATATGTGCGAGCAGAAAACTGTTTGCTCATGTAGAGCTGAAGCAGTCGATTAGTTAGGGAAATTAATTTAAGAAATATCTTGATACTTCTCACTTGTGAGGATTTCCTTTCTTTGTGTTGTTTAATTGTATTGAATTCTCATAGTCTGGACTGTTGGTTGAATGGAAGGTGACTGGTGGAAAAATGTCTAGTTTCAGCATTAACATATACTGTAGTAATATTAAATGTGCTTCCAAGACGTATGATTAATGAATAATCATTTGCTTACAATTAGTAGTCATTTTTCAACCCAGCTGAGATTGACTGGCAATAAAGATTTTTATTTTTTTCATCTTGTTTAGATGTTTTCATTATTTGTGTCTATTATATCCCTCAAAATAGTCGTCAGCAACACCACTATTTCCTCTTGTTTGAGTCACAGTAAGAAGTTATGACGCCCTCTTTTTAAACCAAAGTACAACTTTTAGGCGCCATTTTTAACACCACTTTCCCCCAGTGGCACTGTGGAGATTGAAAATGTTTATATAGAGAACAAAGATCCAGGAGATATCTAAGGTTTGATCATGAAAACAGCCAGTCTCGAAGATACGATTCCATAGATTTTCCAACCCTACCGAGAAGTAATGTGTAACAAAACCATTGTCACACTGTGATAAACCATGTATTGCTTCATAAAGGACACTGCATCTTATTTGGCCTTCTTATTCTGCATAATGAGTATTATCTAGTGTCAGTCACCCCGCAGTATTCAGTTGGACTGGTCGACCTGCAGTTTCGAGGCTTTTGCCAGGTGTGTGCTTGAGTGAAGTTGAAGTGTATTTATAAGGAGTGCACTTAGCCGAGTCTCAGCAGATGTGCTTCTTGCGTTTAGAGTCGGTGTCTCATCACCAACACACAAGCTAATAGAAGACCACCAGCTGCGAATGAAAGAGAGGAAGAAAACAACGTGAAGAAAGTGCAAAAGAGTGAATAAGAAAATAGGCCAGGGGGTGAGAACACGAGGAGGCAGTAGGAAGATTAATGAAAAATAGCATTTAAGTCAGAACTAATGGAGATTAGACTGAGAAAACTCTTTGGCGAGATGGTGCCTCATGTACGTATGTGGCAGGGCTAAGCTGAGCAAAGCTGAGAGACAGAACACTGTGTACCATTTATTAGTCATAAATGACTCAGCAGTGCATGATGTTTACCTCTGTGTCACATAAAAGGAGATTGTCTATATGTGGTATAGGTCTGTTTTTTTTGTCTGCATATGCATCTCTCCTCTCTAAAGCGAGTGAGTGGTTACAGAAGGATTTCAATTACGTTAGCTAATGACAGTGCAAACATAGTGGATATGTTCAGCGGGTAAAGTTTAAATTAGCTGTCTAGATTTTCAAGTATTTATTTATAAACCAAGCTACTGATTAAACTAAACTAAAGAGTATCACCAACATGGATGGATCAAGGATCAGAGGAGAGCATGCATGTCTGTAAATGTCTGGCAACCTATTTTGGTCTAAAGCAGTAAATAATGTACAGTTACATTTTCTGTTTTAGCCCAAATTTACTTGTAAGATAAGGATACATTTTGCGTGTAAAATTATGAAGCAGATGTTATTGTGTCATGCACATCTGGCATGTCATCCGATGGAGACTCGTGTCTTCTGACAGTGTGTCTGCATTCATGTTTTATTCAGCTGAAGTATGTCTCCCTCCCGTCACTCAGACAAGCTAAGGAGATGTGTTGTGGATAGCCAAGCATGGACATCCCATCACTCACCACCTCTTAATCTGCATGCATGTACTGAAGTGCACACAGACTCAAACTGAAGGACACGTAGGCAATTACGCAGCACACACACACACACACACACAGTCACACTGATACAGTGAGATATAGTGCACTTCACTTTCAGGATAAAGCCGCAGATGCGTGCACACACGCAGCTGGGCGCTCAGTATTCATAAGGCTCGCAGCAGAGAGTTGCGAAAGAACTCAGCGGTTACGATTAATCACTGACAAGTCAAATTCATCACACAGCTCCTTCGCTTTATTGATGGGAAAGAACGTGGAAGCGGGGTGATGACTGACATCCAAAAACACAATTATCACACTCAAGGTTACCTCGTTACACATCAGAAATGTTAAGAGCAGAGTTGACATATTCCAACCTTCCTGTCTGACTGACAAGGCAGCTCAATCGCTCAACTGCATCCACTTGCTATTTTAAGACTTTCCACTGAGCATGTTGGGATACCTCCCACTGTGACTTTAGAGGACAAAACATTCCCAATAAAATATTAAAGAACTGTGTGTCACTGGCTGTTTCTCTAGACTAGATATTCCAACCAAGCATTCAGAAACAAACAACATGCTCCAAGGACAAAAAAAATGTTTTGAATTACTTAAAGACAACCAAAAGTACCTTTCGTTTCCAAGAAGCTTTATACAGACAACACCTAGAAGGCTTCCTCCTCCAGTCTCGTATTGACTTCAGTCAAGCTGTGTCATCATTGTTCCAAAAAGAAAAAACATCGATTGTTGGTAGAGTCACTGACCTGTAAGCAGTTCCCGGAGACAACAAGGAAAGGCCCAAAATGGCAGCTTGTTTAACTCCCTCTTGGTGGGAGTCCATTAAATCTCACTGAGGGAGGCTGGCAGGCGACTGTGCCAGCCCTATGGTTGGAGGCTGAAAGAGGTGGCTTGTCATACATTAGACAATACATACAACCAGGGAGGGCTGGGGGAGATTAGTAACCCCCTGGCTGTTTGTGTTCAGTGCTGCTGCTGCTGCATGAACATCAGTGACATTGGCAGCCAAAAAGAAACAACTTTGATCATCGTTTTTTTGGTCTTGCATTTAAATCTGAGACTAACGCAGGGTGTCTGCGGGGTTTTAAAAAGTATTAAAAGGTAGTAAATTGCAGAGAAATTGCAAATGCAAGAAAAAATGAAGGCTATTAAAAAGTATTAAATGGTATTAATCGTCATTTCAGGAAGTATTAAATGTCTGTGATGCTAACGTCATATGCGGTGGTCGCACGTCGTCTCAAACTCCTTGCGCCGAAACACACAAGACCAAAGTTTGAGACACTGTCTTCATGTGTAAGTGCTGATTCAAAGACAGGAGGCCCAGCGAGTAAAGACTGGCTCAGGCCGGTAGGACAGAATAATGGAAAAGTTGGCAATGAACAGAAATTATAACAGGGATGGAGGTTAATGCTAATGTCGCGTGTGAACTAGTCAGATCTCAGGAGCTGTTTTTCATCCAGGCTCGTTAAAGACAAAGTGCGAGAGCAGGAGGGTGGTTTAAAGTCGCTTTTAAGTAGTTTTTAACTTTTCTAGTTGAAGCTCCAGGCGGACACAGACACCAACACTAAAGGAATCATTAAGTTCACGTGTTTCTGTTAAACAACTCATGTGTTTTAAGAAGATGTAACTTGCTCATATCTGCTTTCTGAGCTGCTGCCACTGTTACAGTCCAAAACAAGCGGCTGCATCGACGGCAGATCTCCAGGTGACCGTGCAGTTCCTCTGCAAAGTTGCAGTGTAGCAAAGTTTTCCAAAAACTTGCAGTGCATGTTTGATATTTTTGGGCAGTTTCATCTTTTTCATTATTCATTTATTGCAACATCGTTCCACACCAACACTGCGTTGGAGGTTCTGCGAGTCTTGACACTAAAGCTGAGTAAATTTTAAGAAGAAGAATAAGAAATTAGATTTTTCTTAGGGGGAATTCGTCAAAAAGTAGCTTGTTGATATCATCAGTGAAATACACTGAACAAAAATATAAATGCAACATGTTTTTGCTCCCATTTTTCATGAGCTGATCTCAAACATCTGAAAATGTTACTACATACACAAAAGACCCACGACTCTCAAATATTGTTCTCAAATCTGTCTACATGTGTGTTAGTGAGCACAAGATAATCCCTCCCACCTCATAGGTGTGGCGTGAGGAGGTGCTGATTAGACAGCAGGAATAGTGCCCAGTGGTGTGGCCACCATTTGCCTCACGCAGGGCAACACATCTCTGTCGCATAGAGTTGATCAGGTTGTTGATTGTGGCCTGTGGATGTTGGTCCACTCCTCTTCAATAGCTGTGTGAAGGTGCTGAATATTGGCAGGAACTGGAACACGCTGTCGTATGCGCCGATCCAGAGCATCCCAAACATGCTTAATGGGTGACATGTCTGGTGAGTATGCTGGCCACTCAAGCCGTCAAACTGCAGTCAGGTCCAGACCTTGATGAGGAAGACGAGCATGCAGATGAGCTTCCCTGAAACGGTTTCTGACAGTTTGTGCAGCTGCAGCTGTCCGGGTGGCTGGACTCAGGCGATCCCGGTGGTGAATATGCTGGATGTGAAGGTCCTAGGCTGGGGTGGTTACACGTGGTCTGCGGTTGTGATGCCGGTTGGATGTACTGCCAAATTCTCTGAAATGCCTTTGGAGGCGGCTTATGGTAGAAAAATAACTATTTATTTCACGGGCAGCAGCTCTGGTAGACATTCCTGCAGTCAGCATGCCAATTGCACACAACCTCAAAGGTTGCGACATCTGTGGCATTGTGCTGTTTGATCCAACTGTGCACACTTCAGGGTGGCCTTTTATTGTGGGCAGTCTAAGACACACCTGTGCAATATTCCCGCTGTCTAATCAGCACCCCGACATGCCAGACCCCCACTAACAATATTTAGACATTTAAGAACAATATTTGACGGTGGTCACGGGTCTTTTGTGTATGTGGGAAAATGTTCAGATGTTTGAGTTCAGCTCATGAAAAATGGGAGCAGAAAGTGTTGCATTTATATTTTGTTCAGTGTAAATCTAAGAGTCCAAGAATTTTGAGCTCTATTCTATTCAGCAGATTTTTAAAATTGTGTTGTATTGGACCTGTGTGTATAAATCTGAAAATCTGTTTAAAAGTCTATTGGTCACAATTGAAACAGTTGCAGCTCAGTGTTGTGTTGGTTTTAAAAAATATCCAGGAGGTTTTGAAAAGCTATTAAATTCATCCTCAGGATTTTTGTATATACCCTGTAACATCAAGATCAAGAGACTGGAATTAAGTTGTTTTTCTTTTGTGAAAGAGCTAATTTGTCATTATTTACTTGTAGGAACATTTGTTGTTGCTGTTGTTCTTTGTCAGCTCGTGGTCTGCTTGTGTCTATGGAGACCACGGCTCTTGTTTCGAAGTGAAAGGTTAATAGGATAGATAAGACCTACACTAAAGGGGCATCTCTTTTAATTGTCTGTCAGTATATCAAAGTGAGCACATGGACAAATGATCAAATAGGTACAGTAAACACACTTGTCTTTTACATTGACATGTAAAAATGTGATTATTCCCGTATTTACCTGGAGGAACGTACAGTTGTTAATCAGCTTGGATTTGTTACTTACTGATCTGTTTTGAAACAAACTAAACAAGCCTCAACTGTCAGTAGAAAGTCAAGATTATTTCCATGAACCAAAGCAAACTCTTTACGCTGTACTGATCGCTATCTTTACAGAGTAGCTACTTCAGTACATCATTACACAGGTAATCCTCATGTTTGAGCAACCAAAGGATGAACTGGTGCCGAAAACAGATAATTCACCAACTACAGGTACATATATATATCCTTTACAGTTTTGAACCTTTGAGTAATGAGACACTATAACCACAGTTTACCCAAACCTTTCAAACTGTAATTGGAAAACAAGCAGAACAGTTTTTTTGAGAGACTGAACATACTTGTCTTTCTGTATGCAAGAAAAGATCACGAAAAAAACAAATGAACGTTATGTAACATTTTACACCCAAAGGATACAACTTGTCTTGTCCCCAGACTTAGTCCATGTTACATTTATGGTTTCTGCAACTGTGCAGACGCGTCCAGGAGAGAGTGTTTTTCTGGTAAACAGCACAAACACACTGTTCAGCGAGCTCACTGAATGTCTTCTGCCTGACTGATGATGATAACCACATATGTGGCCCTTCTTCTGGTTCATTTATTTCTGCCTGCATGTTTGTATATGCTGGTAAATTATGTTTTTTTAAAGGTTTGTTTGTTTTGTTACTCCTGCCATATGGTAAGTTGAGCTAAAAGGCAGATTTTATGTTTCTAAAATTGTCTACAGCAAATGTTTTTAAGTAAATCCTGGTTTATTTTGTTATAACAGGCACAAATAGTTAAATAAATTCCAGCTACTAATAATAGTGCGGAGAATTTTAAGTTTGTGAAATATCCCTACATTTAGATATTGATTATTGATATGGAAACTTAAACACTGCCCATTCATCCTGTGTTATACTTTTAAATATGTGATTTCCTCACTCTTTTGAGAGAAAGTAGTGGAACGCCGTGGGAGTTGTCGTCCGACTGAGCTGCTAGGACATCTCACAGCTATCCATCTTAAATGCTGTATCTTATGTTCAGTGTGGTGTGGGCTGAAGAGACTGGTGCATTGTGTCTGAGATGGATGGATCATGATAGCAGTGCAGCGTCAGTGTGAAACCAGTGTCTGGACTGAATGGATTCCTTTTGTTGATCTAGTCTCCGGTTTCTATCTTTCTTTGTGCTCTCGGCTTGTATCCCACACTCGCGTCAATTCTGTCTGCTGCAGCCATTCGCCGTCCACAGCTGTAATTACACTGCAGCCAACTTTCCAACCTTTCTACTTTCTTTCTCTTTTCTGATATTTCTTTTCCTTAATCACACATTGAGTATCCTGCCTTGGCCGCAGAAATTCAGAAGGCAGAGTCAGATTGCAACTGAGCAAAAAGGAGGGATGGCATGACAGCTGAACGGCTGCGTCACCTGCTAACCGGTCAGTAACAGGTGTGACTGTGCTGCCTCTCAGCAGCTACACTACGAGCCAATGCATATTTCAAAAGACCCTGCTCTCCCATCATCTATATGCACCGGACATGCTGACATGAGGGATTTCCTCTTCCACCAATGAGTGGTTGTTCCAGAATGTTCCCGAGGTCGTGTTTAGCAGCACAGGCGTCCTCGGAGTCTCAGACGGGAGTTTTAAGACAGAAACGATGGATGGATGTGGTGATAAACCTGACAGCAGAAGGTCACCTTATAAAAAAGTTACAACCAGAAGAGTGCAGTGGCCAAATACGATAATATTCATTTAGATGTTTGCACTGCAATATGTATAATATGTAATGCAGCCTAAAGACGTCATACGTTTGCTATAAAATATGTTGTTGACAAATGGACATCACTTGTTTTTCCAAATCCTATAGAAATAGCTTCACAAGACCGATTTAACGAGGAGTTAACATCTGAAAAATGCCCCCGAGCACATTACAATCGTCTTCAACACAGTACAACGTGTCTGGATTATGGAGCCATCTTGGTTACTCTATAGTACCAGAAATGGGTATGAGAATATGAAATAGACACAAATGCATTGAATGCTTTTACTCGTGGATGGGAAAACATGATTCCAGTGCTGCATTGGGGTTTACAGTGGTTTTATTAGGCGCCTCCATTTCCTGCTCTATATTTGGAAGACAGGAAAAGCTTCTATTTATTATTTCTGACCACGTGATCTGGACACTGAACTACCCATGCTTGTACATCAGTATCCCCTCTGGACTCACGCCATTTTATGTTTAAGGCTGTGCTGAAGCATCTCAATGTGTTAGTCAGCTAACAAACATCTTGTCCATGTCATCTTCCAACATTGAGCATGTTCAGCTTTTTTCTATTGATGAGGCAAAATAACAGATTTAATTTTGTAGTTTTAGAACATTATTTTAAACTATATTCTAATGTTTTTTCTATGTGTCTAAACGATAAGTAATGAACGTCTCACACTGTCTTGTAAAAACCGACCACTGATCCACAACACACTGTGCTTGCAATTACGTCTTTGTTAATGCCGCGCACAGTTTTTGACCTTCAACATGTTCTGAACTTCAGGCTCAGATCTCCGAGGGCCAGTGAGAGAGGGCGAGTAAAGAGCAAGGACAGATATCAGTCACTCTGACTGAGTGTCCATGCGTGTGTGGACAGTATGCGCTAGTGTGCGTCTGTGTGATTGAATGTGTGCTGTAGAGAAGCAGCATCAGTTACTGTCACTAAATACTGCAGTCTCTGGCTCACTTCCACAAACGCACACTCAAAGTCACACATGGGCACACAAACAGAGAGGTGCAAGATGCATAATTCATCACAGTAATCAAAGGCAGACAAAAGCCACAGTCTGAGTGTGTGAGCCCACCAGGACACACACAATAACTCTTTATTCACGTAAGCAGTGGTTCCTGCCAGCAGTGAAATGGTCTACAGAGGGTTACATAGACAGGGAAAAGAGGTGACGAATATGAAGAAAGGAGAGGCGGCGGATCATTTCAAACAGCCCCTTCAGTTCCATCCTCTGCCTAGAGGCCCTCTCTTACAACTTCCTTTTCCTTTTTATTTAAAAAAATTGTTCTGTCTAGACCAAAAGCGATGAACTCCCCGAGCTCAGTGACTGTAACTTCCCGTTTCATTTACCCTTCTATCTCCTCTGTACGTTTTCTCCAGAGTACCTCCACTGAGGAAGGTGAAGATCCTAATTAAAGAAAAAGCTCTATTTTGGTTGCATACTGTATTCATGTTTTATGAAAACCAGATGACTAGCCCCATTAGAACTTAGTAAGTCATAATTGGCATTGACACTATGCTGTACTATGATTGAAGACGTGCTACCAGTGCACTTTAAAGTGTCAGGTGATGGAACTTGGTTGAGTGGAAGCTTGTGTGTGTTTGCATGGGGCCACTTTCTCTGTTTCTCTGTGTCTCTCCTAGGGCACAGCTGTAAAAAGCTGAGCTCTTAAAGATTTCATCTCCACCTAAATCCAAACCAGTGTACCATTATTTATTTATCTGCCAGAGACTAGAAATATCCACTAAGATCAGCCCGTCTTCGACAAGATGAGCCTCGGCCTTGTGGTGTGTCTCTGGGCAGAGCAGTCGCACACAAGCAAACACACACACACACTCTCACAAATAAATGGGCAAATGAGCACACAAGTGCTCGAAACTGAGAATCACACACAGAAACACACACACACACACACTGTACACTATCAGTAAATAGCTGGGACTGCACTCAGCCGCTCAGGTAATGCACCTGTACTGAGGCACCTGATAAGTCCCTGAATGCTGTAGTCTTATCTACCCGGGCCAGATTGAGGAACAAGGCTCCAGTCTTTTTGTGTGTGTGGCTCAGTCTGTCTGTCTTTTCATCGCTCTGTTTCTGTCTCGCTGACCGCTAGCTGCAGTGCTCCTGCTTGCACTCGCTTTCCTGACTCCATTACTTCTCCCATTGAAGCTGATAGGCTGTAAACTCATCTCGTTATGGATGATCTCTCTCCTTCACCTTTCCTACCTACAGTATTTCCTTTAAAACATCAGGTCTGGGTGATGCAGACGCACCAGCCACACACTATGCAGTTATACTTAGAGCACTTATTAGTTTTTTACCAATTGGTTGGAGACATATCTTCACATAACACTCTAAAGTCTTTTTTTTTGTAGCTTTTGGTTCACCAACTCTGTTTTGCAGTTGTTTTGGTTGGAAAAAGGCCTGAGCCCTGCAACTGACTGTGGTAACCTGGCTGGCCAGTGTCTCGCCCAGTGACAGCTGGGATTAGCTTAATGTTTCGCTCTGAGTTGCCAAAATTACCAAAAATTGTATTTATTAAAATTTAAGTGTCACTATCAGAAGGTTTAACTAATTTAAACATTAATGAGAATCTTAATAATGCATCATCTATGATGGTCATGATACAGGCTCATCATGGGATGTATCACTAACAGATGAGCAGAGGATGAAAACACGCACTCTTCAGATGACGAGGAATCTTTTTATCGATTGTATGGTGAAAAAGTTATGTTGGCTGGATTTGAAGTATTTAAAAACATCTGTTAGCACCCAGGTTCTTGAGTGATTGAGTTGGCTGCATGAATGCGATGACCTTCTCTGCTCGTTGCTTTGCAAATCAGATGAATTTATGCTGTTAGTTCCTTTCAAATTAGTTTGATGTAGATTTATCCCGCTCAGCCTTTCGCCTCACCATGCCAGCTTGTCTTGACTTTCAGCGAGGATGGTGAAATGCTTCACTGAAGATATTTTTGGCCGTGTTATATAATAAGTCTCTTCTCATGAGCTGCCGTGACGCTGCAGAGTTGGCAGGCACGTCACTGCTGATGCACTAATTGTGGTGTATCTTAGAGATATCTGAGGGTGTTTTAGCTTCAATCGGCAGCTGTCAGTCACTCATAAGAATAAAAGAAAATTATTGGCAGGTACATTACAATACTGACACTTTGTCTGCTGCATTGCTTTCATTTGTCAGCATTTGGAAAGGCACAGTTTTACTAGGCTAGAAGAGGAGAATAAACCATCTGGGATTGTGGAAGTTGAGTCAACCTGTGAACCACTTGTGGGATTAGTAAATACATAAAAGCTGTTTAGTGAATTTGTGTTAGATTAACTGATTAAATGTCCACAATGATGTTCTGAATAACCTAGGAAAGTCTAGATGAAGCTAATTAATATTATGCAGCCTATCAGCAGAATCCCTCTGGAATAAACACTCATGATAAAAAGTAGGACCGTAAATAACGATTATTTCTATTATTGATCATCTTTCAGTTATTTTCTTTTATTTATCCATTAATTATTACAAGTTTTTGAAGTAACAAAGGCCAAAGTGATTTAGCTGACACAGGAGTAAAATTATAAATTATAAATTCTTCACAGTTCAGAAGAAACATATGATTATTACAATACAGTTGACTAATTATTATGTCACCAATATAGTTTAAATTGAATAAACCTGAATTGACTTAATTGAACAGGGATTCACCTCATGTGTTATGGTTTCTGTGTCCACAGCCCTGCCTGTTGACTTTATTGCTCTTAAAGGAAGAAGAGTTTAATAGAGAAGGCCTGAGGGGTGAGAGTAAGGGCACAAAGCATAGAACTGTGAAGGGGAAATTGGAGAGAGGTGTGTGAGAGAAGGGACCACGGGGACGTGGTTTCACACCTGAGAGGACAAGACGAGAAACTGAAATAAATGAGGGAAGGAGCTGGGAGAGAAGAATGGGACGTGCCTTCCTCCCTGTTGTCCTCCGGGCTTCGCAAGATTGCTTTTTCTCTGACTTCCAAGTCGGGGTGAGGAAGGATGGAGAACATGGCCACAGCCAGGGGGGTCAGTCAGTGCAGAAGACACTCGGGTGTTATTTGCACCTCGATTCACACCTCCAGCATTCCATTACAGGCCCAAAACCTGCAGACCTGGTCAAATCCTGAAATGTTCTATCTGGCTAAATGATAGCTCAGTCACCTTCGATCAGACGTAGCGCCTGCTAAAACCATCACTACCATCTTTAAGATTTTGCTGCAGGCCATTGGATACCTACGCCCTCCCTATCTTCTGTCTATCCCCTTTTCATATTCCGACTCAGCCAAGATACCTCTCTCATCTCGTCACAGGTCGCTGAACCCTCTTATAGGAGCCCCCTTGTCCAAAAATGTGCCAAATGTAATAAAAGCATGATAGCGCTTGGCTTCACGTCCGGACCTGGCATCAGAGCACGAGAAGGAAATTATGTTTCCCAGTTAAATTGGTTTCCTGGCATGTGATAAGTTGGGGTGAATTTTTAATCCATGACCTCATGAAAATATGTCAGTCTCCAAGCTGCTATCGTTTCTCCCATCCTGTCACCACCCTCCCCCTCTGCTGCTTCCACCTGCTTCTTGCCCCTGTTCTTCTGGCTACGCTCTTCTTTAAAAAGTAAACCATAGCAGGTGTGGGACATTTTTGCTCCTCAACCAATTACCTCAGCAGTGTATAATCCTACTCAACCTCACCTCTCTTCCCACTCAGTTCTCTTCCCTCCCCGCCGCTCTCATTCCCTCACCTCCACCCACGCGATTCTTTTTTTTTTTTTCATCTCTCTCCGTCATTCCTCCAGCCCTGTTAGGCTCTGAGGATCACCAATTACAGCGGCAGTAGGCAGCTAGCTAAAGTTACTCCCACGGGCACTCTCCATGCATGCAGGAGGCATGCAGCAGACTGACAAGGCACAGGGTGTTCCCCCATAGTCAGCCTACAACCTGAGGGAGGGTGATAGCCGAGCTCCACTGGGGCTCCATGTTGCTGCCTTGACATGGCTACTCATTTGAAGCTCTTGATAGACAGACAGGTGGCCCTCTGCCTGTCTGACACTTTACCTTTCAAGTGCACAGGCTGAGGAACGACTTGCAGACAGACGAACAAGCCAAACCACAAAGGGAGTGGGGTTTAGGCTTAAACATTTAGACATGTTGTGTGCTACCGCGTAGGTAAATTCGGTGTGAAATGTGGGCAGGAGAGTGCTCAGGCATGTGTTCTAGTTATCTCTCTTAAACGCAATACAAAGGAGTGCTTTGGTTTCCGAAATTTAGGGCGACACCAAAAAATAAGAGGATTTAATTTAATAACATTATGTAACTGCTCTTGTCCGAATTGATGTTATCAAGAAAGGAAAATAGAATACACTAATAATGCTAGTATAGTTGTGTATCCCAGCTTCTATTCAAAGATATAGTTTCTTTCAATTTTATTTATACATATTATCATATGATTTCTACAAGATTTTAATATTTTCTTTATTTGCACCATGGCCTCAGTTATTAGTTGTTATAGCAATTAATATTTACTACAAAGACTGGTGGACTTTACTATCATTATCATATATGATTAGTAAGGGCAAGGTCCAGTTTATTTTTAGGAATATTATGTTATATACGTTAGCGATTAACTTTAAGGAGGCAGCAAACAGACTCTCAGGTGAGTATATTAACTCTGTGATGCATTTCGAGCATCTTGACAGTAAAGGGCTTTTAACAGACTGAACAAGTCAAACTGAAACTGGTAAACTGAGGTTCATCTTCAGGGTGTTGTCTAAGGCCACCTACCTGTTCCGCTCTAATCTAAAACGATGTTCACAGTGTAGTAGTGACTGTGTGGCTGCCAGCTCTCCTTTTCTTTGTTTCTTCTTATCTGATGTATGCAAATTTTAGACACTTTAGCAAGGCCACTGAAATGTTTTGTAATACATGCATTCATGTCACTTTGAAGAAGATTAGTATCTTTTAAATATTTGCACTCGGGCTTATTGAACAGTCTTCTGTGATAACGTGAAGACAAAAGCAGAGGAGTAAATTAAATTATTCACAGAACAATTTGAGTTTATGATAAATCTACAATTATTATTTACAGTATGATACGTAGTGAATCTGCCTTTTCTCTGCACAATCCTAGAGTCTAACAGTTGTCACCTCAAAGAACATTTGTGGATCTTCCTCAGTCAAGGTATTACTTCCGTCAAACTTCACTCAGCCATCATCAGACTACAGACAGAGACGCGCGGGGCCCAGTCAACATGTGCAGAGCTGCTATAGTGTAACGCATGTACTGTACAAACAAACATTAGTCCTGCCTCCCTCTAATCACAGCCAATCAGTTGGTGTAAGCTCTGGAGCCAATCAGTAGCGCAGATCTCTGTTTGAGGTGCTGAGGGAAGGGGAGTACGTTAAAGTCATATCCTGTGACGCAAGGTTGCATTAAAATTCATACTGAGTTGAGGCACCAGCTTGAATGCTGATCAGGACACAGGCCTTGTCCTGCAGCTCTGTGACGAAAAAGGGCATTTTTACGTTTGGTATCCCCTTGTGTTACCTACATAAATATTACTATAAGAACACGCCATGGGTGAGAGTAGTGGCATCAGGCTGAGAGAAGAATAAAGACAGCTAGATAGGGGAGAGTGGGAGACACAGAGAGAAAACCCAAGTGTGAGATCCAGTTATACAAGGGTGCTTTTCAGAGCCACAATAGGAGGAAGAGATTGAGAAAGATCTATTTCTGAGAGTGTGTGTGGGCAGATGTGGGCATGTAACCATATTCAGTTGCTATTTTTTATTCTGTACATTATGTTAGTGACTTTAAACACACGTACAGTAAATCTCTTCTACTTATGCAGTATTGAAAGAAAACACTGATTTTGTCATGTTTTCATAATCAATAATTATCTAACAACCTGCTGTACATGTTATTTACAGCAGTCTGCATTAGTGCTGATGGAGGCGGTTTGTTTAGAATCCATTTAAAAGGTTAAGCTAATTTATGGGTCTATGTCTGAGCAATAGTTCAGAACCAACATTTATCATCTTTCACCGGCACTGGGATAACATGATTGCACCTTGTCATCATTTTGCAAGTGCATAACAGTATTAAATTTTTAAAAAATGCTCTACTGGTTTCAGCCATATCTCCCAGAGCTTACAGAGCAATTCCATCACATTCCAACCACAAACTGTGTGTTTAATATCTAACTCTCTTGTAACTTAAATCTCTCACATGTAGGTCAGTTTTTGGCAGAGTCCAAATCTCTCATAAATATGCGTTGGCACATGTTAATACACTGTCAATCCCGATTTGACTGGAATTTAGATTAAAGTGACCTTAATCCTTCACCTGACTCCACCCAGCATCCCACTGCAATGTCAGTAACTTGTAAGAGAGAGAGAGAGAGAGAGAGGGGTAGAAGGGGAGCGCTACTGTATAACATTGATTGCCAGACATGAATTAATATGCTGAGGTTAAGTGGAAGCAAGAGAATCAACAACTGACTCATGACCTGCTTGGATTTGGCTTTGTACCAAGATACAATAGCAGGGAACGCAGCCAGAAAATCCAACTTGTCTTTTTTTTAATTGTTTGTTTCCGTCCCGCTAATTCCATTGAAATTCCTCGCTCTTCCACCAGATGAAGCATTTCTCTCTGGATGCAAATTAAATGTCTCTGCGAGCACATGTACTTACTGTTCACTCCAGTCTCAGTCTGACTAACAGCCAAAACAAAAGTCTATATTTACTTTCATACATGAAGAAACTGAACGTGTAGTAGGTAAATTCCATGTCTCGTTTTCATAGAATGGCTGAAATCCAGACATTTTTGGTCAGACTAAGATTAATTGGATGCAGCCGCTTTGCTGCTGCTGTACGACACCGTTAGTGGAGCCTAAACTAGCATATGCACAACACTAATACACACACACGCACATACATATACATATATATATATATATATATATATATGTATATGTATGTGCGTGTGTGTGTGTGTGTATATATACATACACTGTATATACAGTATATGTATATATACAGTGTATAGACATATATATATATATATATATATATATATATATATATGTGTATACATA